>OW818031.2:103759757-104192257 GCA_942486065.2 Calliphora vomitoria | reverse complement strand
TGCTTCAAGATGCAGTACTGTATTTTAACCAAATATTCTACGAAATTTTAAGCTGTCATCAATAATCTTAATTATGAGTAGTTTAAAGCTTTACATGACATTAGGTAATGCCATCAACATAATTTATAAAGTTTAGGGAAATTGTGTTTGCCACATTAGCTATAGTATCCCAAATACCTTCACACAATCTATCACAGCTTGTTAGACTTAAATAATTTAAATATTTTCCTTTCATCTCTTTTTTGTGTAGCCTTCGTACAAGGGGAATATTTAAATAGTTTTTGTTACGCAGTGTCCAGTTTTAGCCTTTTTGTTTTCGAAAGGAACATTTAACATTTGTATTGTTTGCCAAATGTTTTAATATTGTGTCACTTACCCACTTCTGTTTCTTTTTTTTTTGGGGTCAAACAAACAGAAAACAGAAAACACAAATATGCAAATATTCACATTTACACATACCCACACACACACATATATGTATATCAACGCAAACACATGTAAATACCTATATGTGACTGTATGTGTTTTTGTTGAACTATACAAAATTTAAGCCTTTGTACGAGGGTTAACTGAAAAGTGATTTGGTAAATAAAATACAATTTTCTTTTTGTGTTTTCTGTTTTGGCCTTCATTTAAAATTCAATATTCAGTTGGAATGTGCTGATACGTCAGTCGATGATTGCTGGACATTGTTCAACATGTTCTAATGAAGAAAAAGTCTAAGTTGTGTACAAGGGGCCCTTATTTTGTTTTTTTTTTTCGATTTTAATTGATCACAAGTTTTAAAATTTTTCTCCGTCATATAAAAACCAAATGCAAAAAATGTTAGCAAAATCGAAGTTTGGGCCAAAGTAGCCCTTGCCGAATCTTAAACACCCTCCACCTAAATATGATGATAAAACAATTGAAATAATATAACAATTGTTAGAAAGACCAGTTTATGCAGAAGATATTTTATTTTAATTGTAAAAAAATTAATCTATTGCTACAATTTATAGGGCGTCATTTTATAAAACGAAGCATTCAGAAACGTAGGTAATTTGTATGAAGAATATTGAAAAATGGTTTGAAACTTAAATATTTGCCATAGAAAATTTGTCGATTAGTTTTATAAAATTGGACCCATAATTGAAATAAATAAAGATTCTTGCCATTTTCAACAGAGTTTCTCATTTATTCCTATTATAACGTATGAAATTTAACAATTTATATACTTATGTGCTGTTTTCATGATACAAGCGAGTATTTTGAGTGGAAATTTAAAATTTTATTTATTTTTTTTTTGTTACAATAACAAAACACATGTAAAATTTCCACTCGCTTGGATTACACAGTGCAACACGAAAAAGTAAATAACGATATACGGATACCACTACGTGTTTAAAGACCAAAAAAAAGACCCGTGTCTCCCAGTTTTGCCCAAAGTTATGCACTTTCTTTTTATGGAACCCCAAAGATTTGGGGCCTCATTGTAATTTTTGCCACAAAATGGATAATTTTCTCAGGCTTATATCTTGCAAACAGTTCGGAATTTTGATTTACTCTCTGCGGCAAAGTTGTAGCCCTTGTCATAAAGAACAAAAATTATGAACATATACAAATTATATATACCAAAATTGTGAATATATAAAATCAGAAAAACATTATCTTCAAGATCAAATAGGTAGCAAACCGTTCAAAATTCAAGGAAACAATCAACTACAAAAATGTACTTAATATCTCAGTAAACAATTTTCTAGAACATATGAACTTCCTGGGAATGATTCTTAACGCCGTTTAAGTAAGTCAATATAAGTTAATAAGAAAAAACTATAGGAACTAAGTATTTTAGGCCATAAACTATTAAATTGGTATATACCACAGCATACTTTTAGGTAGCTTTAAAAAAAATGTATTTCGAATTTTTTAAAGTTTTTTGCGATTTTGATTTTGAAGATGAAGTTTTTTTGATTTTATATATTCACAATTTTTGTTCTTTATTACAAGAGCTACAACTTTGCCGCAGAGAGTAAATCAAAATTCCGAACTGTTTGCAAGATATAAGCCTGAGAAAATTATCCATTTTGTGGCAAAAATTACAATGAGGCCCCAAATCTTTGGGGGCCTGTAATTAAAAGTGCATGACTTTGGGCAAAACTGGTAGACACGGATCTTTTTTTTTTGGTCTTTTATCACGTAGTGGTGTCCGTATATGGTTATTATTCCACGACTCAAAAAATTACACACAGTGTTATAAAAACAGCAAATTAATAATTGTTTAAAATTACGCGTTTGGCTCAACAGTTTTCCCTATTAACCTCAAGTAAAGAAACAGAGTATGAAAAAGGGTATACAAATATATTTAGACAAAGTTCAAAATTTTGTATATGGAAACCCTTTGACAACCACGGGGACACCGGTGTTTCAACACACAAATATTGAATAACTAAATAACGAAAAAATAATGGGTTCCATTTTAATTTAAATTAGTTTGTAAACGTGCCCCTTATTACTGTCTTTGAAAATTGGTACTGCGTTCAAGAATTATTCAATTAGTCTTATGGTCGTGAAAGGGTTAATGAATTTTCCGGATATGAGTCCTATATATAATTATGAACCCATAGTCACAAAATCAGGCAGTATGATTTCTGTCTACTTGAAACTAATTTTTGTTGAATTTTTTGTATCGATATCAATGTTTATACTTTTAGGAGTTGTGGGACTTATATGGGAGCTATGACCTATTATGATTCAATTATCATAAAATATTTTAACGTGATTTCTATGTATTTTATAATCGCAATTGGAACTTATATGAGAGTAATTGGAACTTATATCAGTAGTATGATTTTTGGATACAAATTACTGATTTGTGTATTATTTTGCTATGGCCTATTATGGGCCTATCGCCTTATAATATTTTAACGTGATTTCTAAGTATTTGAGTGGACTTTATATGGGAAATAGGCGAATTATGTACCGAAATTAAAAAAATCTTGTAGTACGATTCTTGAATACAAATTACTGATCAGTGTAAAATTTGGGTTGAACACAGATTTTATTTGGATATTTGTGTTTTCCGGAAGTGGTTATTATATAGAGGCTATGGCCAATTATGGGCCGATTATCATAAAATTTGTTAAAATGATTTTTATATATATTGAAATTTTTGGTTTCGAATTTCTACTTGATAACTGTATTTGTAAGAAATTTATGAGGATTTCAGTGTTTTTCGGTAGTGGACCTTATATGGGAGCTATGGTAAAATATGGACTGATATTCACAAAATCCAGTAGTATGATTACTGGAAACAAATCTGATCTGTGTTTAATTTAATTTTGATATCGATATGTTTTAGATATTTATGTAGGTTAATATGTCTTTCGGAAAAGGTCCTTATATGGGAGCTATGGCCAATTATGGACCAATCTTTATCAAATTCCGTACAGTGATTTCTATCTATATAAGTATTATTTGTGTAAAATTTTAAGTTAAAGTTATTTATAAGAGATTTATGAGTACTTAATTGATTTTCGGAAGTGGAACTTATATGGGAGCTATGGTCAAATACGGACCGATATTTACAAAACACTGTAAATAGTGTGACTTCCAAATATAAATTACTAATCTGTGTAAAATTTTGGTTTGATATTGATATTTTTTAGATACTTATGCAGGTTAGTGTGTTTTTTGGAAGTGGTCCTTATATGAGAGCTGCAAACAAATATGAACCGATCTTCATAGAATTCAGCGCAGCGACTTTTGTATATATGGGGATTATTTATGACGAATTTCAACTTAATAGCAATATCTAAAAGATATTTATGCCTATTTAAGTAATTTTCGGAAGTGCACTTTATATGAGGGCCGATACACAAAAAGTTTGTTGTTGTGATTTATTTTAGCACAAAACTTATTTGTGCTGAATTTTGTATAGATATTGCAATTCTGTAGGCATTTATCGGCCTCAGCTCCATATTTCGGAAAGAAATTTGTATGGGGACTAAGAGAAATTATGAACTGATTTTTATAATTTTCACTAGAGTTAGTCCTTCTATCATCAGAATAACGAAAGTAAAATTGTATGGTATTATCTGCAATATATTTACACAAATAACAAAAAATATGTGAAAATTTATCAAATTTCTTTTTTAGGTTGTCTCACATTTTGGTTCATAACTTTGGTTGTACTGTACACATTTTGCTGATTTTCAATACCAAACTACTTCGGATAATAGTAAACATTTTTTCTAAAGTTTACTAAGTTTATTTGCGTATGTCGGACGTGAGCGTGTTTTACACATACTCATAGACAGACAGACATGGCTCAATCGACTTATTTATTTATTTATTTATTTATTTATTGAACTTATAATTAAAATTATAAGCTAATATTATTTAAGGGCAATGGCATCGTAGGCCTTCAGCTCAAAAATTAATATCTTATAACTAATAATTTGTATTATTAATAATTTAATACATACATAATTTTAATATTTTTTAATATTTAGATATTTACAAGTGTATTTTCATATTTCGTTATAAAGCATAGAGTTTTTAAGGAATTTAAACAGTAGGGATATATTGTTATTTGTCGGATTAGAAAGGAGATGTAAAGGATCAGTGTTCTGGAGTATAGCTATTCTTGAAATCTGAGTTTTTGGACAATCACGCAAAAAGTGGGAAGGGTTGGTTGGGTATGATACGTTACAATTGCAGAAGTGTGTCGCATTTGGGTTGAATAATGATCCGTGGGTAAGCCTTGAGTGACCTAAGCGAAGTCTTAAAAATTTAATCTGATCCAATCTATTACTACTTTTCTGATCATTGGTCATATACAAATTGATTGTGTTTAGGGAATTATTAATCCCTTTGTACCAAGAAGAACACTGATCATAAATATTTCTTGTGTGCAGTGTATGGTAGGCTTTATCTATCATTTTGTTTATGTCCCCAGTGACAAAGTTCGATGTCATATGTAGAGGATGATTTGTTGCACTTTTAGCTGCAAAATCCGCAAATTCATTACCCTGTATTCCTTTGTGGCCGGGTACCCACATCAGAATTATGTTCGGAAATCGTTTAATCAGTATGTTCCTTATGTTCATGGTGTAAAAACTAGTATTTGAAATATTCTGGACTGATTGTAAAGAAGAAAGGGAATCTGAGCATACTACAAACTTTCCACATTTATCTTTAACAGATAATAAGGCTTCATGTATTGCTATCAGTTCGGCAGAATATACGGAGCTATATGAAGGTAAGGTTGACATTCTTATTATACGATTTTCCGTAGTTATACTGAATGCTGTAACATTATCTGTCCTAGAACCATCAGTGTAAAGAAATTCATAGTCTCTTAATAAATCTTTCTTAGCAGCAAACATGATGTTGAATTTAGAAACATTTATGTCAGATTTTCCGAATTGATGAAGTGTAGTGTCTACTGATTTGGTCTGGAGACACCAGGGAGGACCCTGTTTCGAGCTGTTTCTAAAGTTCGGTATATTTAGAGGTATACTTAGTTTCCTGCAATTATTCACTGCCCTTAGTATGGCCGATGGAACTCTAGGTGTTCTTTTAGACGTTTTTACCTTTTTAAGTATATTTAATATTGAAATATTAGAACCATACAGCAAAGTTCGGAATAGTTTCGTTGTTGAGATATCCCTTTGTAAGATTACCGGTCTAATATTTGCTTCAAAAAGCATGTTATTAACTGGCGTAGATCGCAAAGCTCCCAGTGAGGTTCTTATGGCCGAGTTAATTATACAGTCAATTTTTCTGAGTTGAGATTTAGGGGCACTGCCGAAAAGAGGCAGCCCATAGTTGATTTTAGACAGGATAATAGCCTTTGAAATAGATATAAGAGTATTCGTGTTACAATTAAACCTTCTGCTTGATAAACACTTGATAATATTAAGTCTGTGTGCCAAAGAAGCGCTCATTTATAATAATACCCAAAATTCTTAGTTGCTCAACCTTAGAAATACTAACCGTTGATGACTGAACAACGCATGTACAGTCTCGAAGTCTACAAATATGAATATATTTGCATTTAGTCTCCGAGAGGTTGGCTCCCGAAGATTTGCCCCACATATTTATTTCATAAAAAAGACGATCAAGATTTATTAAAACACTTTTCTCCCTTCCTGATCGAATAATCAGATTAAAATCGTCAGCATAGGCACAAAAGTCAATCTCTTTATGTCGAGATATTAACAAGGACAGTTTATTGTACGCAATAATAAATAAAATAACTGATAATGGAGAACCCTGAGGTATACCATTAGAAAGTGGGAAAAAATAAGAATAACAGTTTCGAATTCGGACTATAATTTTCCTTTTAGTCATAAAATTGGTAATATACCCTATGATCCTCGGTCCTACCTTCCATTCCCTTAGCTGCTCAACTATCGAATGAATGCCTAGTTTGTCAAATGCACGTTCGAAATCAAGCGATATTATAGTCGCGTGCTTCCGTTGCGAGAGGCACTTTGCAATCTGGTAGTCTACATAGAGTAGACTATCAATTGTCGAGCTCCCCTTTCTAAAACCAAATTGATGGTTACTGATTAGTTTGTTTGTAGAAACAAACCACCATAACCTGTTTGCTATTATTTTGTCCAAAACTTTGGATAAGCAAGGGTTCAAAGAAATGGGACGGTATGAAGTTACCTTTGTCCTGTCTGTACCAGGTTTCGGAATTGGAACTACCACACTGTTCTTAAATTGTTGAGGAATGTAGCTGGAGAATATAATATTGTATAGATTGAGAACTCTCATTTTCAAATGGTGTGGTAACATCTGTAACATTTTGTATGAAATTCGATCCATACCGGGAGTTTTGCCCTTTAACCTATTCAGAGTTGAATTGAATTCAATAAAAGTAATATTTTCCTCAATTTTCAGGGCTTCTGAGCAAGTTTCTACTATTTGCGCATCAGTCAATATGCCTCGTTTCCGTGATTGGAAAATAGCAGAGTACTTTGAATCGGAAGAATTATCCGACCAAAATTTGCAGAATTCGTTTCCTATTAGCAGTCTGTCACACAGTTTCGTGTCTGGATCATGAACTGTAGAAATACAGTGTATTTCCTGTGTCGATTTGTACCCAGTAAAATTCCTGATGTTCGACCAGAGCCTATCAATTGGAGTTTTTGGGTTAATTGTGGAAGTAAAGGAGTTAATAGAATCTGCGTTTGCCAGTTTAACTTTCCTCTTGTATACAGCATTGGCTTTTTTGTAGTTCAATAGGTTAATTTGAATCATATTTCTCTTAAAAAGATGCCACATTCTATTCTTTTCCAATTTCAGTTTGTCCAACTCGTTATTCCACCAAGGGACTCTTCTAACATTGTTTCGGGATTGGGGTATGGATATATTTGCCGATTGTAACAATATTCTGCAGATTTGTGCAGTTTCTTTATTGATGTTAGAAGAAATAGGTCTTTGCGAAGTTCGGTACAATAACTCTGATATTTAGGCCAATTAGCTCTTTTGGTGTCAAATTTTGGCTTGCTGAAAGAGCTCCGGGTTACTGCAGCGGCAAATAGTGAAATAATAATAGGAAAATGATCACTACCATAAAGATTAGAAGAACAGAAAGATAAATCGATATGAGAAAATGTTCCATGGGTGTTAAGGTGGGTTGGGGATTTGTCATTCATTAAAACAAAATCAGAACTAGTTATATAATCAGACAATATCGTGCCTTTACGTGAATTGGAATGAGATCCCCAATTTATATGTGCGCTGTTAAAGTCACCAGTAATTAGAGCTGAAGTGTTACAATTAAAAACATTTTCAAGGTTAATGCTAGAAAAATTTACGTCAGGTGGGATATATGAACTATAGACATTGAGCTTTACTTTCGAAACTATTTCTATGCAGACCGAATCAAAATCGTTGTTGATATTAATTTGCCTTTGTTGGAGAGACTTGTGTGCAAGAATGGCAACACCACCATATCTAGTAGAAGATGTATTAACATTGTACAAGTTATAATTAATTGGAATTGGGATATTTGATAAGGAATGGAGGTGTGTTTCCTGTATTGATATAATTTTCGGGTTATACGATTTAATGAGAATTTGGAGTTCATTGTAATTATTCAAATAACCATTTATATTCCATTGGATAATATTCAGAACCATCACAAAAGTTTAAACTGAGAAGATAATAATAATTCGAATAAGTACACAGTCCTGTATATATAAATGAACACTAGACTGTCCACTATTTGTATGGGGGAAAAAAAATGTCGGAATCTTGTTGGTCTTAACCCCACAAAATGATTCCCCTTTCCAGATATTGAGATAAGCGAAATTTGAGCTCGATTAAACGACGTTAACCCGTGCCGCTCGTCGCTCAAAGTTTGAAAAAATCAACATTTTTGGCCAAAAAGCTAACATAAGAAGCTATAACTCCAGAACGGTAAATAATAGAAACACGATTAGTATCTCAAAACAAAGCTAATATTGTTCTTAAAAATTTATTTTATATACATTATTCTTGTTACTTAAAGCCAAACAGAGTTACAACAGCTTTTGTCTCCAAAAACGTGACCTAGTCGCGGTAGGAGCATACTTCGTATATTTTGATATTATGTGAAAAATGTTGCTAGTAAGTAAATATTTTTATATTTTATTGTTATTGAATCATAATGTACATCGATTTAGTATTTCAAAAAGATATAAAACACAAAAATTGGTTGAGAAATGTAAAAGTTATTAAAAATTCCCCACGCCATTAATGTGTCTCAGAGCACTTGATTATGATATGTGGAAAAAAATTTAACTTATTTTAAAACTATACGAATAAAACTATTTTATTACATAAAATATACCTATTTTTGCTCAAATATAAGTTTTTTTCCTTAAAATATAACGTGAATCTGTTCTCAGCTATGGTCAAAAAAAAATTTTTTTTTAGACGACAGTTTCAAAACACCATTTTCAGTTTTTTTTAAACTTTGTTAAACAAATTTTTAAATTTTTTAAATATCACCGGGGGGTTTATGGTCAATAGATTAGGGAACAAAACAGTGAAAAAATTAGGTCAATACCTCTTATAGTTCAGGTGTACCTGCGGTTTGAATTCTGCGGATTTCGCGAAAAACTCATTTTTTTGGAATATTTTAGAAAATATGTCATAATTTTTTATTGTTATACATTTTAACCAAAATATTTACAGAATATTATTTCTCAGATATTAAAAAATATGTCCCTGAAGTTATATATAAATCGGGAAATCTTAAGGGGTAAACTTTGGAGGTCAAAGGTCAAATTTCGCAATATTTGGAAATTCACATTGAAACATATGGAAATAATCTTTATTTGTCGACCATATTTACTAAAATTACAGGATTTTATGGTATATGGTCCGATATTTAGAATAACATAAAAAAATGATCCAAAGGGTTAATTATTATTTTTTTTTCTGAATATAAATTATATTCATTTTTTTATTTTTAAATTTATTAAAATTGATTTTATTTACTTTGGGGACATATTTGACCCAAATGCTTTAAAGGGTTAATTTGATTTTTTTTTATGTTATTCTAAATATCGGACCATATACCATAAAATCCTGTAATTTTAGTAAATATGGTCGACAAATAAAGATTATTTCCATATGTTTCAATGTGAATTTCCAAATATTGCGAAATTTGACCTTTGACCTCCAAAGTTTACCCCTTAAGATTTCCCGATTTATATAACTTCAGGGACATATTTTTTAATATCTGAGAAATAATATTCTGTAAATATTTTGGTTAAAATGTATAACAATAAAAAATTATGACATATTTTCTAAAATATTCCAAAAAAATGAGTTTTTCGCGAAATCCGCAGAATTCAAACCGCAGGTACACCTGAACTATAAGAGGTATTGACCTAATTTTTTCACTGTTTTGTTCCCTAATCTATTGACCATAAACCCCCCGGTGATATTTAAAAAATTTAAAAATTTGTTTAACAAAGTTTAAAAAAAACTGAAAATGGTGTTTTGAAACTGTCGTCTAAAAAAAAATTTTTTTTTGACCATAGCTGAGAACAGATTCACGTTATATTTTAAGGAAAAAAACTTATATTTGAGCAAAAATAGGTATATTTTATGTAATAAAATAGTTTTATTCGTATAGTTTTAAAATAAGTTAAATTTTTTTCCACATATCATAATCAAGTGCTCTGAGACACATTAATGGCGTGGGGAATTTTTAATAACTTTTACATTTCTCAACCAATTTTTGTGTTTTATATCTTTTTGAAATACTAAATCGATGTACATTATGATTCAATAACAATAAAATATAAAAATATTTACTTACTAGCAACATTTTTCACATAATATCAAAATATACGAAGTATGCTCCTACCGCGACTAGGTCACGTTTTTGGAGACAAAAGCTGTTGTAACTCTGTTTGGCTTTAAGTAACAAGAATAATGTATATAAAATAAATTTTTAAGAACAATATTAGCTTTGTTTTGAGATACTAATCGTGTTTCTATTATTTACCGTTCTGGAGTTATAGCTTCTTATGTTAGCTTTTTGGCCAAAAATGTTGATTTTTTCAAACTTTGAGCGACGAGCGGCACGGGTTAACGTCGTTTAATCGAGCTCAAATTTCGCCTATCTCAATATCTGGAAAGGGGAATCGTTTTGTGGGGTTAAGACCAACAAGATTCCAAAATCGATTTTTTGTGGACAGTCTAATGAACACCCATAATGTAATTAAGTGGTTGAATATTACAGAGAAATATATAGACTTAAAAAAATAATAATAAAGGGAATTAAAAATTGATATGTATACTTGTTTGGAGGAATAATATGCGTTAATTTGGATAAGAGGGATTTGTATGAATATTTCTGAACAAAAGGTAGAATTAAGAGAGTTGTAAAAAACCGTTGTATAGAGAGAGTAAATATAATTTTGGAATAAAGAGTTTATGATCGATACTTTTGTATAACAAGTGATCTTAAAAGAATTGTAAAAATATACTATAAAGAGTAGATCAATATTGTATTGGCTGTTAGTATGTATGTTATTGTGAGATGATCTTGTTTTTACAGTTATAAAAAGTAGAATTGAAATAATAATATTAAATTTTTGTATTTTTTTGTAATAATAATATGTTTTTTTTTTTTTTTTTTTTTTTTTTTACGTTTATTTATTCAAAATTTATAAAGATTAGACTATAAATAAACAAATAGTAAATATAAATATAATTTATAATACACTGTCCCTTTCAATGGGCTCTCAAGTACACTATATGATATTAGTTAATTTATTGTTTTTAACAAAAAAAAAAAAATCTTAATAATAATATGTTGATATATTAAATTTACTATAGGGAGAGATAATAAGTATAGAGAACATATAAATTAAAAGAGTGAGAATAAGCATATTTACTTTCATCATAACATATTCATTTATGGTAAGTAATTGAGTTGTAGAAATAAAATTATAACAAAGATTCAGAAAAATTCTTGTTGTGAGTAACTTAATAGAAATAATAACAATAACTATTGATTTAGTAATATAGAGTGTAGTTGAATTTATAATTATTAGAAAGGGGAGAAGAAGCAATATTGTGTAGTGGATTTTTTTATATTTGTATTTTTTTAAAAGGTATTTACAAAAGCAGCATGATTTTCGAAAATTAAGATCTAAATTTTTTTTCATTCTTCGAACATACATATTTATAATAGTCTATAATTTGGTGTAATATAAATAAAGTTAAATTTGTATATGTTTACTTATTCCTCTTGGATTTCCGAGTAGCTGCCTTTAATTTGTCTTTGAGTCTTTTAGAAGCATTCTTAGGTAGAATTATTGGTTTGTTTCCTTTGTTTGTTTGTGAAGATGAACTAAGATGATCAGTTTCCATTTCTGAGACGGAATTGTCCATGTCGCTTGCTAGGTCAGAGTAATCTTTTATAAAACGGGGTGAATTTGTTTCTGTCGGTGGAGGCATGACAGAAGAAGATGAGGCGATGTTGCTAATATTTTTTGTTACCGAAGAGTAAGAAATATTTGTTTGAGAGTGACGTTGTCTGTATATATATGTTGCCTTCTTTTTACCAACTTTTTCAAGTGTAACTATTGCCTGTATTTCCTTTTCTTTTAGGAAAATTGGGCAATTTTTATCATTAGTTGGGTGTTTTGAGTCTTCCACGTTGGAGTTTTTGCAATTAATACAAGAGGCTGGGAGTTCACATGTTTCGTTTAGATCGGTGTTCGTATGAAATGCGTTACAGCAATTGGCGCAGATTATTTCAAATTTGCAAATTTTTGCAACATGTCCATATTGAAGACAATTTTTGCATTTGAGAGGCAATGGTATGTATGGACGAACTCTTACTTTTTCGTATCCGATGGCTAAATCGCTTGGCAAGTTGGTGGAAGCAAAAGTAATTATAATTAGCCCAGTTTCTTTTAAAGATCCATCAAAATTTTTTTTTATTTTGTTAACGTAAACTACATTTTGGTCTTTGAGTTCTGCCAGAATTTCGGAATCGTCGATTCCGCGTAGGTCGTTTGAATATATAACTCCTTTTATATAGTTTAAGCTTTGGTGTTCTTTTAGCTCGATTTGGATTTCGGCGGAAAGAGAAGACAGCTGAATTAGTTTGTTTGCTTGAACGAAAGATTTGGTTTGAATTAGAATGGTGCCGTTCAGTAACTTTTTACATTGTAAAACTTCTCCTCCTGCAACGTTGTCAATAACTTTCTTTATTAAGAATGGAGAGACCTTAGATAAATTGTCAGCACTATTGACCCTTTCCATAACTAAAAATTTTTCGCCTGCTGAAATAATGCTCATTTTTCTTGATTTATCGAAAGTTATACCAATTGATGGTGCTAGACCACCACGATCCGGTGGTTGGTTCATAGCCGCGTTAATAAACTATTAAACAGGATTTGTTAAAGTTTATTTGTAAATATAGAATGTAAAATGAATTGGAATAATAATATGTGATAAAAACCACGCAAGTGTTTATTTATTGTGAGCGCAAGTACCGAGTAAAGTATGTTACGTCTGTTCACTAAGAGAGCGGTCTATAGACTGACAATCGACTTAGAATTTCATAAGGATCAAGAAAATATATACTTTGTTGGGTCTCAGATGAATATTTCTCAATGTAACACACGGAATGACAAATTTATATATATCATGGTGAAGGAAAGAATTAATTCTTAATTCCGCATTCGAAATCAAAATAAAGGCCAACCTTAGTACTCATACAGCTGTTGATTTATGAGAATTCAACAACTTTTCAGTCTGCTCTGTTTCATTGTACTTGTATTCGTTCGTACACACTTAACTTTTGTATCTTTGTATGGCAAAAGGTTTCATTTGCATTTTGTTGGTAAAGCAGAGAAAAAAAAATGGACTCACAATACATATTAAGCCTACAACATATACACTCTTATGCAGATGTATGTACGAGTATATATGGAGCACTTGACCATTGTTTAAGTGTTGCATTTAAGTGAGGTTACAGGTCTTTAAGCATGTCGGTAATGCCAACCAAGAGAATAGTCCTACATTTGTAAGACTTGTTCTTCTGCTTCTACTTCTAAATACTTGAATATTTTAACTACATGCAACAAAATGGAAAAAAAAACAGGTTCTCTTAACTAGCTTTATTTGTAACAGTTGAAAGTTAAATAAAGATATTAGGGACTACAACTACAATTGAGTAAAACAAATAGTCGTAAATATACAAGGGGGTGTGTGTGCTTGCTCTAGTTTCGACAAAATTAAGCCATTTTTGGGAGAGGGTGGATTTAAAAACATAAAGTGGTCGTATACGAGTATATGTAGTTATATTGTTTGAAATATTGGTCAAATTTGTATACTAAAGTGGTTTTTAAGTGCGTTAAGATTGTAAATTTAAATGGGCTTTAATTAAAAAGGTGGATCACTGAAGTTACATTAATAGTGGAAAAAACGGAACAGCAATAGTTATAATATCAATATAGTTTAATTAAATTTTAAGGATAATTGTTACTGATTTTTAGAAGATACATTTGTTTGTATGAACATTAAACAATATAAGATATTGGTAAGTCAAAAGAAGTCGAACAACTCCTTCGAAGAGGACCGAACACTTCTATCAAAAAAAGCAGCTCATAAAGATAAACGCTCTGAGTTTTTTGTGCGCAGAGCCAAAGCTAATGCTGGGTTGAAGTCCTATAAAGTTCAGAAAGTTACAGATCGCAATGCGGTAAGAACTTAGAACTGCCTTCAAAACAGCAAAAGAGTGCCCTCATATATACACCTGTTGTGAGATGGATAATGAAATCTATGTACTAGCAGACTTTTCACAACATTCGGGTCAAGATTTTTATGTGGCTGATGGACGTGGTAATGTTCAAGAATAATACCGGACACTACGGAAATCTGGCACAATAAACACAGAAATATATATATATTTTTTTTTTTTTAAAAAGAGAAGTAACACTCAGGCAATTAATATGCCTATATATAATTGTGTTACTTTCTTTGGAGAGGGGATAGATTGTAGAAGGAAAGGTGGTGAATGGAGGATAAAGGCTTTTTATTGACAGCAAAAGAGTGCCTTCATATTTCTGGCTCACCTCGTCCCAAAATGGTAACGTAAGCAACTATAAAATCTTTAATGGGGGGATTTCCGGAAAAAGTGGATACATTTATAAATTCCGATTAATATGCAAATATTTTAATGTTTAATGAATTTGTACAATATTTGAACAAATTAACGTATAATGGAGAATTTTTATATTGAACGGTTGAAGTTTTATTTAACTTAAAACAACTATAAGTTTTTTCTGGCTCACTCTTTATCTCGAATTTTAAAAAAATGCTTTCGATTCTAATAAACGACAAATGAATATAAAAACGAAAATTTTAATAATTGCACAGTGCAAGCTCGGTATTCGCTACTAATTAAAAACCAGACCTGTCGTGAAAACTGAATTTTCGCGAAAACAGAACCCAAAATTTTACTGAAAAAATTTATGTAATTTTTAAAATTAGAATCCTTTTTATTGATACACATATTACATATTAAACATTTTTAAAGAAATTGGAGATTTTGAGCTGCTCTTTTGGCAAATTATTTTTTAAATCAACAGCTGAATCACGTAGTTCATATAGTGCTGTTGTCGCCTTATCATTTTCCAAAGCCCATTGTATGCATATGTTAATCGATGTTACACTATCGTCCACTTTAATTTTGCTTTCCTCATGACTACTATCGTATAAATAATTTGCTGCTCATTACTTTCTACATTAAATTCTTTATGCTTATGTCAGCAATCCTGAAAAGATGTTCCGTAGCAATTCTATTCAAAATGATGTCATCCAGGCGTAGGTTTTTCGATTTTCCAACAATTCGACATTCGCATTTGAACAGGGTAAACAAGTTATTCGCTCTTTACATATTTTTTTCTCATTACATGTGACAAGAGTGTGATTTGGTAGCATCCTATAATATAAAACAGATTCGTCACCATTGTAGATTTGGTGAAGAGTCAACCCATGCTCATCAACATAAACTTTAAACTCTTTCAAAAATGGATCAATAAGTTGAGGTTTCTAAGACAATTTCTCGCCAGTAATTTTTAAAAATCTAATTCCATGTCCACGCTTAAATTTCTTCAACCATCCTTCACTGGCATTAAAACCGGAATTGGTTTGATACATTTTTGAAAACAAATGACTGGCTTTTGTTCGTAAAATCGCTGCTGATATTGCAAAATTTTTTTCTCTTTGTTTTAGAAAGCTTTCTTTAAGGTGCAACGTTTGTCAGGGCCACGTATGAGCTTTTTATTGAATTTTCTTGATTTGTAATGCGGTAAACCGAAGACTTATTTAACTTGTAATTCACGAAAATTTAATTTATGGAATCTTCACTTTTACATTTATTTAAAATCTCTAATTTTTGAGAAATCGTTGGTTTTACAATATGTTGAACTTTTTCCATATTAAAAGATGTATTTACACAGCAAATGACACGAATAAATTGACAGAATTGAATATCAAAATCAACAAAGACGTTAACGTAACCAAAAGACGTTGATTTCCCTTTTTTGGTTATAGACTTTGTAATCAAATTTAAAACAAACAGACAAAAGTCGCGAAAATATAACCTGTTTTTCGTAAACTGTCGCGATTATAGAACCTGTAATGTTAAAAAATAAGCCGTCGCGATAATGGGTAGTCGCGAATACCGAGCTTACACTGTATCTATTATGGGTTAGCGTGTGGAGTGGGTTAAATTGGCAGATATAAATTTAAAAAAAAAAAATTTAATTCATTAGTGAAAAAAAATTGTTTTGCTAAAAAAAATTCGGGTTAAAAAATATTTTGAGCCATTGTATGTCCAAATTACTATAGCCGATGTATATGTAGTTGTAATGGACTTTGAAATATCTATCATTAGATATCTATATTGACAGACATAAATAAAAAATAGGCCAAAAATCGAGGTTGTCCCGGTTTTTCCTTATATCTCAACCATTTGTGGATTTTCTCGAGCCGGGAGAATTGTTGAAATATTGATGTATCAATCATGTTTGTAAGTTATTTGGGGGCTACGGAAAGTTGATTTCAACATACAGATGTACATGGCTATATCGACTTCACTATCTATAACGATCCAGAATATATATACTTTGTGGGGTCCAAAATGAAAACTGTATGACTATACTTATTTCTGCCTTCAACAGACAAACAGTTGGTCCTTAAGTTTCATAAGCACCAAAATTATATATAAGTTAGGAAAAAGCATATTGAATGTGTCGTGCTGGATAAAAAACTCAAAAGTAATTTTTTCTTTAAAGAAATTATTGTCGAAGTGTGGAATAGACAAATTTATGCAAGGTTCATCAAAAAATGCATTTGTGTCTAAGAACTTGTGAAATTCAAGCAAAAAGCTTGAAAAACTTGCAAAGATAAAATCCGTTGTACGGATATCGAGCATTCTTATCATAAGGACCAAAATTATATATAAATTAGGGGTCTACAAAACATATTCAATGTGTCGTGCTGGATAAAAATATGCAAATTGATGCAAGGTTCAGCACAAAATGCATTGCTGTCTAAAAACTTGTAAAATTCAAGCAAAAAGCTTGAACAACTTGCAACGATAAAATCTGTTGTACGGATATCGAACATTATTATCAAGGGGTCTGTTATCACTGATATGAAGTTCAGTAAATGGTGTCGTCATAGATTGACCCCGTCTCGTTCATATAAAGCCAAATTGTTCTGGTTGCAAAGAAAGAGCATTATTTTCCTATATTTTTTTGGAAAAGAGATATAACTATGTACTGTACCATTATCAGTTTATCCTCGTGGAGATATATACCGATGTGAAAGCTATCCTCAAAGTAAATTAAAGTAAATCCAAACTTCGGAAGTGTGGCCTCCATAGTAATAATGGACAGTGGGGTTGATCCGCTTGATATACAATACAATCGGTTTATCCGCTTGACATACAATTTCCCTTAGATGTAGTCGAATAGTATTCAAGTTGTTGTCAAGTTATAGACTGGGAATACTTGTATTTAGTATCGTCGGAAAGGTAATAAAGTGTATAGTAGTGTGATATTACGAAACATAGCATGCTCTGGGAGTAATTTGGTTGGTCTGAAAAGTTAGCCTAACATGAGGTTTTTGCAGAAACTTGAAATACTTATTACATATAAGTTTATGGTTGAGTGCTTGTTTTTTAACATATCCCAAAGAAATTTTCTGTAATTCTAAATAGTTAAGATTTTGGCCTATTGGAACCACATTTGGTGTCGATAAAAGGCTAATTTTGGTATACTAAAAACATACTAAAAAAGTATATAAGACTGTAGATCGTTAGAGATTCTCTGCTTTATGATTGTAGGCTAAGAAAAATCAGAAATTTCGAAAAATGAAAGGACCTGTAAAGGACCACTTTTAAAAATAGGAAAAACTTAGAGGCTAAGATTTGTATGTGTGTTTTTAACAAAAAATTGATCCAATTCCAAATATCTGTAATATTCTGTTTTAAATTCATATATTTTTGGAGTCGTACAAAATATTGTTTTGAAATATTTATTATATGACCAAAGAGACTATTTTATAAGGTGTATGATTAAAAACTGCTTTACTTCTTTAATTTAAAAGAAAATTGCCGCCGAAGCACACCGTTTGCTCAACAAAGCTTATGGTGAATCTGTTGCATCGGTTTCAACGTGCGAGAAATGGTTTGTTCGGTTCAGAAGTTGTGATTGTGACACGGAAGACAAAGATCGCCCAGGACAGCCAAAAAATAGAGATTGTTGTCAAACTCAACAAGAGCTTTCAAAAACATTGGGAGCTACTCAAGCAGTAAATTTCAAATCGTTTGCCAGCACCAGGATTCATCCAGAAGCTGTGAAATTGGGTACCATGCGAATTGTAGCAGAGATATCTAAACGATATAAAAGAAAATCATTTTTGCACCGAATCATTACTTGCAATGAAAAATAGATTCATTACGATCCAACCAACCAGGCGAATCGACACCAAAGCCAAACATCCATGGCGCTAAGGTAATGTTCTGTATTTGGTGGAAGCAAAAGATTCCTTTCCATTATGAGCTGCTGAAATATGGGCAGACCATCATAGGGAACCTTTACCGAACACAACTGATTCGTTTGAAGCGAGCCCAGAATATGCGGCCAGATATGAAACCGTAGTATTTGCCTCACGCTCTTTATAGTTCAGATCTATTCCCATCCGACTACTATTTGATTCGATCTAAGAAGAACGCTGTCTCTGGGATACGTTTCACTTCAGAACAGAATATCCAAAATTAACTTGATTCGTTCTTGGAATCAAAAGATGTGCAGTTTTTTTGGCTCGGAATTCATATGTTGCTAGAAAGATGGGTAAAGTTCATAGCTAACAATGGAAAAATCTTTGAATAAATTTATATTATACAAATGTTTAAAAATAAAAGATAAGAATCTGAAAAAATCCTGAATTTTTAAGTCATACATCCACGACACCCCAGCAATACTCAGTACCATATGGTGGTTCCAAAATCCTAGCTAATTCCGTTTAAATACAACACGGATCGAGAAAAAATTGGTAATAAATCTGTAACTTCTAAACTATTACACCAATTCCAAACTATATATTCATTCTGCCCCACTGTGCTCTGTAGATTAAAATCAACTTCCTTGTCGTCTCTAAACAAATTATGTTTTGATAAATACCATGAAAATAGTCTTTCAGAAAGAGCTTAAGTTTGTTTTTAATATGCATGAAATTTCATAAGTAGATTGCTAGTGCAGATACATGTGGAAAGACTTGTTTGAGAATCCTTTAGAAAAAACAGACACCACAAACATGGCAACAACAAATTTAATCTTCCTTCAAGTAATTTTTTTTATACATATACTCTCATCATTCATAATGTTGCCTGTCACAAAGTATTAAACTGAAATGAGAAACAAAACGAAGGAACCTTCAACTTACACAAACAAAAAAATCTGTCCAAACTTGTCAATTTTAATTAAAAAATGCCTGGTTTTATTACAAAAATCTGATTTGTTCGTATAGAGTTTGGTGCTGGTATTTAATTCCCGAATAAAAGTTGTTCTTTTTTTTTTTTGTATTTTATCGGTGATATCAAGCACTGCAACAAGGAAATTACATGATATTAAAGGGTGTTGGCAAATGGAAGAGTGTTTGCCATATAATTTGTTGTTTTCTACATGCATATAGCCAAAATTACAAATTCTTTTTAAACACCCTTTAACACACTTGACACTTTGGGCTATATTGAAGGAGGTGGAACAAGTTGACGCACCAATGAATAAATACTCACACAATGAAATGATACAAACCAACAAAAAAAAAAGCGAAAAATAATAACCCTTCTTTTTTTATTAAAGACCACATGAGTTACAATAATTTATTGCCACAGAGTTTAAGTACTCGACAGTTCTGGATCAGTGCACTTTGGCTTTGACAAAATCATAGCAGCAGTCATCAAACTGTCTGGAGGGCTGCTCTTAGCTGTCTCTTGTAAAATATATGAAATTTTTATTTATTATATTCGATACTGGCCAAACGAAATTAAAAACACTTACGCAGCTCATTGACATTACTTTTTGTATATATTTGGAAATTCCATTTGTTTTGAATTTAAGTTGTTTATTCAATAAAATTAATTTCATGATTAAATTGTAATGATAAGTTTTAATTAAGTAATTCTTGTTCAATGACAGAGAACTGGTGGTTCTGTTTTTTTTGGGGCGGTTTAATTATACAATTAAAAAAAACAGAACATTTTTATTTAGAGTGTTGAAGAAAAACAAACAGTGCTGCAATATACTGAAAGTAATCGATAGATAGAAACAACTAAAAGTAAAGTATCATTAAAGAGCCAAAATAACTTATAGAAGTAAGAAATCATATTTATAAGGCCTTCTTTGTCAGATTCTTGTATATTTTGGAACATTTTTCCTTCAAAAGTTAGAGATATGAAATTCGGACTATAGGTTCCCATCTTCTTTGTATATTGAATGTTTAGGGGAAAAAAGGCATTAAATCGGTAACATTATATATTCTAAACTACTATAGATTCAAACTAAATTTTAAATGTAAATTTATCTACTTAAAAAATTAGCAGACAGAACTGTAATACTTTTTTGAAATTCGAACCCTTTAGGGAGAAAACTGGCAAAAACTATGCTTTGCTTCTTTGATCTCCTAGCGTATTGAAGAACATTAAGGTCCCTATGGATGCTACAATTTCTATCGTACCAAGGAGCACCTGTTATTACTCTTAAGAGTCTTGACTGTCGTCTTTGTATATTTTCGTTGTAAGAAGATGAGGCTGTTCCCCATAGCTGGATGCCATACGACAATTTTGGTTTTATAACCGCCTTATACAAAAGAACGTTGTAATCTAAGTCTAGGGCTGACCGAGCACCAAGACGCCAGTGCATTTAAATAGACTTCAGTTTCACTTCACTGGGTGCACGTAAGACTGCGGTCGGGATGGATACCAAGGTACCTTGGTGTCATAGTTTTCTTCGGATATCCTGACATTGTTAATCTGTATTGAAGGGCAACTGTCTCTTTTTAAAGTGAACAAAACGTGAACAAATTTTGTAGCATTAACTTTTATTTTCCATTTGTGAAGCCATTTCTCCAACTTATTGATGTGAGTATTAAGCTGCTCAGGGATCTTTGTGAATACTTACAAATGCAGTATCGTCTGCAAGGTATATGTGTGAGTCAGTACGCTCATTGGCATATCTGCCGTGTATATTCTATCTATTCTATATTTATTATCTATATAAGTATATAAAAGTGTAACGTTACTGACTGATTCATCATCACACAGCCCAAATGACTGAAGCTAGAATCATGAAATTTTAACTGTGGGTTCCTCCCTCCCCAGAACGATCCAATAAGAAGGGATTGTTGGAAATTCGAACGTTGAAGAAGTAAAAAAGGGTAGAGACGGGTAAATTCGGAAACCTTATAGCTTCAATACTAGTAAAGATACAATAAACTTTTAGGGGAGAAAACGGTTAAAAACTGTACTTTTTAGCACCCTATGTTTCTTTTAAACCAATAAACATAGCAACAAATTTTTAATCGTATTCTTTACTTATCAAAATATAACATATACAAATTTGGTACTTTTTGGAAATTCGAATGATAAAAATTGTGTTTATTTTTGGTACTTTTTTCATAACATATGTTTTTCTATAAATTGAAATAGACATGGGAATATTTTATTGATACATAAATTTATCTGAATACGATTTCACCACCCCGACGGCAATAAAAAAAGGTACCAAAAAGCTGGTAAATACGGGAAAATACATTTTATTTAACATTTTAAGCTGATTTTGATAATTTCTTTAGCATTGGTGTCTGGATTCATAAAAAATTAACTAACAGAGTGTTATTTGGAACTCGAGTGCCAAAGTGTGTAATGGGCCAAATCCGGGTAAACAGTGTGGTACTTTTTTTCAACATATTTTTTTCTTGAGCACATTAACACAGATTTGAATGGTTTGAGACATGTCCGTAGCACAAACATTTTTGGCAAAATGGAGTATTTTTAAATTTCAAACATGACGGTTGTTCACGAAGGAAAGGGAAAATTGGTTTTTTTCTTCCAATGGTACTTTTTTTGTTATTTTAAATTATTTAAATGAGTGAAGTTAGAGTTAGGAATAGGGGATAATATCACGTGACAAAAAAATATTTTTACTCATTTACTTAGTGTAGGGTCAAGTTCGACCATACTTTCTTACTTGTTTATATTTACTATCATTTAAAAAAAAATATTTGATTCCACTAAATTTTTTGTTAAAACCAAATAAAATTTTAGTAAAGAAGAATTGTTTGGTGTTGAAATGTTTTCTATTGTTTATAATACTACAAAAATACTTCACAATATAATAACGTTATACATTTGTTGTAAAGAAATCCTACCAAATTTAAATCGATTATTTCCTTGTTCTAGCCATCCGGGAGCGATTAGCTTCTAGTCTTTCGAAATCCTGTTGGGGTTTCTCTGCAGCTCTCGATGAAGATGCACTGCGACGGATTGGCTGAAGCCCTGATACGCGTTCTCTTTCCGTTTCTGCGGCGTTTCTAGACGTAGATGCCCTTTCTCGATTTTCCTCATGACGTGATTCGCGTTCTCTTTCTTTTTCCGCAATTTTCCTGAAGACGTGATTCGTGTTCCGAAGCTGTTTCAGCTGCTCTTCTATCTCTACGCTTCCAAACAAATCGTGTTTTTACCAATGCCTGTTTTTTTTATGGCATTTTTGTAAACTTTCACTTAAAATTATTTGCAAACAAATTTTGTTCTTGCAAAAAATTCCAAAACACCTGTTACTTACTAATTTGATTTAACTTATAGCTTTTTAACTGATCAAAACAAAACTGCAATTAACGCAAAGCAAATTAAATCAATTGCAGTCAGTTACTACATGAAAACAAATTTTATTTTAATAAAACCGTTATTTTTATTAAAAGTGGAATGCGAAGAGTTATTTGAAATATTTTTTTTGAATAGATCTAACATGGAAATTTCTTATTCACGCACCTAATATGCAAGAGTAAACCAAATTGTTTATCATCGATTGATAATATAAAATAACTTTTATAGTACATTGTGGCACCTTATTAAAAATGTATTTTTTACCAACATTTTTTTTTTGTTTGACAAGAATCAATGACCTTGAAAGCATGTATGTATATAGGAAACTATATAAACTATCTATAAGAATTGAAGAAAAAGTAGATGATCAATTATGCTATTCTGAAGATTCCCTGAAAATTTCATCCAAATCTGTTCAGCTGTTTTTGAGTCCATACGGAACATATATACACGCATCCATTTTTATATACATATATAGATATATTTTTTGCGCAAATTGAATTTGTTGAAACTTACAATTACTTGTTTAAGTAAAATTTTAATTGAAAATTATTTCAATAAAATGGATTAGATTTAATTTAATTAATAATATCATTTTGATTATTGAAGCAAATTCAAAAAAATTTTTAATTGATAATCAATTTCGTAATTAAATAAACTTCCTTTTTTTCAATAATTTTTTTTTTTTTTTTTCTTAAATTTGCAAATTCCATTTTTACTGTTGACAGTTTGGTGCTCTAAACCAATATAAATATCTCTGTACCCTGCAGGAAATGAAGCGATAATTGTCTAAATGCCACTAGTACTAATACTAGTTCAGGAGGCACTAGTGCCAATAGGGCAAGACTTTCTATGGAATAGTACTAGTGCTGATGAGTACTAGTATTAGAAGTAGTTCGAATGTACCACTTGTAGATTAATAAAATTTTGCGAATATTTTTGTTTTAATACATATATACAATTTTACCATTTGATTCTCTTTTTCCATACAAAAGAACTAGTACGATACTGGTTCTAAAGCATCTAATCGGTTCAAAAAGTACTAGTATACTTCTAGAACTAATGGTACTAGTAATTTTCTAAACACACTCAATGTTAATTTGAGCATTAAGATGGTATAGGAAAGTTTACAGTTGGGAACTAGTACTGGTGATTTTGGTACTAGTAAATTACTAGTTTGGTACTAGTTCCATTTCCTGCAGGGTATGCATACAGCTTGTATTTATACTAAAACTATAAACAAAATTTGCAATAAAACTTGAAGGGAGTTGTTGTTGTTGACTAAAATTCTTTTTTTCTTAGGCATGCGCAGTAATGACTAAAATTCTACTATTTCAAAGCAACGCATGAGTGTCTACTGTTTGTAGACATTTTACGCGTGTGCATTAGCTATTTATACTAAAACTTTGAACCGCAGCGTATGGGAATTTTTGACCAAAGTGATGAACGAAAATATCTTCAAGTTTATAATCAAACCCACTCTTCAAGTGGGGCAGAATCAAACTTTTTTGGAAATAAATCTGGCATTTCTAAATGGCTACTCCGATCAGAATAAAATTTTACATGGGTGTATAGAATGAGTAGTCGAGTTTAAGTTATTAAAATGGACTCTACAAATACTGCAGGGGCGGCGCTATGGGAGCTCAAAGTAGGGTACCTTCAGCATTTAAAATTTTTAAACACGTGCCTTTTTTTTGTTTCCCATCCGATTTCAAAGATTTTTATATTTTTGGAAAGCGCTTGATTAGCTTTTGATAAAGCATGCTTGCGTGTCCTTTTTATGTCTTATAATATCCGAGTTATAGGCATTTCGAAATTGAAATTTAAAAAATTTTCCATACCTTGGTCCGCTTTTTTAAAAATATAGGGTGTACTTCTGGACCGAATGGACTAGCATTTTTATTTGTTAGTTACACAACTAAATTACCAATAATATACAAAAGATTTAAGAGCAATATCGATTATGGATACAAAAAGAACCGATTTGCAATTTAAAAATTCAAAAAATATCTTATATTTAAATAGGTCACACGTTTTTACACTTTTAAATATTTTATTGTCCACCAATATTGATAAAACATATATGGTTTAAATGGTTATTTTCTTTAGATATGTACAATATAAAAAATTGTTTTAATAATCTTTCCATAAAAGTGGTCAAATTTCAGTTACCGATCATAGTAAATATAAAACAGCAAAAACTACTATTTTTTGAATTTTTAAATTGAAATTCGTTTCTTTTTGTATCCATAATCGTTATTGCTCTGAAATCTTTTGTATAATATTGGTAATTTAGTTGTGTAGCTAAAAAAAAAACTGCGAGTCTATTCGGTCCAGAAGTACACCCTATATTTTTTAAAAAAAGCGGACCAAGGTATGGCAAATTTTTAAAATTTATATATCGAAGTGCCTATAACTCGGAAATTATAAGAGATAAACAGCACACGCACGCATCTTTTTTCAAGTGCTTACTGAGCGCTTTCCAAAATATTAAAAATCTTTGAAATCGGATGGGAAACAAATAAATGGCACGTGTTTAAAAATTTTACATGTCGAAGGTACCCTAATTTGAGCTGCCATAGCGCCGCCCTTGGAGCATATAAAGGGTAAATTTTAATAAATTAAACTCGATTTCTCCTTGTCTATGCCCATGTTAAATTTTATCCGGATTAGACAAGCCGTTTAGAAATACCAGATTTATTTCTAAAATATTTTGATTCTCCCCACTGTGTGAACTTGAAGATATTTTCATTTATCACTTAAGTACAAAAATTCCCATAAGCTTGGGTTTAAAGTTTTAGTATAAATAGCTGATGCACATTCGTATAATTTCTTCAACAGATACACACACTTGCGTTGCTTTGAAATAGTAGAATTCTAGTCGTTACTGCGCATGCCTAAGAAAAAAACAAATTTAAACAACAACAACAACTACCTTGTGTGTGCTTAAGTTCTGCTTCGTCAACGAAAAAGTCACCTAAATACAAAAATTCCCATGCGCTTCGGTTTAAAGTTTTAGTATAAATAGCTGATGCACATGCAAACAGATACACACACTTGCGTTGCTTTTAAATAGAAGAATTTTAGTCGTTACTGCGCATGCCTCAGAAAAAAGAATTTTAGTCAACAACAACAACAACTGTCTTGTATGTGCTTAGATACTGCTTCGTCAACGAAAAAGTCACCTCATTTTTGGACATGCGAATTCATTTCCAGTTTTATTGCAAATTTTGTTTACAGTTTTAGTATAAATACAAGCTGTATGCATACAGTGATATTTATACTGGTTTAGAGCAGCAAACTGTAAATACCAAAAATGGAATTTTCAAATTTCAAAAAAAAAAAATTTTTTTTTTAAATAAGTTTGTTAAATTACGAAATAGATTATATCAATTAAAAATTTATTTAAATTTGCTTCAATCATCTCAATGATATTATTAATTAAATCTTTTATTAAAAATTGTATTTAAACAAGTAAATTGTAAGTTTTTACATATTCAATTTGAAACAAATTTGTAATCAATAACTTTTATGATTCAAATCTATCTATATATATAAAAATGGATGTTTATATGTATGTTCCGTATGGACTCAAAAACGGCTAGACCGATTTGGAAGAAATTTTCAGGGACTGATAAGTGTTGCAGTAGGCAGTTTTAAAGTTATTTGATATTATGTTATTTTAGTTTGTTCGTACTTGGAACGATTGAAGTAAAGGCTTAGCTCGCCGGCAATGGGAGGGTCCTTGACCATTCTAAAATATTTGCTACAGACAAGAGAAAAAAAAAAATATATTCATTCCAAGATTTAGTTTACTACTTTAAACTACGTTCCTTTTATGTTTCACTAAAATATATATTAATAGTCACTGACGATCTAATCTAACTTCAAGTTAGATTCAAAGCGAATGGTGGATTATCGCTTGGACACTTAAATATTTCCCAGCCCTCTACATTTAGCGACATTGTGTCCTGTAATATTTAGTCACTCCCTAAATTTAAAATCAGTTAAGTTACATTACTTACAAATATCCACATGATTATGTTGTAATCTAATATTCCCACAAAAAAAAATCTTCTACTCCATAATTATATCTTTACAATTCATTTATTAAAATAATCTATATTTGTTTTCATTACTAAACTTATTAATTTTTAAAATCTATTAAATAAAATTTTAAATACGAGCGTATCCTTTTAATACAATAAAAAAATTCATTTGGGTTTAGTAAATAATTATAAATATAATGATCAGTTTTTGTTATATTTCGAATACATGTTTGAATAATATGAAACTTACATTGAATGTTCCTTATGCAAGGAAAAACGTTGGACTAAAAAAAAGGAAAATTATCTTTACCAGGCTTATGACAACTGGATATTTTGGTTACTCATGAAACTCCTTCGATGTATTGGGCCCAATTCATACGCTTGAAGTTCCTGTAATTTTTTTTATAAACAAAATCATTAATCATTCATATATTAATATTATAATAATTTGTTGACATAAGACATGGATTAGTTCAAAATTATATTGTATGTATGTAAAATCTTTACATGAGCTTTTTATTTATAATACTCTGGAGCTATGTAAAGAATTTACTTCATAAATCCAAACATGCAAAGTAAATATAGTTAATCAATTAATTACAATTATAAATATCTAAATTTTAAAATATATCTATATATAATCGCTACAAATGTTGAACATATTAGTAGATCTAAATTCTTTTTAGTATATAATAAGATAATATTTAGCTTAACACTAGTTTTTATAATTAATAATTCAAAAATAGAAAATTTGTTTGTAATTTGTATATTTTAAAAATAAGTATTTTCATCTCTTATTCGATTTCCTATAGGGTTAGTTATTCTTTTGTTAATGAAGTTTTGTTTGCAATAATTAAGATTTTTAACATATATTTAATGATAATTAATATGTTAATTATCACGATACATTTTTATACTCTTTCGTTTGTTTTTATTTTTGTGTTTTCATTTCTTTTTGTCATCGATACAAAGCAAATGCATGAACTCTGATGTTTAGTAACAGCAGTAACATGTTAGTGACGTCATAAACAATTTGTTAAAAGACAATTTGTTTTGTTATTTTGTTTTGTAAAATTATATGCACAATGGCTCGATCGATGGCAAAATTTTCAAAAATTTTAATACATTATAATATTAATATATTATAATCTAATATTAATGCATAATAATATTAACATATTAACACTATTGGAGATGATAAACTTAGTCAAATTCCATAGGATATTTAGTGGTGATATGAGTGATGATTTTGGCGATGAGTGTGATTCAGAATTATTTTTTTAAGATGATGATGATGATATTTGAAGATGATGATAATGAAGTAATCTATGGTTGCATTTAGAAGTTAAATTAAATTAAATGCGGTCGGCTATTGTTGTTGTTGTAAAAAAAAATGTTGATGGAATTATGATTTCGTTTGTAGCTTTTCTAGGTGGTGGTTAAGTTAAAGATGAAATATGTAGATTCATGATGAATAAAAATTAACTCCGGACTTGGATGACATGATGACCATGTGCAATATTGATGTCAATGGATCCGTATAAAAACACTCTTTATATTTAAAACTCAAAATTATGTTCGAATCCAACGTATTTTAATTAAATTAACATTTAAATATATATAGATATTTTATCAAAAACTATTATCGAAGCCGATGGATTTCGATTATCAAAATTTATTATTTCAGCAAAGCTAAATTAAAACACGTCGTTGTTGATTGACCCGCAGAAAAAGTAAGAGCGGAAATTATTCTTCGATGGTGACGGCAGAAACATTTCTTGACGCCGTCGATCGTGATTTTTTTTATTTTCTTGTTTCTCAACTTTTATTTAAAATTGTGGCAACTCACATAAGTGGAGAAATAATTCCAATTATTAAGATATATTTGATTACAAAAAAAAAGGTTATATAAACAAGTGTTCTTTTAATTATTTGTCTCACATGCAAAATATCATAAGATCTAAAGATATATTGATTTATACATACAATGTATAAATATAATTTGGTTGACTAATACATAACACAACTAAAGTACTCTATAAAAGCAATTGCAATCACAGGCTGAATCAAAGTATTTCTTTTTATTAAAACGTTAATTTCAAAACATAAAAAATCTGCAACAAACCTTCTTTGAAAACTGAACCTGTGGAAGTTGAAAAAAAGGAAAACAGATTTTTCATATGTGGGGCTCGTCCACACCCTGAGATTATTATTTGCCGGGCTGTATTATAGATTAATTTTATAACTATTTGGTAATATATTATATTGGCTGGCGTACCATATTCTCGTGAAATTATTATTTACATTTAATTAGTATTGTATATATATATATATATTATATATATGTATATCAAAATGCTTTTATGTCTTTTGCATGAAAGACTCCTATATATTTGCCGTTTAGGGTCTCCAATTGGTAAAGTGATGTACCTATCTTTTTGCGTACTCTACATTTAACATAAGGAGGTAGAAGTTTAGAATTGATTCCTTTGGCGAACTCACTCTTTGATCTATTCTTTCTGTAGACTTCCTGACCTTCGCGGAAACTAACATTCCTACATCGAGTATTATAGGTCCTGGTAGCCTTTTCATGTGCGATTCTAAGGTTCTCCCGTATTCTGTCATGTAAAAGACCTATTCTAGCATCATTTGGCACAAAATCTGCTTGACTACTCTGAGACATACCTAATTTTTCAATAATTTTGTAGGCAGATGCGTGCAGCACCATATTATAACCAAATAGAGTGAAGAAAGGTGAAGATTTTAAGGCCTCGTGATAATCACTTCTCAAAATACTCTCAATTTTAGAAATATACTTATCCCACTGATCCTGCTTTCCTTTAATCAGGATTCGCAACTTAACTAAAAATTCTCTATTAGTGCGCTCCGATGCGTTTGCCTGTGGGGAGTATAAAGCTGTCTTCACGTGCTTTATACCATACGATTCCAAAAACTGAGTCATTTGTTTAGACACAAATTGTTTTCCATTGTCAGAATGGACGTATTGTGGTACTCCAAACTTATGGAAAATGTCGTCCTCAATATATTTAATAATAGTTGAGCTTGTTGCTTTTTTCAATGGCCTAAGAAAAATGTACTTTGAAAAATGATCTAATGCCACAAAAACCATATTATAACCTGATTTTGTCCTTGGATATGGACCTAAAAGATCCATATAAATTCGTTGAAATGGCCGGTCTGTTTGTATTTGTTGTCCCATTGGAGGTCGTAAAATTTGATTGGTTGGTTTAGAACATTTACAAATGTCACAATTTGAAATGTATATTTTTATATCCTTTGCCATTTTAGGCCAGAAATATTTCTCACGTACTCTGTTTAGAGTTTTGGCAAAACCACCATGACAAGAATTAATATTGTGGTTGTTTTCTATAACTGATTCCCTAAGTCCCGAAGGTAGCCATAAACGCCAAAGTGAGTGTTCGTCATCAAACTCTCCCTTTCGAAATTTAATTCTCTGATACACAAAGTCTTCAGAAATGCAAGTATCTGGAAAGTTTTGCTGATATTGAGTAATTTGGTCCTTCAAATCATTGTATTCAGCAGACTGAAAGTGTTCTGACTTTAAATCTACTTCAGATGAAACAGATGGTATATCTAATTCCTCTATTTCAACTCCCCTAGAAAGTGCATCTGGAACAATATTGGCAGAACCCTTTCTGTATTCTATTGTAAAATCAAAAGACTGTAGCTTAAGGCTCCATCTACCTAACCTTCCGGACAAATCCTTTTGAGACATTAGCCAGCGAAGACTACTATGGTCAGTAATAATTTTGAATGGTAACCCTTCTACGTATGGCCTGAACCGTTTGAGGCATATAATAGCAGCAAGGCACTCTAGTTCAGTCACCGTATAATTTGATTGGGCCTTGTTTAACTTCTGAGATACATAAGCAATAGGGTGTTCAACTCCGTTTTCATCTGCCTGAACAAGAACTCCACCTACGCCTACCCTGGAAGCATCGCATTGAATACTGAAGGGCCTACTGAAGTTGGGCTGTACCAATACTGGCGCTGTTGTCAATGCCTCTTTTAATTTTTCAAATGAAATTTTTGCCTCTGGTGTGATTCTAAACTTATCGCTTTTTCTCAAACAATCAGTGAGAGGGGCCGCTAACTCTGCATAATTTGGTATAAATTGCCTGTACCAGCCTGTCATACCAATGAACCTGCGTATCTGGCGTGCAGTCGATGGAAGGGGAAAATTACTTATAGCCTCAATCTTTGATTTGTCCGTACGTAATGTACCCTGACCAACAATATACCCTAAATATTTTATATGTTTTTGGCAAAACCGGCTTTTCTCAACATTAATTGTTAATCCCGCATTATTTAAACAATTGGCAACCTCTCTCAGCATGTTAACGTGACTTTTGAAGTCAGGAGTACAGACTAATAAGTCATCTAAATAAATAAATACATTTTCTCGGAGACGGCTGGGGATGACTTTGTCCATCAGCCTACTCATCCTTTGTGCGGCGTTGCAGAGCCCGAAAGGCATAACTGTAAAATGATACAGTGGCCGACCAGGTACTGCAAATGCCGTTTTTTCTTTCGAAGACTCATCTAGCGGTATTTGCCAAAATGCGTCCTTAAGGTCAATACCAGATATAAAATGAGTATTCTGTAGGCGGCTTAAGAGACCGTTAATATGTGGGAGAGGGTATGCGTCTTTCTTGGTCAAGTCATTCAATTTTCGGGAGTCGAGGCAGAGCCGATTTTTACCTGGCTTTCGGACCAAAACAATTGGACTACAGTACGGACTTTCACTTTCCTCTATCACTCCTAATGAAATCATGCGATCTAGTTCAGCATACGCTTCCTGTTGTCGGGGAGGAGACAGAGGATAGTGTTTTATTTTAAATGGCAATGAATTCCCCGTATCTATTACATGTGTTTCCATATTTGTTCTACCTAGGCCAACTTTCGAATATGATGGAAATGTACTGACTACCCTGTCCAATTCAGTCTGCTCAGTATCCGTCAATTTATGCAAATTAAATTCTGTAACAGAGCTATAACTATCAATAGAAACTTCCGAAATGAAAAGTTCAGGTGCAATATTAAACGATTTCCAGAAGTTTACGCCAAGGTAAATTTCCTGTCGTAAAGAAGGTGACAAATAAAATATAATATCCTTTTTAAGCCCTTTAAAAGTCACTGGAATCTCAATGTACCCTACAATAGCTTGTCTGTTCCCATCGGCTGTTCTTAAGGAGCTGTTCAACTTATGATATTGAAGTCCTAAGCTAGTGACATAATCTACGCAACCTTTTCCTAAAACACTTATTGACGCTCCCGAGTCTAACAGACCATAAACATCTTTTGTACCTAACAAAATCTTAACATAAGGCCTATCGTCATTCAAATTATCTAAAATAGTTGACTCCAAGATCTTTCTAAAATGTTTGCGTTTTTTAAATCTTTGTCTACATTTATCTATTCGTTCCACCGTGGTGTTTCCAATAATTCTTTGTCTGGCTTCCTCATATCTCATTCTTCTCTCATGCAATGATAATACCTTTTCTTGTCCGCTAACATTATCATTATTATTACATTTATCATTAAGTTTATTTTTCCTTTCCATTATCATGATCCTATTGTTTATTGTTTCATCATTTGCCTTATCTATTTCTAAATTTCCGTCATCATTGTCCAATGTAGGCTTAAAATCACTATTAAAATAGGGGTGTTTAGAAAAGAACGAGCTCCCCCTTACTTCCCGTTCATCTGTCTGTTTCCCAAATGTTTCTTACATTGTGGGGTCGTGACATTTTTTTCGCCACAGCGGAAACAAAATAAATTACGTTTCTCTGATGAGCAATCATAAAACGAATGACCAATCTGGTCACAATTCCAGCATTTAAACTTGGAGGTATCAAGTGGCTTTCTATTTTGATATTTTTCATAGTTAAAAGCAGCTAAATCCTCATCTGTTACCTCATCGAGATTTTGCTCATTAACAGCGTCTAGTTCTGCAACAAATCGTTTTTGTTGTCTTAAATGATTCTGACGACCTACATACTTCTCGGCTTTCCGAGCTATTTCCCTAAGGTGTTCTAAACTGAAAATATCACACGCAAATAATAATGCCCCTAGTGAATCTTTAGCGTTATTCTTTATTAATTCAATCATCTTTTGACTTGTCATCGGTGCACTTAATCGGGAGTTCATATTAACCAAATCAGTGAAAAAATCATCAAAACATTCCTTTGGTAATTGCCTTCGTTCTACCATTTTTACAATTTTATCGCAATCGTTCTCAACAGTATCAAACTCTTTAATAATGGCTTCTGAGAGTTGTTCGTAAGTAGTATTAGGCCTTTGCTTTAAATAGAACCAAAACCATGTTTCGGCTTTCCCTTTCAAAAATAAGTGAAAACTGGCTACTACTTGGTCTACTGTGTAATTATAACGTGTGCGTAGTGTTTCTACTTTAAATAGAAAGGTATGTATATCACCAGTACCATCATAAAAAATGTTCCATTTATCTATCTTTACAGAATTAATACTGATAGAACTCCTCATCGAATCTGATTGAATTAAAGGAGCATTTTGCATGATATTATTTCCATGTTCGGAATTTCCACGGTTTATAGGAGAACCATGTGAAATTCTGGAGATGTTTTCATTGTGATTTTCATCTTGGTTCTTATTTATAGTCTCAACCAATGTCCTTTTAAGACTTTGAATTTCACCCATAAATGCATTGTGATTTAATGTTAAAACTCTTTCTAACATAGCTTCCAAACTGTTTGTATTAACATTATTGCTGCTACTTGCTGAGCCCGAAGCTCCAGCAGGAACACTATTCTGATTTGATGTCATATCTTTGTTACTGACAATACTCCTATCTAACTGATGCTTTCCTGCTTTGCTTCTCGTTCTATTTGAAACAGGACTTCTACCTAACCTGGGGCGAGTAACAAAAGGATTTTGAAAATCTTCTTCCTCGTCAAACGTATAATCTACTTGGGTATCTGATAAAGAATCTTCGGGATTGTTTACTCTTGTTTTACGTTTTCTATTTGGCATACCAAATCCAAACTTGTAATTTAAAATTTATTCTCTAAATAATTATATGGGAATATTAGATTACTTCTACACAAATTATGTGGATAAATAAAAATGTGCATAATTAAAATTATTCGTACAGTAACTGCCCTCCAAAAAAAAATGATAAATAAACAAAATTGAAAAATAATACTGTATTTTCCGTCGCAAATGAAAATCTCAATTAAATAATGAAATTTATCATGACTTACGAAAACTACAAGTCGATTTAATTAAACTATTGAATCTACTCTATATTAAAAAATGTAGTCGCGAATATAAGTAGACTCACTTTGCTACTGTATATTGACTTACTACTGTCCTTTCACCATCAACTGCAAAAGCAATTGCCATTTCAGAATGTATAAGAAATTAGTACTCATAAATAAAAGGAAGATTTTGCAGTTTGCAACACCAACTTACTCAATTCAATGAATTTGTTGTGGACTAAAACTACATAATTTTTGAATAAACAAAAATTAAAATAATTACGATATCGACGTTTGCGACACCGTTGGGCGCCATCTCTGTTGCAGTAGGCAGTTTTAAAGTTATTTGATATTATGTTATTTTAGTTTGGTCGTACTTGGAACGATTGAAGTAAAGGCTTAGCTCGCCGGCAATGGGAGGGTCCTTGACCATTCTAAAATATTTGCTACAGACAAGAGAAAAAAAAAAATATATTCATTCCAAGATTTAGTTTACTACTTTAAACTACGTTCCTTTTATGTTTCACTAAAATATATATTAATAGTCACTGACGATCTAATCTAACTTCAAGTTAGATTCAAAGCGAATGGTGGATTATCGCTTGGACACTTAAATATTTCCCAGCCCTCTACATTTAGCGACATTGTGTCCTGTAATATTTAGTCACTCCCTAAATTTAAAATCAGTTAAGTTACATTACTTACAAATATCCACATGATTATGTTGTAATCTAATATTCCCACAAAAAAAAATCTTCTACTCCATAATTATATCTTTACAATTCATTTATTAAAATAATCTATATTTGTTTTCATTACTAAACTTATTAATTTTTAAAATCTATTAAATAAAATTTTAAATACGAGCGTATCCTTTTAATACAATAAAAAAATTCATTTGGGTTTAGTAAATAATTATAAATATAATGATCAGTTTTTGTTATATTTCGAATACATGTTTGAATAATATGAAACTTACATTGAATGTTCCTTATGCAAGGAAAAACGTTGGACTAAAAAAAAGGAAAATTATCTTTACCAGGCTTATGACAACTGGATATTTTGGTTACTCATGAAACTCCTTCGATGTATTGGGCCCAATTCATACGCTTGAAGTTCCTGTAATTTTTTTTATAAACAAAATCATTAATCATTCATATATTAATATTATAATAATTTGTTGACATAAGACATGGATTAGTTCAAAATTATATTGTATGTATGTAAAATCTTTACATGAGCTTTTTATTTATAATACTCTGGAGCTATGTAAAGAATTTACTTCATAAATCCAAACATGCAAAGTAAATATAGTTAATCAATTAATTACAATTATAAATATCTAAATTTTAAAATATATCTATATATAATCGCTACAAATGTTGAACATATTAGTAGATCTAAATTCTTTTTAGTATATAATAAGATAATATTTAGCTTAACACTAGTTTTTATAATTAATAATTCAAAAATAGAAAATTTGTTTGTAATTTGTATATTTTTAAATTAGTATTTTCATCTCTTATTCGATTTCCTATAGGGTTAGTTATTCTTTTGTTAATGAAGTTTTGTTTGCAATAATTAAGATTTTTAACATATATTTAATGATAATTAATATGTTAATTATCACGATACATTTTTATACTCTTTCGTTTGTTTTTATTTTTGTGTTTTCATTTCTTTTTGTCATCGATACAAAGCAAATGCATGAACTCTGATGTTTAGTAACAGCAGTAACATGTTAGTGACGTCATAAACAATTTGTTAAAAGACAATTTGTTTTGTTATTTTGTTTTGTAAAATTATATGCACAATGGCTCGATCGATGGCAAAATTTTCAAAAATTTTAATACATTATAATATTAATATATTATAATCTAATATTAATGCATAATAATATTAACATATTAACACTATTGGAGATGATAAACTTAGTCAAATTCCATAGGATATTTAGTGGTGATATGAGTGATGATTTTGGCGATGAGTGTGATTCAGAATTATTTTTTTAAGATGATGATGATGATATTTGAAGATGATGATAATGAAGTAATCTATGGTTGCATTTAGAAGTTAAATTAAATTAAATGCGGTCGGCTATTGTTGTTGTTGTAAAAAAAAATGTTGATGGAATTATGATTTCGTTTGTAGCTTTTCTAGGTGGTGGTTAAGTTAAAGATGAAATATGTAGATTCATGATGAATAAAAATTAACTCCGGACTTGGATGACATGATGACCATGTGCAATATTGATGTCAATGGATCCGTATAAAAACACTCTTTATATTTAAAACTCAAAATTATGTTCGAATCCAACGTATTTTAATTAAATTAACATTTAAATATATATAGATATTTTATCAAAAACTATTATCGAAGCCGATGGATTTCGATTATCAAAATTTATTATTTCAGCAAAGCTAAATTAAAACACGTCGTTGTTGATTGACCCGCAGAAAAAGTAAGAGCGGAAATTATTCTTCGATGGTGACGGCAGAAACATTTCTTGACGCCGTCGATCGTGATTTTTTTTATTTTCTTGTTTCTCAACTTTTATTTAAAATTGTGGCAACTCACATAAGTGGAGAAATAATTCCAATTATTAAGATATATTTGATTACAAAAAAAAAGGTTATATAAACAAGTGTTCTTTTAATTATTTGTCTCACATGCAAAATATCATAAGATCTAAAGATATATTGATTTATACATACAATGTATAAATATAATTTGGTTGACTAATACATAACACAACTAAAGTACTCTATAAAAGCAATTGCAATCACAGGCTGAATCAAAGTATTTCTTTTTATTAAAACGTTAATTTCAAAACATAAAAAATCTGCAACATAAGTCAGATTTTTATGTATAAGATTGTATGGATAATTGTTGATCGACCTTTTCTCCAATTCTTATAGATAGTTTATATAGTTTCCTATATACATACAATCTTTCAAGGTGAATGATTGTTTTCAAACAAACAAATTTTGGTAAAAGAAATATTTATTTAATAAGGTGCCACATTGTACTATAAAAGTTCTTTTATATTATCAATAGATGATAAACAATTTCGTTTACTCTTGTATATTATGTGCATGTGAAATCTATTTAAAAAAATATTTTGGATAACTCTCTGCATTTCACTTTTAAAAAATAAATAACGGTGAATTTAGTCACTGACTGCATTTGATTTGCTTTAATTGCAGTTTTGATTTGGTCAGATAAAAAGCTATAAGTTATATCAAATTAGTAAGTAATAAGTGTTTTGGATTAGCTTGCAAGAACAAAATTGGTTTACAAATAATTTAAGGTGAACATTTACAAAAATGCCAAGAAAAAACAGGCATTGCAATATGTGACCTTTTCCAATTTTTGCGGTAAAAATTTAAATGTTCAACTTTCGCTTTTTGAAAGAAAAAAAATTACGGTTCAATTCCTAACACTTCTGCGACATAAATGCCAAAAATGTATATCAATTGGCCGCTCAGTTTATATATATAACAGATGTGAAATGTTACATTTTCTAAATAAAGTTTTCAAGCTGAAAAAATTAAAAAATTGCATTGAGGAAAAAGTGATTTCTTTTTTAAAAATTAGTTATAACTAAGACTTTACCAAAATCGATTACAGTACCGGAGGCGTGAACTTAAAAAAATACTTGAAATATTTTACAAAATATTTATATTATGTGTAAAATTTCGTTTTTTTATTAGTCATGTTTTTTGTGATGTAACGAAGAAGTTGTTTGTCTTCTGTAATATAGAACTTACGTTGCCTGCATTTGCCTATGATACATATGTGGTTATTTGTGGGAAGGTCAGGCTTCATTTTTTTTGAACATAAGTAATTGTATTTAAGCAAACAATTTTCATTTATAGAAACATACTAAAATTTTGTGAAATTACATGGACCGAGCAAGCTTTATAACGATAGTGAATATCAAAGACTACACAATTGCTTACCCAAAATTTACTTATAGCGGAGCCCCAAGAAAAAGCCAAACCAACGAAGAAATGTTATTTGTAGAAAGTGCTATGAGAATATAAATTGAGATCTTTTTTGAAAATTGTGTGTGAGTTAGTGTAGTGGGGGGGTTTTGGCAACTTTTGAAAATGCTATTTGTAGAAAGCGCTATGAGAATATAGATTGGAATCATTTTTTAAAAAAGTTTGGTGAGTTGGATGGGGTGGGGGTTAAAATAGTTTTAACATATTAGTTTAGATTTTATTCGATACATATATAGATTAGAAAAACTTAAAATTTTTGCAAAAAATGATGTTTTCAAAGATGTTTCAAATGTTTTCTTTCTTTTCTAAGAAACAGTTTCTTATAATGTATTAAGCTTTTATTTTAAATGTGTAACCACCCACTTTGGATATCCACCCACAACCTTCCAGCTGTACCAAAATTCACACTGCCCAAATCAACTCTAAATATGCGAAATGTCATTACTTACAAAAATAAAAAGTTCTGTAACCACTGTGCAATATTTAGTAGATTTTACTCCTAACTGAATAAACCACAGTGGGGCAGAATCAAAATATTTTGGAAATACATCTGTCATTTTTAAACGGCTGGTCCGATCGGGATAAAACTTGACGTGGACGTAGACAATGAGTAGCTGAGTTTAATTTATTAAAATGGACGGCGCTATGGTAGCTCAAAGTAGAGTACCTTCGAATTATAAGATTTTTAAGCACGTTAAATCTTTTTGTTTCCCCTTTCGATTTAAAAGATTTTTTAAATTACCAATAATATAAAAAGATTTCAGATCCATATCAATTACGGATACAAAAATAAACGATTTTCAATATAAAAATTAAAAAAATAGTAGATAAAGTGCAATATTTTTGAAGGTCAGAGTTATAAAGAGGCATATTTTGAATCTAATTGAGATATGGACTTGATTTTTTTGTGTAAGAACAAAAATTAACTTATCTAAACAAAATAAAATTAGTTCGAAATAAACGTGGATCCAATTATTCCTAATGTTTCCAATCCTATTAGAATTTTTATACAAATTTTTGTTTCAGAATCTCAATAAATGAGAAATCTTTATTTATTGACAAAACTCAATGAAATTATAATTTTTTTTTTTTAATTTGTCATTCTAAATAACAACGAAAAAAAAAAGCTTGCGAAAAAGTCAAACAGCATCCTGCAATATCTAAAAAATTGTAGCGAAACTCCCAAAAATTGTATTTTTTACAGTTTTACCCATGTGTACCCTCATTTCCTTTGGGGCTATTAAAATTCTTTGTGAATAAATAGGGAAGACATCAAGGTTTGCAAAACCGCTTTCCGTTTTCTGATCCAACTTTGGGACTTTAGAACATGTGGTCCCAAATTGAAATTGTGATAAAAAAAATAGGTAAAATTCCGAGAGGCTTAGTGGCGACATTTTCGAAAAAGAGGACATGTTTTTTATACCAAAATGTTCTCCGTACAGATGCCTTACAGAAAAACATAAAATTGTTATATGTTATTAAAGAAAGTTTTTTTTTAATAAAAAAAGAGTTAAGTTACCTTTTCGCCCAAAAAAACAGCAAAAACTACTATTTTTGAATTTTTAAATTGAAAATCAGTTCTTTTTGTATCCATAATTGATATTGCTCTGAAATATTTTGTATATTAATGGTATTTTAGTTGTGTAACTAACAAAAAAACTGCGAGTCCATTCGGTTCAGAAGTACACCCTATATTTTGCAAAAAGCGGACCAAGGTATGGAAAATTTTTTAAATTTCAATTTTAAAATGCCTATAATTCGGAAATTAAAAAAGATAAAAAGCACATGCAAGCACGTTTTTTCAAGAGCTTACCGAGCGCTTTCCAAAATATTAAAAATCTTTGAAATCGGATGGGAAACAAATAAATGGGACATGTTAAAAATTTTACATGTCGAAGGTACCCTACTTTGAGCTGCCATAGCGCCGCCCTTGGAGCATTAAAAGGGTAAATTTTAATAAATTAAACTCGATGTCTCCTTGTCTATGCCCATGTTAAATTTTATCCCGATTAGACAAGCCGTTTAGAAATACCAGATTTATTTCTAAAATATTTTGATTCTCCCCACTGTGTGAACTTGAATATATTTTCATTTATCACTTAAGTACAAAAATTCCCATAAGCTTGGGTTTAAAGTTTTAGTATAAATAGCTGATGCACATTCGTATAATTTCTGCAACAAATACACACACTTGCGTTGCTTTTAAATAGTATAATTTTAGTCGTTACTGCGCATGCCTAAGAAAAAAGAATTTTAATCAACAACAACAACTACCTTGTGTGTGTGCTTAAGTTCTGCTTCGTCAACGAAAAAGTCACCTAAATACAAAAATTCCCATGCGCTTCGGTTTAAAGTTTTAGTATAAATAGCTGATGCACATGCAAACAGATACACACACTTGCGTTGCTTTTAAATAGAAGAATTTTAGTCGTTACTGCGCATGCCTCAGAAAAAAGAATTTTAGTCAACAACAACAACAACTGTCTTGTATGTGCTTAGATACTGCTTCGTCAACGAAAAAGTCACCTCATTTTTGGACATGCGAATTCATTTCCAGTTTTATTGCAAATTCTGTTTACAGTTTTACTATAAATACAAGCTGTATGCATACAGAGATATTTATACAGGTTTAGAACAGCAAACTGTCAACACCAAAAATGGAATTTTCAAATTTCAAAAAAAAATAAAAAATTTTTTAAAATAAGTTTGTTAAATTACGAAATAGATTATATCAATTAAAAATTTATTTCAATTTGCTTCAATCATCTCAATGATATTATTAATTAAATCTAATATATTCTATTGAAATAATTTTCAATTAAAATTTTATTTAAACAAGTAAATTGTAAGTTTTAACATATTCAATTTGAAACAAATTTTTAATCAAATCAATAACTTTTATGATTGAAATCTATCCATATATACAGAGATGGATGTGTGTATGTATGTTCCCTATAGACTCAAAAACGGCTGGACCGATTTGGATGAAATTTTCAGGAAATTTTCAGAATAACCTAGCGGGTAACACTGCAAAGTCAGATTTTTATGTATAAGATTATATGTATAATTGTGGATTCACCTTTTCTTCAATTCTTATAGATAGGTTTATATAGTTTCGTATATACATACATGCTTTCAAGGTCAGTGATTGTTGTCAAACAAACAAATATTGGTAAAAAAATATGTATTTAATAAGGTTCCACATTGTACTATAAAAGTTCTGGAAATTGTTTATTTCCATGTAAAATCTATTTAAAAAAAGTATTTTGAATAACTCTACGCATTCCACTTTTAATAAAAAATTAACGGTGAATTCATAAAAATAACGGTTTTATTGAAATAAAATTTATTTTATTCACTGACTGCAGTTGATTTGCTTTCCCTTACTTGCAGTTTTGTTTTGGTCAGTTAAAAAGCTATAAGTTAACTCAAATTAGTAAGTAGCAAGTGTTTTGGAATTTTTTGCAAGAATAAAAGTGATTTACAAATTAGTTTAAGTGAAAATTTGTAAAAAATGCCACCAAAAAAACAAGCATTGGTAAAAACAAAACCAAATCACGGAAGATCAGAGAAAGAAGACCAGCAGGCATCGAAAAGAGAACGCGGTCAAAGCCGACCACATAATACCCTACGCTAAATAAATGAACAAAAATATTTTTCATGTAAATTTTAAATAATTTATTTTCAGAAGTGGTCCTTATATGTTAGTTCGTCGGATTTATTTCTATATGAAAGTTATTTATGTTGAATTGTATGTCTATACCAAAATTTTTAGAAGATTTATACACGTCAAAGTGATTTTCGGAAACGAGTCTTATATGTGAGCTATGACTTATTATGGACCGATCACTATCAAATTTGGTGACATGAATTCTATAAACTCCCCACTATGGTGGTGTAGGGTATAAATATTAAATATCTTCAATTTGTTGGTTAATCGCATGTTTATCATCCCCAAATATTTAGCACGTAATTTGAGTGTCTTAAAAATAATTAAATCAATCAACCCTAATGCTTGCAGTGGCAATTGTATTTATATTTCTACATTATCTGTAATAAGTATCTGTTACATTTTGACATGTTCAAATTTAAGCATAAAAATTAATTATTTAGAGAGCGGCAAATTGGTGAAGTGAGTGTATGGTTTTGGTTTTCGTTTTAGACATAACGACAGATAGGCAGACACAAACTTAAAATAAACAACCTAACATACATATTTGTTTGTATTAAATACATACATATGTATGGATGGATGGATATATTTATATTGTAAAAAACAAGCAACCCAGCAGTTAAGCAAGTAGTCAATGTATCCCTTATAGACAGTAATTGTCTCTAATGTCTGATCACTTGGCTGACTACAATTTATATATTTTAGATCATTTGAAACGTGTGTGCTATTTGTAGTGCAGAGAGAAGTCAATTGGTTGCTTTATACATCCCATGTAATCTAGCTTGAAGACAATTGTCACTTAAGTGTCTTTAAGTAAACCAAAGTGTAATCACTTAAAACCTTGGTTTTGTACCGCACTTTAGAAAGTAGTTATTTTACCCAGCCGAAGTAATCAATTGGAGAGTTGACGGAGGAAGCAATCGGTTATTGTCATTTCAACTGATCTTTTGTGGTCCATTAGTACCCGTACATGTTAAAATATCTAGATATGTAGCTCATCCAGTAACTAGTTAGGTAGCTAGTAAGGTAACTGACTCTATATAACCGGTATGTGGATCCAAACGAGAGAAAAGTCTCATTGTAATCAAAAAGGGTAAATTTACCCCCTGCTTAGGACATGCACATGTTAAAATAACTAGCCACGTAACTACTTATGTATCTAGTTGTCACCCTAAGTGATAGCTAAAATCACTAGTTCGGGACAATCACCAAGAACTGCTGGGAAATAAGACAACTCATCAATTATTTGTAAGGCGTAACGTAAATATAGAACATGATATTGAAAAGTTGCCTTTTATTTATATTATTCTGTATTTTTATTCTTTAATTTTTTGAAGATGTCAATGACAACAATGATGATGGTGTCAAAAGGGGCGTTAAAGACAGTTAATCAAATAGAAACAAACTGTTTGCAGAGAGAGTAAAATTATACATTTTTCTTTTGCTGATAAATTTTTGTTGTTTTGTTTACTCAAGAACAAAATTATATTGACACAACACTCTGCTAAGATTTTAATTTTCCTCAAGAATAATTAATTTGAAAGAGGATTAAAATAAATTCATTGGGTTTTATTTAGTTAATAGGAAAATACGAATTTTATTCAAAAGAGCAACAGTTTCTGTGCACACACAGGAATAGAACTAAGTAAAACTACATTGTGGTAGATTAGGGTGGTTTGATAAATTTATTAATGTTAAATTTGATTAAGTTTCTAAGGACTTAAATAGCAAGTGACATAAATTGACACAAAGAAAATATTTTCTTTTTATAGAACTAAATTTGTAGGTCATGTAGTATTTATGTAGACAGTATAGGGTTTCGCTTAGAAGTTTTCATTGTGTTCAATAATACTCATATTTAAATAAATTTCCATTTAAATTAGCTGATATTACAAATAGCTTTAAATAATTGGGATATTACTTTTTATGGAAATCATGGGATATTGCTTTCTTACAAATCACTAACATATGTATGTCAAATTTATTTACTTTTGATTTGTCATCTTTACTTTTATATATAAAAAACACATGAATTGCAAATTGACAAAAAGTAAAATGCAAGTAAACTATGCAAATTTGTGATTACAAATGACTAATGATCAAGTGGAAATTTATGAGAGATATAGAAAGACTATACACAAGATAATATTTACATTATGTTAAATAACTATATGCGACCTAACACGACTATAAGTTACAGCAGCTATATAGATGGTTGACATTAATAGACTTGACGTCAAGTTAGACGGTTAGAAAAGTTGGTAGAGCGACTATGCGTAAGTCGACCCATACAAGCGACTGGGTGCGATTTAATGTCATATCATCTACTATGTGTGGGTTATTTCCGTTACCTGTCACAAAGTTTCAAATTAAGCGACAGAAATGATAACGAAGAGAAGGACGTTAACTACTGCTTACGCCATTGTCCGGCGGCAACCTTAATGGTGTCGCCTGTCATAGAAAAATTGTTTGACCTACCGAACTTTGAATGGAAGCATTGTATAAGCTTTATAACGACTACGATTTAGTTCGTGTTTTGTGAAGCCTAACATAATGGATCAATCTAAAGTCTAAGTGTGTTTGATTTTATGACCAATCATAACTATTACAATTACATCTTTATATTGACTTCATTTAGGTTCAATCTTGTATATAGTCTTCATATGGATTTAATCGTTGCACTCTATATGGTTAGCTTCAATCGTGGGAATTTATATAGTATTTGTTTTTTCTTTAATCATTGGCCTTTATTCCTCATCTCACCCTTGTGCGTAAAATCACACAAAATTTATTGTTTTTATACACTTTCAATTTGTTAAAAAACTTAACATGAAATTTATTGACCTTTCCTGTAGCATTAATTGATAAAAAATTATTTTTTGATTTCCAGATATTTTAAAAGTGACGTTGCTTGCCTTCTTGTGTGGTTTTCAATATCTGATTTCTATGTATTTAGCACTAGGCTCAGAATTTGTATACCCTTCACTACGAGTAACAACTGTATATATAAATTTGTCATTCCGTTTGTAATTTCTACATTTTTCAATCGCGACCCCATAAAGTACTATATATATATATTGCATCGATATCGATAGCCGATTCGATATGGGCATATATGTCTGTTAGTTGAAATCAGCTTTCCGAAATGCACTAATAACTTACTTACTTATCTGCAAGATAACTTATATTGCAGATATAAGCAAAAAAAAAAACGACTTCTATGATTTGTGTTTTTTTTTTTACTATATATTTATGTAGTACATCTACGATACGTACATCAGTATATAGCATACACACTATACAAACAAATGCTGTCAGTCTCGCCACAAAGTATACAAATTTGACCCGATAGAAAAGAAAAGCAAGTTTTATATATCTCCCTTTATTTCAGAACTACCATACGTTTATATTTTTTTGCTGCATGTAACACAAAGCGATTACTTTCAACAACCAAGAAATTAGGCACTAAAATTACTATTCCTTTCTCTTTCCATGAGAGCTGTCCAGAGCTTCGAATTAATTTTTTCAATTTGAGCTAATTTCACTAAAATCATAATTCGGAATTCAAAAATCATCTTTGGTTTAATTCATAATAGAATTAATGCAACAGAATTCATTCAACATTTGAATGGTTCAATTTTTCTTTTTCAAATCTAATACAAATTAAAATACATTTTTCATTCAGTTATGTTTTTGTTTTGCTTTCAATCATTTATTTTGTAATGGATTTGAATTAAAGAAAATTTGAATGATTCAATAAGGAATTAACTCTTTAGAGAATGAATTCCCCAATCAGTACATTTGAAGTACAAAGGAATTCAATCATGGGTCTTTATAAAGTCTTCATTTAGCTTCAATCATGTGTTTTAATACAGTCTTCATTTAGCTTAAATCGTGGGTTTTAATAATATCTTCATTTAGCTTTAATCATGTGTTTTAGTATAGTCTTCATTTAGATTAAATCGTGGGTTTTTATATAGTCTTCATTTACCATTAATCATATGTTTTAATATAGTCTTCATTTACCTTCAATCGTGGGCCTTTGTATAGTCTTCATTTACCTTTACGTTATATATCATGTAATACTTAATACATTATTCAGAATATCTTACATAACATGATAATATATTAACGGAATTCACAATCTTGTGCATTTGTATTGTAAATTTATGCAATGGTGTATTTCTGTATATTTTGTTAGTGTAAATTAATAATCCAATGCACATACAATGATGCAAGACCATTTACACAAGATAGTGAACTCCGCTTTTGTAAAACTTATATTAACTTAATTTTTAAATTTCTTCTGGTCAGCGAACAGTTAATCTCTGATAGAAACTTTTCAGTTGGAAAAGCGTAAATAGTTTAAGTTCAATAAGACCTTAACCTGAATCAGGATCGAAGTATCAAAGTTGAATGTTATATGTAAATTAATCATATGATTTCTTCCTTTTAATACCATTTACCTTGTTGAGAAGGGTATATATAAGTTTTTCATTCCGTTTGTAATTTCCACAACATAATTTTTCAATCCTATAAAGTATATATATTCTGGATCCTTATAGATAGCGGAGTCGTTTAAGCCATGTCCGTCTGTCTGACTGTCTGTTTAAATCAATTTGAAGACCCCAAATAACTCAAAAACTTGATTCATACATTAATATATCAGGAATTCTTCCGGCTCGGTTGCTATTTAAAATCAAGAAAATCGGCCCACAAATGGCTGAGATATAAGCAAAAAAAAAAAACCGAGACAACGTCGATTTTTGGCATTTTTTTTATCTATATCTGGATTACTAAGTCATTAATATATACAATATGATACATATTTCAAAGTTAGATAATGATAGATATTTCAAAGTTTATTGCAACGATTTATATAAGGCTATAGTAATTTGAATTGGTAAAATCGGGAAAAATATTTTTTAATCCGAATTATTTTTTTAATAAAAAATTTTTTTTCACTAGTAAATTAAAGAAATTAAAAATTAAAAAAAATTTTTTGAAAAAAATTATTATTTTTTAATTTTGAGAAAAAATTTTTTTTTATATATAGCTCTCTTACTTGTTTGATTTTAGACTTCAACTATGTTTTCATATGTTTCCAAGTATTACAAAAATTAAACAATTTTCACTCTGTGTTTAGAATTCTACTAGAGATAATTTTCTAATGGCTGGATGTGTAAAGTGAAATCAGTGTTTAAATTACCACTGATATACTCGAATATAGTTGGCTAAATTGTTTTGTAAAATGTATGACTTTTTAACACAGGGCTACAAAATGGAAAACATTTCAGAAGCTTTTTAAACCACTACACAATTTTAATGTATTGTGGGTCCAGTAGTACAAATATGGTCCAAATTTTAAATTCTATGGAGAGGTTTTTTTTAAAAAAATGTTAAGTAAAATTGTGAATTTTTTTAAACGTTTCTGCACATAATTAAAGATAACTCAAAAACGGTTAGTCCGATATTATTAAAATATACTTAGAAAAATTTTAATTTACATAGCCTTTAATACATTTATATTTTGCGTTTTAATTGGCTCAGTAGTTTCGGAGTTATAGTAACAAATTGAAGCAAAAAAATATAATTTTTACGTGAAAATAGAAAATGTTTTGTTTTAAAAAACTCATGAAAAATCGAAAACGTAAAAAATTTTTCACTTTTATTGCTTTATCGCAGAGCCACATGTAGTAGAAATAAAACGAGATATCAATCATAAAAATGGATTGATTTTCTTCAAATTTATTCACAATAAAGTGCATTAGCTCATTTTCACAAAAATTTTAGTTTTTGTTTGATATACATAAAATTGAGTAGTTAATATTCTTCTTTCAATTTTCACAAATATATTGTGTTTCAATCGACTCAGCAGTTTTGGAGTTATAATAACAAATTGAAGCAAAAAATATATTTTTTATGTGAAAATAGCTTTTTTTTGTATAAAAAAAAAAACCACGAAAAATTGAAAGCGTCAGAAATTGTTCAGATTTATGACTTTAACGCCAGGCCACATGTAATAGGAAGAAAATGGGACATCAATCATAAAAGTGTGTGGTATCATTTCGAATTTATTTACAATTAAGTGAATTCGCTAATTTTCACAAAATTGTATGTGGCTTTTTTTGCTGTTGACCTGTATAAATGTTCGATATGCTGTTTGGGAGCCATTAATAAATTGCAATCCATAGAACATATGTTAGTATATCTGCTTAAAATTCCCTTATTTACAGTTAATAGTGGTTATAAACATTGAATGACTTTGTATGTTGTTGTTAAATTTCTTTTCATAACATTAATTAACTTTGTATGACCTATTCAAATTGCAATTACAACAATTACAGCAAAAAAATAGAAAAAAACGTTTTTCACTATTTCCTAAATTACAACAGCTATTACAAAGTTCAATATATTAAAAAAAACAGAGTGTGTAAATAATTGTCAAATTTTTGTAAGCTGATATTTTGAGTTCAATACATTTATGGTACATTCCCATCCTACAATCGAGTCAGAATCACTTTCTGGGCTATTATTTATTTAAGAAAATGTAATAAAACAGTTCCGGCCTGTCTTTAATCTGTATCCCACTGTGCAAGCAAATCCAAAAATGTGAAATCAAATGATTTATGTCGAGCTAAAATACATTGTACTCCATTTTTAGATTTTGTCTACATCTTAACGTATGAGTATGTGCAAACATTTTCCTTTAATATATTGATTATACGTTCCGTCGCTCCCTATAAATGAAAAAAAAACTCAAACCAAAAATAACAACATATCTAGAAACACTGTGTTCAATTACAGGAAAAGCCAACGCAACTCCAACAAAAAAATTATGCACTTACACATTGTGTCATACATAATCGTGCACACAGCAGTTGTAAGTGCAAATTAACACTTTATTTCTACCTGTGCTGACAGTTGCAAGTTTCACAAAACCATTAAAAAAAATGTATTGTTTCCATATAGTGTTGTGTTAATGTTTTCCTTTATGTTACACAGCAATATTGTAACAATATAAAATTGTTGCTGAAGGTTTTTGTAATGGAAATAAATCCAGAAGTCAATATAAGCAAGTGGCTGGCTTGCTTTGCAGTTTGTAGGAAAATGTTTGAGTTCATATCTGCAAAAACGTGCTCTAGAGCTCTCTCTTTTATAAAGTGAGTTCAGAAATAATTAAATGCATATAAATATTGTTGTCATTCGATCGCTCAAATACAATTAGGATTTCTCAAAAAATATAAATTGTTTGTGTTTGTATAAGGTCTTAATTTTGCATTAGTTGTGAGTTGTAGTCGTGGATCTTCGTATAGCCTTGAACCTGGATCTTCATTTAGCCTTAATCGTAGCTAAATGTAGCTAAACAAAGACTACATTATGACACGCAATAGATTCTAAACGAAGACTATATAAAGAACCACGAATAAAGCTCAAACAAAACTATATAAATAGCCATGACTGAAGCTAAATGAATAATATATAGAGAACTACGATATAAACTAAATAAAGACCATTTAAGGTCACACGATTGCAGCTAAACGAAGACTATCACTTTCTATCGCTTTTTAATTTCCACCGGGGCAGCAAAAGCTTTTGGTCATTCGTTAAAAGAATAAAAGATAATGCTAGTTCCTCAATTCCTACTCTTTTAAAGGATGGCCAATCATTCACTGACCCGGTTGATAAAGCTAACCTTTTGGCTGAATTATTTTCAAATAATTCGAATTTCCAGGAAAGCAATCAACCACTACACGATCTTGAAAGAGTATCAGTAACTATGCCGAATATATTCATTCGCGCTCGGGCAGTTAAAAAGGTTTTAGCGGATCTCAATACAGTGTTCTTCGACGCTAGCCCGTCCGTTAGCAAACCTTTTCAGCATATTATACCGTGCCGGAGAATTTCCTATATGTTGGAAGGTTGCTAACGTAACGCAAATTCCAAAAAAGGGAGAGGCAAACAACCCTGAAAATTATCGTCCAATAGCAATTTGTTCTGCACTTTCCAAAGTTATGGAGAGTCTGGTTAACAACCATCTTGTGAAATATCTAGAGTCGAACAATTTACTTAGCGACAGGCAGTATGGCTTTCGTTGAGGACGCTTTACGGGTGACTTGCTTGCCTTCCTATCGGAAAAATGGTGCCGTTCCATTAACCGTTTTGGCGAAAGTAAAGTGGTGGCTCTTGATATTTCTAAGGCGTTTGATAGGGTGTGTCATGGTGCGCTCTTATCGAAACTTATTGCTTTTGGTGTCGGTAATGACTTCTCTCGATTTATAGCGAGCTTTCTCAGAGATCGCACTATACGAGTTGTTGTAGATGGGATCTCATCAAATGAGTTCAAGATTAATTCAGGTGTACCGCAAGGCTCCGTTCTTTCTCCTACTATATTCCTTATTTTTCTAAATGACCTTCTAAGTCAAACTTCTAACCCTATCTATTCTTTTGCGGATGACAGCAACATTTGCCATTCATATTCATTCAACTATAGGCCAAACCTTTCGGAGATTGGGGCAGTGAGGCAAAACATGAATGATACACTTAACCAAGACCTTGTGACAATCTCTGAATGGGGTTATGCGAACAGAGTCGATTTTAATGCACGTAAGACACAATGTTGTATGTTAACACATAAACTCACGACAGATCATGTTGCTTCATCTGTTTCTATGGGTGTTGTATACATTAAGGAATCAGAAGCTCTCAATGTTCTAGGCATGAGAATTCAGTGTGATGTTCGCTGGACAAAACACATTTTTCAAGTGTCGAAAGAAGCATTCAAGTGCCTCGGTTTTCTAAGACGGTGTAGGACATATTTCACTCCATCTGATCTCCTTATTGTCTGCACAACTTATATCCGACCCAAAATGGAATACAACTCTCATGTATGGGCCAGGGCTTCGAAGTCTATTTTGGAGTTACTTGACCGCGTACAGGAGAGGGCGAAGGTGCTTATCGGTGACAGTAGGGTATCCAGCTCTATTGATTCTCTGGAGCATCGTCGCAATGTGCGTTGTGTTTCACTGTGCTATCGTTACTACAATGGAATGTGTTCTGATGAAATTAGGGAACTCGTTCCCGAAACCCGTAGTTTTTTACGAAATACGCGTTCATCATCGGGGGCTCATCCATTCGTGGTCGATTGGTCAGTGGATCGCACAACACACTACAGAGAAAATTCGTTTTTTAGCCGTACCGTCAGTATGTGGAATAAGCTTCCTGTCGAAGTATTTCCTGTCCCTTTCAATGTAGGAAAATTCAAATCAAATATCCACAAACACTACTCCCTCTATCCTCCTTCCCATATCCTATTTTCCTAGTTCCAACACAATGCATTGCATGATTAGGGGTCATCCCCTGAGTGCTGGTCCCAGTAAAAAAAAAAATCGTAATTTTTTATATAGTTCTCATTGAACTTCAATTGCATGTCTTTTTAATGCCCTTTATTAAGTCTTCTTCGTAGTTCTTTAGATGGTCTCATTTAGCTTTAAATCTGGGTCTTAATATACTTTCATTTATCTTTAAGCGTAGTTTTAATTGTGGTTATTTACATGGTTTTCATTAAGCTTTAATCATTGTTTCATCAAGCATGGCTCTTTATATAGTTCTCATTGAACTTCAATTACATGTATATTTAATGCTCTTTATTAAGTCTTGTTCGTAGTTCTTTAAATGGTCTCATTTAGCTTTAAAACTGGGTCTTAATATACTCTTCATTTATCTTTATATATAATATTATCGCTATATATAATTATCGTTGCATCAAGCATGGTTCTTTGTATATTCTTCTTAAGGTTTAATAGCTTTGATCAGCTTTATTCGTATTCCATAGTCTTCGTTTAGCTTCAAGCGTGTGTCTTTATGTAAGCTTCATTAAATTTGAATGCTGGGTCTTTATACAGACCGCATTTAATTTCGATCGTAGGTAATAATATAGTCGTTATTTGGATTAAATTTTAGTAACATTTGTGAGTTTTTATCAAGTCTTTATTAAGCTTCAATATTAAGCCATTATATAGTCTTAAGTTTTCTTTAATATTAGCTTTTTATATTGCCTTAATTGAGTTTTAATCATATATTTTTATTTAGTCTTCATTTAGCTTAAGTTATTAGTCTTTATACAGAATTCCTCCGGATACAGTAATGGCTCATTTTATGATTCTCATTTATTTTCAATAATGGTTCCTTATTTAGAATTAATCTCAACCCTATATAAAGTTTTCATTTAGCTTACAAAATATAGTCTCTATTTAGCTCTAACCTTTGCTATTTATAAAGTCTTCACTTGGATTCAATATGGTCTTCGTTTAGCTTTAAACTTTTATATTATTAGAGTCTTAACCCGCCAATGGTGACGTATATGTCTGTGAGACCGAGTGTGTTAAAAGCAAAGTATACCAAGTAGTCCGACTCTCAATTTTTTAAAAGTACTCTCTCGCATATACGTGTACCGTGTGAGTTCAGAGAAATGTAAACAATGAAATGTCTTGAAATTTAAACTTTCAATTTCTGATAAAAATAACGTTTTTTACTCATTATTACATTAACACATGTTATTTTTTCTTTTTTTAAAACACTTTTTGCACACTTTCATTCTTAAAACTTTTCTATTTTGCACAAAGCAAGAAAAAATATTTTCAGAATTTCTGACATGTAATTTTTTGTTATTGTAGAATTTAAACTATAGGACAGAGTTCTAATTTTTTGTATTGAAAATTCATACAAATTAAAATTTAAAACATTTTTATAGAACTCTGTTGCCTGGAGAAAATTAAAAAGTTACCAACACATGTGTAATTTTGTTACTAACACATGTTTAGAGTTAGGTACTTTTTTACTAACACATGCATAGAGTTAGGTACTGTTGTCAAAGAGTCGGACTACTTTTTATACTGTGGTTAAAAGTATCAAAGATCTTTGTTTATAAAAAATTGTGTGAATTTTAATATTGAAGTAAAAGAGCTTAAATCGATTTAATGTCTTTGTTTTATATTTTAAAAGTATCCGCCCACTTTTACGCCCATGATTTTTAATGCATCAACTTAATTTTCACAAAAAATAAATTGTATAATTGTAGAATGGGCTACTGAAAATATATACCTGATCCGCCTACTTTTATGCCCATCTCCCATAGAAACAATAAATAGAGAAAACATGAATAAGTAATTTAAGCATAGTCTCTTAATAAATTTTTAACATCATTATCGTACTCCAATTTTTTGATTTGCAGCTTGGAGTGAAATCTATTTATAAAAGGGTCTGAAGACAAAATGTTATGCATTATGTCTTCACTAGTGGCTACACGTCCAATTCTTCGCGAATGATGCAATCTATAGGCTCTGTAGTCTTTATTAATCGCTTCCTGAGCTACCTCGGGCAGCATACCTGATACAAATAATCAATTAAAATGTAAAAAATAAAAATGAAATCATTGAATAAGGGCTTTTAGATAGAGACATACCTATTGGCAGAATAGCTTCTGCTATAATATTGCTACCATTCATCAGAATCTTATGCACAGTTACAGGCATGTAGTACCAGCCATATATGACAACAAACAACTTGGCAGTATCCATGCAATATATATGAAATTTGTTAGTGTCGATCGCTGTATTACAATTTATTGCTGCCCAAGTAATTTTAAATCTATGCATTAATTCTTCTTTTACGCCAATTACCTCTGCAGTTTTGGCTAGTTTTGCGAAAAACCTTCTTGCCGTATTGCCATCATTTGTTGTGCCCATAACTTGCTTCACTGCGTTCACATGCAAATCTCAAATCGAAAACATACAACAAAGTCAAACGATAAATTCACTTTGATTGTACCAAAAGATTGAATATATAGTAAATTTGCATGCCATTTTAAGCAAGCGAACATATACAAGGTGGTAATCCTCCTATCAGAAAATGCTATAAATTTTGCCATTGGTCCCTAATGTCAGTTCTGTTTAGACATTTGTGTAGTAAACACATGCGAAATACACGTTAATAAACAATGTTATGCTACACTGCTCCGGAACGCAGAATATTCCTGACTATTTATTTGACCAATAATCGGTCGGTTACTTTGACACAACGTGAATTTCGTCGCAGATTTCCTGGCCGTCCAACGCCTACTGGTGAAACACTGAGACGTTTAACCGCCCGCCTCGAAGAGACTGGTACAACACGAGATGCGGAGTAGCCGTTCTGCAGAGAATATTGCTGCTGTAGCCGAGGATGTCATGGAAGCGCCGTCGACATCGACCAGACGACGTGCCATGCAAATGGGTATCAGTCGACGGTCTTTACAGCGAATATTGGTACAAGATTTGAAGATGTTTCCGTCCAAAGTCCAGACGATGCATCAGCTGTTAGCTGTTGACCGCCAATCGCGTCTAACATACGCTCAAGCCATCCTTAATCACCACCAAGAGGAAGATGATTTTTCATCAAAAATAATCATGGGTGATGAGGCACATTTCCATCTTAGCGGGTACGTAAATAAGCAAAATTTACGCTTCTGGGGCACTGAAAATCCGCATGTAACCCACGAAGAGCCATTACACCCGCTCAAAGTCACTGTATGGTGTGCTGTTTTCGCTGGAGGAGTCATCGGACCTTTTTTCTTCGAAGACGTCGCAGGCCAAACGGTTACTGTGAATGGTGAGCGCTACAGAGCAATGTTCAACGAGTTTTTTTTTTGCCGCAACTTGATGAATTGGGATTGGAAAACATGTGGTTCCAACAGGATGGTGCAACGGCACACACTGCACGTGCCACAACCGATATGCTGAAGGATGCATTTCCCGGTCGCCTAATCTCCCGTTTTGGCGATTTGCACTGGCCAGCAAGATAGCCTGATTTTACTGCTCCAGACTTCTTTTTGTGGGGCTTTTCGAAGTCGCTGGTTTAAGTCAACAAGCCTCAGACTCTTGCAGCTCTTAAAGTCAGTATACGTCAAGAATGTGAGGACCTATCGCCGGAAGTTTTGGCCAAAGTGATGGAAAATGCCATAAATAGGGTTCAAATGACAATCAACTGTGGCGGCGGCCATTTACATGATATCATATTCTCGACTTGATGTAAAAAAAATTAAAAGACCAAATAAAAATAATCCACAAGAAGAATCAAAGTTTTTAATAGTTTTTTTTAATTACAGCCAAAAAACATCGGAAGTTTACTTTTGCGCCACCTTGTATAAGCTTCGAGCGTGTCTGTCCAAACAAATAATTAATATATTAGCCTAATATTACGGAACCATAATATTGAGATATCTGACAACAAAATACCAAAAAATTTTTCAAATCGGTGAACATGAAAAAAATTAATTTCGGACACTCTTCATCAAAGCTCTTTATAAAGTCTTCATATAGTAATTATGTAACTTTATTAATGTTGCCGATTTTTCGTAAAATTTATCAGGCAGCCCTGATCGTGAATCTTTATTTACTTTACTTTTCATAACAACTCTTCTCTATTACATATCTACAGTATTTGAACACTCACATAATTCCAACAACATTTACTGCAGAGTTAAACTCTAGTTATGTTTGGGGGGTATTGCACAAAACACAAAAAATAAAAGTAAAGTTACGTCTTTTGTGTATGATTTGAATTTTTAATTAAAAACAATGTTTACTTAACTTGTATATGAGAACTTTTTTCTGTTGTAGTTTATTTTAAAAGCATATAAGCAAGCAGAAAATTTAAAATTTGCTGATGCAAAAACCCCAAAAGAACTAAATTGTTATTTTTGTTTAGCAAATAAAAAAAAAAATGAAATAAACACGAATGAGTTGTGGGTCATTATCAGTGTAATTATCACGATTTTTTTTTTTGTTGTTGTGAATAAATGCAACACAAAATAAAATAAAAGTAACAATCATCAAATCATCGAATCATGGCGCACAAGAAACATACCATTTGGAATGGTCATCACTTTGAAAAGAACAGAATTGAATGTTTGTTTTCTAGATGTGAATATTGATTTTTCTTGCTAAATAAAATAAGAAATATTTTAAACTACTTTAAATTTTTGAGTTGTTTGTTTTAACCTGAAATATGTTAATTTCTTTTACTCCTTTTGCTTTAACTGCAATCGCTGAAAAGACTTATTATTATGCAAATTATGTAGCATTATGGTTTGGCATGTGAAATTTATTCGAACAATTTTTTGGTAAGAGTTTTTATTTTCTGCTTTCAAGTTTTTGACACAAAATGACTCAGGATATTTATGGTCATTTAGTTTGCACTGGACAGTTTAATAAAACATCATAAATTTTTAACAAAACTGCAAAATGTATCGTAAATTCATCAAATGGGGTTTTTTTTTTTGTAAACAATGATGACACAAGAAAATGAAACAGGGAAAAAGTATTTAAATTATTTTCATTAAAATGTATTAGAAGAAAAAAGAGTGATGAATTTTATTAAGTATTTTTTGAAGTCATTGAACTCTTTAAAAATATATTAAGCAAATATGTGAAATTCAGAGTTTGGGCTGGGGAATCTCTAAACTGGGGGTGGTATTTAGGGTTTCTTAGCAATAAAAACAGTTTAACTCTTCTGTAAATTTGCCTATCTCTTGCTTGAACCCTGAGCAATTTAAAATTTTTTTTAACAAACTTTAACATATTGTTAAATATTGCATAACATAATTAATAATGCTATTTACATTTGTATCGTGTCATATTACGGTTTATATTTGTCCTATTTTTTCTGCTTTTATTCAATTGTTTAATAATTTTTTTTTTCCATATAAATCATTTAATATTACACTACGTTTGGTCACCACAGCAAAAACCTACCATTTATGTCCACATTTATGCATACTGTGTGTTGCACACACACTAGTCTAGTGGTGCATGTAAAATTTTTATTCAAACTTTGGCTTTATTATCACAAAGAAAAAAATTCAGTTATTTATCTTTTTTGCATTTAATAAATCAAACTTATTTGATTTACTACATACATATATGGAGAAATATTACATATATTGTTGTATTGCATTATTTGTATACCAAACATTAACAATTTATATAAAGGTTTTTTTTTTAAAAAAGGCCTCCATCATAAAATGTATGCAGCATATTTTTAAATGCCCGTAACATATTTTGGTAAAATGTCATGTATTTTTAAAACATTTAACAATTATTGTTGCATAAATATTTAAAAATAGCAGCAGGCTTCATTATGTGGAAACTCTACAAACAGCATAAGTACACAGTAATTCACAGTGCAAACTGAGCGATTGTTTAAGTTATCATACAAACACATTTCATCCTCAATTAGGTCTATATATAGTCTTCGTAGAGTCATACTCTAGCTATAATAGTAGGTTTTTATTAGTCATATTCTAACTTCAATCAGGGATCTTCATATAGTCTCCAGGGATCTTCATATAGTCTCCATTTACAGTCTCCATTACACTCAATCGTGAGACTTATAAAGATTCAATTTACCTTCCATCACAACTCTTTATATAGTCCTCATTTATAGTCTTCATTTACCTTTATACAAGGTGGCGCAAAAGTAATCCTCCTATCAGAAAATGCTATAAATTTTGCGATTCAGCCCCTCATGTCAGTTCTGTTTTGACATTTGTGTAGTAAACACATGCGAAATACACGTTAATAAACAATGTTACGCTACACTGCTCCAGAACGCGGAATATTGCTGACTATTTATTTGACCAATAATCGGCAAAATTTATAGCATTTTCTGATAGGAGGATTACTTTTGCGCCACCTGTTATAAGGACTGAGATCGAAAAATTCTTAACATTCATATATGTTAATAAAAATAAAACCACTAAACTTACAGTTTTGAATCTTTTTTTATTTGATTAAAATTATTTTTACAATTTACAAAAAAAATATATATTTTTATAGTTCTAATCACTAATGATGAAATTTTGAAACTTTTCCGAAAACCCTTCCATTATGGTTTTTATAGTGATTTCTGTCACTTTGTTCCAACAGGTTATCCATCTCTGTTTAAAATCGACCACACTTTTGGACACCTTTTTTATGCTCTTCAATTCTCTTTTACCAAAAGCCCAATATCTCTACTGGACTCAGCTCCAGGCAGTTTGGTGGAATTGCCTCTCTTGGTACAAATACCACATTATTGTTCTTGTACCACTCAAGACCTTTCTTACCATACAGACAGATGCCAAATCAGGCCAAAAATAAGTGGACATATTAAGAAATCTTATGAATGGAAACATCCTTTTTTTAAATATTACTTGATGTAAACTTCGGTATTTATAGAGCCCTTTGTAACAAATGTTTGGCTTTTTTGCCGCAACTGCATATTGCTTGCCATACCAAGAACTTTTTGGGAAATTTTGTCTCCTAAACTTTTCTTCAACATTCCCCCGAGCATCTGCAATATAAAAAAATTTACCCGGAAGCTGCGAAAAATTTTCCATACGTACATTTCGTCATCCATTATGCAGCAGTTTTTTTTTTTGTATTCAATTTGACTTCAATTTCCGTGCTTTGTTTTTGGCCTCTAAATTTTTAGCAGAGTTCCTGTCAGGAGCTTTTTGAGCCTTGTATGTTTTTAAACCTTCATTGGCTTTAACTTTTCGTACCAAATAGTCCGAGTATTAAGCTAACCGGACTGCTTTCCTACCGGATGTGTTGGGAGAAAATGCTTTTTATTTTTTTGGCTTTAGAAACATCATGTGAACCATTCCTTCTCCCGGTTCTGTTTAATAACATTGGAAAAAGTTTGATAGCAGACCTTTGATTGTTTGGTCAAATTTTTGAAGGACCAAGTTGGGTTTCGTTAAAAATATTTAATAGTTTTAGTATGCACTTTCTTCTGTTCACTCATTTTACATTAACAACAAATGAACATAATTGACATTAAACATAATAACTTTACAAAGGTAACTTGATCAAAAAAAAAAAAAAATCAAATAATACTTGGATTAAAAGTTTTAGTGGAAAACGTGTGTTAAGAATTTTACGATCTCACTCCTTAGTTTCAAATTAGTACATTCAGTAGTGCATTTTTATGGCCTTCATTCATTCGTGAGACTATAAACACGGTTAACTTCTAGCGAGGGTCTTTATAAAGACTTCATTTAGCCTCAATCATGGATGTTTATAAACACTTAATTAACTGTAATTGTAGATCTTAAGTCTCCAATAAGCTTCAAGTGTGGGTATTTGCCCTCAATCGCTTTCCTTATATAGTCTTTATTTAGATTTAATCATAAGTCAATATATCGAAACATTTAAGCTTCAATTGTGGGTCTTCATTTAGTTTTAATCGTAGGTCTTTATATAGTTACACTCATTTATATTCGTGATTCATTATGTAGTCTTAAACAAGCTACAAGAGTGAGTCTCCATATAACTTCTATCGTGAGTCTTTATTCATTCATTTACCTTCAATCGTGGGTCTTTATATAGTCTTCATTTAGTTTCAATCGTTGGTCTTTATGTAGTCTTCATTTAGCTTCAATCGTGGGTATTTATAAAGTCTTCATTTATCTATAACCGTGGGTATTTATATACTCTTCATTTAGCTTCAATAGTGGGTCTTTACAAAGACTTCGTTAAGCTTCAATCGTGGGTCTTTATATTGTCTTCATTTAGCATCAATCGTGGGTCTTTATAAATACTTCGTTTAGCTTCAATCGTGGGTCTTTATATTGTCTTCATTTAGCATCAATCGTGGGTATTTATAAATACTTCGTTTAGCTTCAATCGCGCGTCTTTCTATTGTCTTCATTTAGCTTCAATCGTGGGTCTTTTTATGGTCATCATTTAGCTTTAATCGTGGGTATTTATATATTCTTCATTCAGCTTCAATCATGGGTCTTTATGTAGTCTTCATTTAGCTTCAATCGCTGGTCTTTCTATGGTCTTCATTTAGCTTTAATCGTGGGTCTTTATAAAGACTTCGTTTAGCTTCAATCGTGGGTCTTTATATTGTCTTCATTTAGCTTCAAGCGTGGGTCTCTTAGTTTCAATCGAGGGTCTTTATATTGTCATCATTTAGCTTCAATCGTGGTTGTTTATAAAGACTACATGTAGCTTCAATCGTGGGTCTTTATATTGTCTTCATTTAGCTTCAAGCGTGGGTCTTTATATAGTCCTCATTTAGCTTCAATCGTGGGTCTCTTAGTTTCAATCAAGGGTCTTTATATAGTCATCATTTAGCTTCAATCGTGGACCTTTACATGGTCTTCATTTAGCTTCAATCGTGAGTTTTAATATAGTCTTCATTTAGCTTCAATCGTGGATCTTTCTATGGTCTTCATTTAGCTTCAATCATGGGGTTTATATTGTCATCATTTAGCTTCAATCGTGGGTCTTTATGTAGTCTTCATTTAGCTTCAATCGTGGGTCTTTATATAGTTTTCATTTAGCTTCAATCGTGGGTCTTTATATAGTCTTCATTTAGCTTCAATCGTGAGTCTTTATAAAGACTTCGTTTAGCTTCAATCGCGGGTCTTTATATTGTCTTCATTTAGCTTCAATCGTGGACTTTTATAAAGACCTCGTTTAGCTTCAATCGCGGGTCTCTCTATGGTCTTCATTTAGCTTTAATCGTGAGCCTTTATAAAGACCTCATTTAGCTTCAATCGTGGGTCTTTATATTGTCTTCATTTAGCTTAAATCGTGAGGGTTTATAAAGACTTCGTTTAGCTTCAATCGTGGGTCTTTAGAAAGACTTTATTTAGCTTCAATCACGGGTCTTTTTATGGTCCTCATTTAACTTCAATCGTGGGTCTTTATATAGTCTTCATTTTGCTTCAATCGTGGGTCTTTATAAAGACTTCATTTAGCTTCAATCGTGAGTCTTTATAAAGACTTCGTTCAGCTTCAATCTTTATAAAGACTTCGTTTAGCTGTAATCGTGGGCTTTTCTATGGTCTTCATTTAGCTTCAATCGTGGGTCGTTATATTTTCTTCATTTAGCTTCAATCGTGAGTCTTTATAAAGACTTCGTTTAGCTTCAATCGTGGGTCTTTATATTGTCTTCATTTAGCTTTAATCGTGAAGGTTTATAAATACTTCATTTAGCTTCAATCGTGGATCTTTATACTCTTTTCATTTAGCTTCAACCATGGGTCTTTATATAGTCTTCATTTAGCTTCAGTCGTGGGTCTTTCTATGGTCTTCATTTAGCTTCAATCGTGGGTCTTTATATAGTTTCATTCACCTTCAACCGTAGGTCTTTATATAGTCCTCATGTAGTTTAAATTGTGGGTATCTATATATATATATATATAGTTCATTAAGTTTCAATCGTAGATCTTTATATAGTCTTCATTCAGCTTAAATTTTTGGGGGTTTATATTGTCTTCATTTAGCTTCAATCATGGGTCTTTATATAGTCTTCATTTGGCTTCAATCGTCAGCATATAGTTTAGCTTCAATCTTGAGTATTTAAAAGCTGTCATTTAGCATTAATCGGGGCCTTTATAAGTTTTTATTTTGCTTTAATCGTGGACCTTCATAAGCTTGCATTTAGCCTTAATCATGTCTCTTCACCTAGTCTTCATTGATCTTCAATCATGGGTCATTATAAAGTAATATTCAAGCTTCAGTCATGGCTATTTATGTAAACATTTTCAATCTTCAATAGTAGGGTATTAAATAACGTTTTAAAATAATACATTTTTAGTGTTTCTTTTTCTGTAAGTCACATTTGATTCATTAATATATACTACGTCTGTTTATATACCAAAAACTGCATTTTATTAAGTTATAAAAATATTTAAAACTATAAAAAAATATAACTGATATTAAAACAGATATACTTGTGTATGCGAGGATGTAAATTAATAACAAAAGCGGAAATGTCATAATAAACTTTAATACATGCTTACATTTTATGTGGGTATAAGCACATTAGTCTACCTCTAAAAATATACACAGATTATCATTCTAAGGAAATAAAAGGATCGTTTGTGGAATACATATTTAAGTTACTCAAAATTATGTTTGATCAGACACGTGATTCTGAACGTTGGAATAAGATGTGTTAGTCTTTTTTATATTTGCAAGCTCATAAAAAGTTTCCGTTTAAGGTATTGTAATAATTTAAATCCCAAGATTCCGCCCATCTGTCTGCCTGTCTGTTGAGAATACGATAGAGCCCAAATGAAAGAAGCTAGCTGGCTGGAATTTTCCACAAATACTCTCTGTTTTCTTTAATAATCAGTTTGTTCACACAATTTTGTAGCAGTTTAATATACATACAAATGCAATGTGACAAATTTTATGGATTATAATTTTTTATTTATATTTTATAAATATTTGTGACTTCAAATGTATAAAAACATAGATGCATATTGGAATGTGTATTTACTACAAGGTGGTGCAAATTTAATCCTCCTATCAGAAAATGCTATAAATTTTGCAATTGGCCCCTAATGTCAGTTCTGTTTTGACATTTGTAGAGTAAACACATGCGAAATACACGTTAATAAACAATGTTACGCTACACTGCTCCAGAACGCGGAATATTGCTGACTATTTATTTGACCAATAATCGGTCAGTGACTTTGGCACAACGTGAATTTCGTCGCAGATTTCCTGGCCGTCCAACGCTTACTAGTGAAACACTGCGACGTTTAGCCGCTCGCCTCGAAGAGACTGGCACAACACGAGATGCTGCCAGGCGTAGCAGACCCCGGAGTAGCCGTTCTGCAGAGAATATTGCTACTGTAGCCGAGGATGTCATGGAAGCGCAGTCGACATCGACCAGACGACGTGCAACGCAAATGGGTATCAGTCGACGGTCTTTACAGCGAATTTTGGTACAAGGTTTGAAGATTTTTCCGTACAAAGTCCAGACGGTGCATCAGCTAACATACGCTCAAGCCATCCTTAATCACCACCAAGAGGAAGATGATTTTTCATCAAAAATATTCATGAGTGATGAGGCCCATTTACATCTTAGCGGGTACGTAAATAAGCAAAATTTACGCTTCTGGGGCACTGAAAATCCGCGTGTAACCCACGAAGAGCCATTACACCTGCTCAAAGTCACTGTATGGTGTGCCCCTTTCGCTGGAGGAGTCATCGGACCTTTTTTCTTCGAAGACGTTGCGGGCCAAACGGTTACTGTGAATGGTGAGCGCTACATAGCAATGATCAACGAGTTCTTTTTGCCGCAACTTGATGAATTGGGATTGGAAAACATGTGGTTCCAACCGGACGGTGCAACAGCACACACTGCACGTGCCACAACCGATATGCTGAAGGATGCACTTCCCGGGCGCCTAATCTCCCGGTTTGGCGATTTGCACTGGCCAGCAAGATCGCCTGATTTGACCGCTCCAGACTTCTTTTTGTGGGGCTTTTTGAAGTCGCGGGTTTATGTCAACAAGCCTCAGACTCTTGCAGCTCTTAAAGACAATATCCGTCAAGAATGTGAGGACCTATTGCCGGAAGTTTTGGCCAAAGAAATGGAGAATGCCATAAAAGGGCTCAAATGACAACCAACTGTGGCGGCGGCCATTTACATGACATCATATTCTCGACTTGATGTAAAAAAGACCAAATACAAATAATCCACAAGAAGAATCAAAGTTTTTCATTTTTTTTTTAATTACAGTCAAAAAACATTGGAAGTTTACTTTTGCGCCACCTTGTATATATGGTTTCATTTTCGGAAAAATGTTTCTCCTGAAAATGGGAAATGTAAATAATAAAGAATTTATATAAAAACAAGTAAGTGGGACTATATATTCGGCAGGACTTTATATACCCTTCGCTTTATTATACTTTAAAATAAAAATTTTAAATTAAATAAAAATTAATTTTTGTTTTTTTAATAAATAATAATAAATTTAAGTTGATAAATTGTTCAACACTTTATTCATTTTAATAGAATATTTCATTTTCATGTTCATGTTCAACAACTACATCCACATATCCTTTAAATTTGCTAATTTGTAGTCATCAAACAGAAATAAATTTAAAATTTTTATTATTTTTTCGAATTTGTTTTACCAAATATAATTTGCTTTAATTAAGTTTCATGCAATGCAGAAAAACAACAACATTTGTTTATGAGTTTGGTATAAAAAATTAATTGAATTATTTACAGTTTTGTTTTATTTATAAAGATTTTCAATGAAGGAATCAATAAAAATATAAAGCATATTTTTAGGGTTTAGAAATAAAATATATTCCATATAAATTTATTGATATATTTGATGTTTATGTTTTTGAAATAGGTTTGGTACATACGTGGACAAAATAACAGCACCACTACAGAATTGCTGTTTAGAAGAATATGTTCTTTCACATACAAAATTTGGGAGGCAACATACTATTTAATAAGAGTGCTTAATAGCATACAGAAAAATGAAAACAATTTTCAAAATTAAATTGATTTTGTAATTCCGTTTATAACACATGAAAATATTTGTCGCATACCCAGTAAATATATTCTGGGTCCTCATAAGATTCTACGACGATCTGGCTATGTCTGTCCGTCTGTATGCTGAAAACACGAAACTAGCTGGCTGGCATTTTCCACCAATACTCTCTGTTTGGTATTGAAGATATCGGTCCATGATTTCATCTAGGCTCCATACAAATGTTCATAATTGTTTTATAATAACTAATATCATGAAGAAATTAGGCATAAATAATATTAATGTGAACATAAATCTGCCTACCAATACGTGAGGATCGGTCCATAATTGAATATATAATCCCTATATCAGAAAAATAGTTCATTGTCTCATATTGATGGTGGATATAGAAGATTCAACAGAGCGGAATATAACACTCTTACTTGTTACAAGTGTAAGTGATATTTGTGAATTTACAAAATAGAACGCAATATAAAAAGCTAAAACAAAATCGACCTTCATAGTAACGACGGATTCAAATCCATTTCGAACGGAGTGTGTGACAGGCCAAATAGTATTAGAAAAAATATTGAATTTGAAACAGTTCAGTATGCGGCTCACATAGAATCGACATAATGGAGATATCGAGAAATGAGAACAAATAAAATTATTTTCAATAACATTTTATACATTTTTAATTAATTTTAGATTCTGTAGTGTTTTTTCTCCACAACTGTATAATCGAAAAAGAACATGAATTTTACAACATTATTTTATTATATAATTTTATAGCATTGTCAGCAATACATTGATGAATTGTATGAAAAAGTATATAACCTATTATATTTTTATAACTCATTAAAATAAATTGACACATTTCCAATTCAAATGTTTGTTTATAGAATTTATATGCATAACTACACAATTTTATATAAAATCTTACAAAATTGTTGATATTTAAAATTTAAATAGATCTAGACATGTGTAACTTTATATTATATGGCTGCATTCACGCTCACTTAAGTATTTAGGACGACCTGTATGTTAAGCGCTTGATGCCCCCTTAAAACTTTGCACGATACTTCGAATTGTAAAACAGCTCCTTACCACAATCTCTCCAATCTAAGCATATGACAAGTGAAGGATGATTTTGCTCTCAGATTCTGTTTTTTCCTTTTCTTGTTAACCATTTTCAACAAAATTTATAAATATTGTGCAAATTTTTTACAGTTTTAAAAACTAAATATGTTAAATAAAAAAAGAAAATATGTAATTATCTAAGAAAAAAAGTGGTTAGATCGATAAAATTTGAAGAATCTGGTTAAGTGTGCCAATAATTTTTTTCGATGGAATTGGGTAATTTTTGGTTTCTTTTATTATTAGTAAATAACAAAATTGTTTAAATGAATTAGGTGGTATTTTATTGGAAATTCATTAATCTATCTGATAAATATATATATTTTATAAAAATGTCTACAATACAGTCTTAAAATCTATTTTATAAAAATGTCTACAATACAGTCTTAAAATCTATTTTAAAGTACAATGAGCATCCTGTGTCAATACTTAAGTTCGGCACTGTGTATTAACAGTCATGTGAATACCTATTAAGGCTTTTATAGAAGGCAATACTGAGTATTAATACTTTTCAAATTTAAAATATTATTAAAATCATCCAATTTGTCAAGAAATCATTTTGAAAAATACATTTCATGTTTACAGTATTAAAAAAATTTTTGTATTGATTGTTGATATTTTTCCGCAAATTTTATTTATTTTTTATATTTTCTTCACATTAATTGTTTGTCTTATTTATGAACTGTTTTAAAAAATGTATAAATACCGACCGTAAATCAAAAAATCATTTGTATTATTTAAAAATCGAATACAATTTCGTTTAGACTATGAAATTGTATTGCGATACATAAGTTTTTGACAAATATTAATACTCAGTATTGCCGTCTATAAAAGCCTTTAGGAGTACAGCAATAATATGTAGCAAAAAAAAAAAAATTCTCATTTTCAAAAAAAAGTTCTAAAGAAGAAGACGGGGATACCAGCTAGCTTGGGTCCACTGCAATAATTCTCAATGAACCATCCAAATCTTGATAGTCCAACACATGAGTTGACGGTGGTTAGAGTCTCTGAATCCGAAGAATATTCCAGAAGGGTCATTATGAAGCAGGAGTCCGTAGAGCTAGAAATGTGTTTGATAGGGTGACTTCGGAGACATGCAGATCTAGTGGTACAGGGTTAGAAGTAAGCCACAAAAATTGCGAGAATTTGTAAGGAGTTTCGCAGATTGTGTCATGAGGCCAAAAGACTTAAAGGCTGGTAAGTCAAGAAGACCAAGTAAATATTTATTTATTTTATTTTATTTATTATTTATTTATTGCAAAGTAAATTTACAAGAAATACAATTTTAAAATTAAGATTGGCTGCTAAGGCCTTCATCTTTTAATTATTCAAAATATTTATATGTTTTTAATCAAATCTAAAGGTAAATGTTTTTTTAGTGCATTGTAGTTAAAACTTTGTATAGCTTCTTTTAGAGTTATTGATACATTATTGTTGTTAAAACATGATAGTATGTGTGACATGGTTAAATTGTTAGTACATCGTGGACATCTTGGTTGGGTTGTGTTTCTTCCGAGGAGATATTCATGTGTAAGTTTTGAGTGGCCTAGTCTCATCCTGGTAAATATTTTTTGTTGTTGTCTCGTCAGAGTTGTTGGATAGATTGCCTTTTTTTGATTAATATTAATGCTTCTATAATATGTGTTCGGTGAATTTGTATTTTTGTGATTAAATGTGATTTTTGCTAAATTTTTTATATCTTTTTTGGTGTAGTTGTTAATTAATATAGTAGGTGATCTATTTGCCTCTTTTGCAGTTTTATCAGCTAGTTCGTTGCCAGTTATATTCATGTGAGCAGGGGTGTACAGTATTTTGGTTTTTTTACTACGGATAAGAATTTCTTTCGTTCGTTTGATTAAAGGATCGGATTGTTTACGTGATTTTAATGCATTTATAGCAGAAAGACTATCAGTACATATTAGAAGACTAGATCGGGATGGTTTAAGTTTAATTGCTTCTTCAATAGCTGTCAATTCCGACAGCTTAAACGCAAATCTTGGAGGAAATTTTGAATAGTCGTGAAAGGATGATAAAAGGCGAGCCGTATGCGTAGGAACTTTTATACCTAGAAAACATTGTGGCGTATAATATATATTATTGTTTTTTATACCCTACACCACCATAGCGGGGAGGGTATAATGGATTTGTGCAGATGTTTGTAACGCCCAAAAATATTAGTCTAACACCCACCTTAAAGTATACCGATCGACTCGGAATCACTTTCTGAGTCGATTAAACGATGTCCGTCCGTCCGTCCGTCCGTCTGGCTGGCTGGCTGGCTGTCCATGTAAAGCTTGTGCGCAGAGTAAAGGTCCCAATTTTAAATATATTTCGATAAAATTTGGTACATATCATTTCTTCTGCTCAAGAACGAACCCTATTGAAACTGGCTGAAATCGGTTCATTATTTCACCTAGCCCCCGTACAAATATCCTCCCGAAATTGGACTTTATCGGTCATAAATGTTTAGTTTATATATGTATCTACACAAGTTTTTCTCCAAATAAGTTTTATATATAGGGAATTCATGTCACCAAATTTTATTATGATCGGTCCATAATTAGTCATAGCTCCCATATAAGGCCTGCTTCCGATAATCACTTTAACGAGCATAAATCTCCTACAAATGTTGGTATACACATAAAATTCAACATAAATCACTTTCATATAAACATTAATCACACCACTTAATTTCATGCTGATCGGTCCATAATTTGTCATAGCTCCCATATAAGGCCCACTTCCGAAAATCGCTCACGAACATAAATTATTGAAATTTTGAAAGAAAAATGTTTTTGCTCATTTACTTAGTGTAGGGTATTATCTGGTCGGGCTTGACCGACCATACTTTCTTACTTGTTTTATATTGAAACCGGTGACAATCCAAACGGCTTTGGAAGGACTGTGTAGTTTGTTCACTTCATATATAGACTTCTGACGAACAGAGTCATTTTCTCTACTATGGAGACTTCCAATGTCTATATAGTAGAGAATCGGGGTATTCTACAGGGAAATGTTTTTGCAACTCCTCTAGAACCTTGTCATTAACTACTTGCTCGTGCAATTAGATTCAACGATTTTTACAAATCTTGGGTATGCTGTTACAGTGGTTGTTTCTGGGAAACATCTGGTGACTCTTCCACAATGTCTAGACACTTCACTAAGTCTACTTAGCTGCTGAGGCAATGACAATGGGCTTGCTGTTAATCCTGGAAAACTTGCATCCAACTCTTCTCGAGAAAGTAAAAAATACTTTCGCACTACCGCGCCTTTATGAAAGCAAACATTCTTTGAGAACTTAAGTTCTCTGACAGTGCGAATTACCTGGATATTGTTCTAAAAAGCAAACTTTCTTCGAACCTATATGCACAATTGCATGGGGGCCATAGAGAGGATCTAGGATTGATACCCCGTCCAAGAATTGCGAGTGATCATGCCTATACTAATGTATGCTGCTCTGGTTTGATCACAGGCAGGCTACAAATCATGATACCATTACGGGATGTTTATTTAACATACCTGCGAATATGGACAGTTGATATAAGTCAGGGGCAGTCCTCGATAAGAATCTGCAACTGACTGTAGGATCAGTACAGGGTGATATTTCGGCTATACAATGCTTGAGGTATTGCAAAATATGGGATGAGTATACTCGGATATGTACGGACGGTAAACCTGCATGACCTGACGAATATATCGAGGGAGTTTATTTTAAAGATGGTTCAGTTGTGCATCAGATTGGTTTGGTATTGTACAGCACAATGACATACAAACATGCTGATTGGAAGACCAAAACATAAGGATCAGTTTATATACCCAAGTGAGCCAGCTATCACTAGATATCTGCTAAAACGCATTAATCAACAGTAAAAAATACATCAATGACTTCAAGTAAATAATTGTTTCCGTCATAGAGAAAATATACATAGAGCGGAAACTAGAAAAAAAACTCTAACAAAAAAATTAATCAAAATAATCACACATATGTGTGTTGTTTTTGTTTTTGCATAATTTTTTACTAATGCATTCTCACCACTTAGGTTTTTGACAACTGAGTTAGGTATTTAATAGGAGAGTTTCCGCTCTATGTATATTTTCTCTATGGTTTCCGCTCTTAATAATAAATTTTATATTTCCAATTCATATATTTTATGAATTCTTCTCTAAAGCGGAAAACTTTGTAGAAATAGTAATTACGTTAAAAATTTGCAAACAGGTAACACTAAAATGTGTTCCTTTAGAAGGCAATGAAAAGTAATATGCCTCCTTTAATGCGCGTACGATCACACACAAAAAAGCAAACATACATACCTTAACATGATTTTGTTACAAATCGTGCATAGTATTTACTTAAAGAGAAGGCTTACTTGACGTCGCGTCGCACATTAGTTGAGGTTCATAGAATGAGCGGCTAAAAATAGAAGAAGTTGTCAAAGGACAATGTAACTTGGCACATAGGCATTTTTTATTTGTATTAAGAAAAAATGAAAAAATCAAAATGATCCGCCCACTTTTACGCCCATCTCCAATACAAAGGGAAAATTAAATTTTGACCTACGGCATTGTTTTTTGCAACATAGCATTTTTAAACACTCAGAATTATTTGTGTGAAATTTTAAAAATATCCGCCTACTTTTACGCCCATTTCCCATACAACTTGTATTGAAAAAGTGGTATAACTCACTTGATTTTTAAAGCATCAACTCAATTTGCACAAAAAAAATATTATAATTGTATAATGGGCTCCCGAAAATATATACCTGATCCGCCCACTTTTACGCCCATCTCCCTTAGAAAAACATGAGTAAGTTATTTTAGCATAGTCTTTTAATAATTTATTAACATCATTATCGTACTCCAATTTTTTTTATTTGCAGCTTTGAGCGAAATCTATTTATAAGAGGGTCTGAAGACAATAAAAGATTATGCATTACGTCTTCATTAGTAGCTACACGTCCAATTCTTCGCAATTGATGTAATCTATAGGCTCTATAGTCTTTATTCCTCGCTTCCTGAGCTTCCTCGGACAGCACCTGATACAAATAATCAATTAAAATGCACAAAATAAAAATGAAATTATTGAATAAGGGCCTTTAGATAGAGACATACTATTGGCAGAGTAGCTTCTTGACTAACATGTATATTACATTATGTAATAATTTTAAAATTCATGTTTTGTTACTCTATCACTTTATAGTTTTAACTGTTTTTTTGGAAGGGAGCAGGTAGGAGCAGCAGAATTTTTTCAGCTTTTAGCTGAGACTTCAAGCTGTAATTTGACATCTTTCGTTTAACAGCGCTCCACAGCGCTAAAAAGATGCAGTCCACTGAAATTAATGAACATTGAAATTTTGATGTTGTTTTTATTTTGTTCTACGAAATTTTGTATATGACACTTTTTCCAACTTTCTTTAATGCAAATCTCATCTATGACAATTGTTATTTACGAAAATATACAACAAAGTCAAATGATAAGTTTACTGTGGTTGTACCTAAAGATTAAATATACAATAAATTTGCATGCCATTTTAAACAAGCGAACATATATGATCTTCGAGCGTGTCTGTCCAAACAAATAATAAATATATCAGCCTAATATTACGGAATCATAATATTCAGATATCTGACAACAAAATACCAAAAAATTATCCAAATCGGCGAACATGAAAAAAAAAATTAATTTCGGCCACTCTTCAGCCAATGTGCGTCATCATAAAGAAACTATAAAACTTCACATGAAGCTAAAAACAACTAGCCTTAACTTGTTAATCAATGACTAATCAAAATTTGGAATCAAAAAATGTGGTAATAAATCTGAATAAGCTATGTTTAAGTTATAATGTGTTAACTAATTACTTTAACACACTGTTGTCATTGGAGGCAAGTGCTTACCACGTTCGCTTACATGGACTAAAATAAGTAATTACAAAATTATTTCTCATATTAAACAAAAAGAAATTGAATGAAGAAAGATGTTTAAAATAAATTTGAATTAGCACAAATGTAATCATTCAACAGATAAAGAAATTATATAAGGAATTAATTATAGATTTGGTAAAAAGTAATATATATATCAAATTATACGGCAACCATTACCAAACTACTTCTAAGTAATGCAAACGGTATGAAGTTTTCATTGAAAAGTAAGTTGTTCAGTAATTACAAGTTATTACCAAGTTTTTCCTGATCAATCCCACTACATGTTGTTTCTTCGAAACCCTTCAGGTTATGGAATTAATTGAAAGCAATTACAATGATGCTGATGGAGAAGAGGGGCACTATATTTAGCATGCAATAATATTCATACATCTAAATATATACGTACATATGTATGTATAAGTATTTATTCTGCTGAATATATTAAAGTTAATTATTCAAACTTGAATCTCCCTTATTTATTTCCTCACAATTATAAAGTGTCCTTGGCCAACCCTATTTCAATTTCATTTACAATGTACCACCCCATTTATTTTAAATTAAATAATGTAATTTAAACAAATATTTCACATTTGAAATGATCACGTTTCGGTAATATGCAAAATGTCCCATTAATTACACACGACCCGTACGCCATAAACAAAGATTGAATTGAAAAATGATTATACATTTAACCGAACAGTATGGAATGCATGTTATCAATTTAAATTATGTACAATACAATATTTAGACAGTTAATTTGACTTCGATTTTATGGCAAAATTTATGTCAACAGTACGTTTTGCATACAGTCGCATGAAAACAAATAAAATTTTGATTACGAAATTTTAATTGTGTCCCCAGTACGCCCGAGAAAATTCTGAAAGTAAAACACACAAATATGTTTTAAATCTGGAAGTTTAAAAGACATACACTTTTGTGAGAGAGTAGGCAAAAGAGTAAGGGACTATTTTCAGAAGAAAACAGACAATTGAAAATTACAATTGTTGGCTGGATTTGCTATAAAAAATACAACCGAAATTGCTGTGTAATGAAACACTTCGTTTTTTTTCATTTCTTCCCTCAGGTGGTATTCGAAATGCACATGGATAAAATAATGTAATATAAGTCTTTAAATAAAATATTACTTCGATTGTAAATTTTCTTTTGAGTCTATCAATATTTGTATACATTCATACTTATTTCAATAAATAACAGATTTAAACGAAAATAAATAACAATTATAATATTTTTTTAAATAATAATAATAAAACATACAGGTTAAACAATATACAGATATATCTTCATATAATATGAAAACAAATAATGAAGTAAATGTTTTATACATAGAGAATAGACATAGAGCGGAAACTCTCCTGTCAAAGACCTAACTCAGTTGTCAGAAACCTAAGTGGTGAGAATGTATTAGTAGAAAAAACTATGTGAAAACAAAAACAACACTCGTATTTGTATTATTTTAAGTAAATTTTTTGTTTGAGTTTTTTTCTAGTTTCCGCTCTATGTTTCTCTATGGTTTTATACGTGGAGCAACAAAATATTTTCACAAACAAAAAAAGGTAAAAACAATAACAAAATTACAAAAAGTACAAAAAAAAAAAAAATACATTTAAAATAAAATTAAATTTATGTCAATGTGTTCTGAATGTGAGATAATAATTCAGTTTTGTGGTTTCCAGTATTGTGTTCTTTAATTCACTGTTAATTTAATTTACACTATAGGAAATGTATGCAAATTTCAGAACAAACAAATAATAATAATATAATGAAATTTTATTATAAAACTCATTTGACATTGAAGAGTAGGTGGGTGTTTCAAATAAATAAACTTCTAATATATAGTTTTTTCCGCAAAAAAAAAATAATAATGCTTAATGAGCAGACTAAAATCACTTTTTTTTCCAATTTCTCCTCAAGCCACGAGATAGCCTGCTATTAATGGCTGTCAAATACAAACTAAAAGACGCAGCTTGTTCAACTGACAGATTGTTGTTGACAAGAGCGGTATTGCCCTCATTGCCCCATCCTCGTTGGTCTTTATGTAGTCACAATTGAGCTTCAATCGTGGGTCTTTATATAGTCACATTTGAGCTTCAATCGTGGCTCTTTATAAAATCACATTTGAGCTTCAATCGTGGGTCTTTATATATTCACATTTGAGCTTCAATCGTGAGTCTTTTTATAATCACATTTGAGCTTCAATCGTGAGTCTTTTTATAATCACATTTAAGCTTCAATTGTGGGTCTTTGTATAGTCACATTTGAGCTTCAATCGTGGGTCTTTAGATAGTCACATTTGAGCTTCAATCGTGGGTCTTTAGATAGTCACATTTGAGCTTCAATCGTGGGTCTTTATATAGTCACATTTGAGCTTCAATCGTGGGTCTTTATATAGTCACATTTGAGCTTCAATCGTGGGTCTTTATATAGTCACATTTGAGCTTCAATCGTGGGTCTTTATATAGTCACATTTGAGCTTCAATCGTCGGTCTTTATATATTCACATTTGAGATTCAATCGTGGGTCTTTATAAAGTCACATTGAGCTTCAGTCCTGGGTCCTTAGATAGTCACATTTGAGCTTCAATCGAGAGTCTTTATATAGTCACATTTGAGCTTCAATCGTGGGTCTTTAGATAGTCACATTTGAGCTTCAATCGTGGGTCTTTAGATAGTCACATTTGAGCTTCAATCGTGGGTCTTTAGATAGTCACATTTGAGCTTCAATCGTGGGCCTTTAGATAGTCACATTTGAGCTTCAATCGTGGGCCTTTAGATAGTCACATTTGAGCTTCAATCGTGGGTCTTTAGATAGTCACATTTGAGCTTCAATCGTGGGTCTTTATATATTCACATTTGAGATTCAATCGTGGGTCTTTCGGTAGTCACATTTGAGCTTCAATCGTGGGTCTTTATAAAGTCACATTTGAGCTTCAATCGTGAGTCTTTATATAGTCACATTTGAGCTTCAATCGTGAGTCTTTATATAGTCACATTTGAGCTTCAATCGTGGGCCTTTAGATAGTCACATTTGAGCTTCAATCGTGGGTCTTTAGATAGTCACATTTGAGCTTCAATCGTGGGCCTTTAGATAATCACATTTGAGCTTCAATCGTGGGCCTTTAGATAGTCACATTTGAGCTTCAATCCTGGGTCTTTATATAGTCACAATTGAGCTTCAATCGTGGGTCTTTAGATAGTCACATTTGAGCTTCAATCGTGGGTCTTTAGATAGTCACATTTGAGCTTCAATCGTCGGTCTTTATATATTCACATTTGAGATTCAATCGTGGGTCTTTCGATAGTCACATTTGAGCTTCAATCGTGGGTCTTTATAAAGTCACATTTGAGCTTCAGTCCTGGGTCTTTATATAGCCACATTTGAGCTTCAATTATGGGTGTTTATATAGTCACATTTGAGATTCAATCGTGGGTCTTTCGATAGTCACATTTGAGCTTCAATCGTGGGTCTTTATAAAGTCACATTTGAGCTTCAGTCCTGGGTCTTTATATAGCCACATTTGAGCTTCAATTATGGGTGTTTATATAGTCACATTAGAGCTTCAATCGTAGGTCTTTAGATAGTCACATTTTAGCTTCAATCATGGGTCTTGATATAATCACATTTGTGCTTCAATCATGGGTCTTTATATAATCACATTTGAGCTTCAATCGTGGGTCTTTAGATAGTCACATTTGAGCTTCAATCATGGGTCTTTATATAATCACATTTGAGCTTCAATCGTGGGTCTTTATATAATCACATTTGAGCTTCAATCGTGGGTCTTTTTACAGACACAAATGAGCTTCAATCGTGGGTCATTATATAATCACATTTGAGATTCAATCATGGGTCTTTAAATAGTCGTATTTGAGCTTCAATCATTGGTCTTTTTACAGCCACAAATGAGCTTCAATCGTGGGTCTTTGTGTTGTCAGATTTGCATTTAATATGACATTTTGCTATGACCTCCTTCCGCAGTCCAGTTAACTTCCGTTTTCCAGTTTGTTTTGTTATTAAACAATAAATAAATTTACATTTAATAAATAAAATAAATCGCTTTTAATTTTATTACAAAAAAGGTGTGTGCACTCAATTGTTTGTTCGGTTAACAGTGGTGGCAACACAAATTAATTGTGTTAAAGTAGGTGTGAAAATTAATCAAATTTATTATTTGTTCAGTCTGATACTGATTATAATTCACATTTTTTTTTATGATTCTTTTGTGTTTTTATGTGAGAGTTTGTGTGGTTTTGCAAATGTGTCTCTGTTGTGCAAATTAATATGGTCTGGCTAATTTAAACAGACAAGATTACATTAATGTCGTTATTAAGTTTATACGAAACATTGTTAATTTTGTCAAATGAATGAAAAGCAGGGCAAATAAAAAATATTATGAGTCTAAGGAGACATTAATGTCAGTGTATATAATTAATTTAAGTCCATTTAAATATGGATATTGTTATAATTTATTACAATAATTAGCTTTACATAGCCATGAAATGAAACATAAGAAATTTATGATTCATTTTGTTTTTTTTTTTTTTTTCTTTCATTTGTTTAACCTATTTAATTTAAGTGGTAATTTGTGTGACAGCGAACGATTATTGAAGTTAAAAGCAATGTAAGGCAGTTTGTTTTTTGAGTACAGAGCAATTTGTAAGAACAACATGATTGGCAAAAAATATCAGTCATTAATTTAAAAATAATAATCTTGTTTCATGAACTTTATTATTAAAATTAAACATATAGATATAATTAAATGCTACTTAATATTTGTTTAATAATGGTAATATGGTTAGAGATTTTGATGTATTACATATTGCAATTATTAATTAATATTTTTGGCTGGAAAATACCACAATTTATAGAAAACTTGCTGCTATAGATCAAGCCACTGTAAGCTGTTTCTTAATTTGATTTTAATATGACCTACTGAATGTAGTTCATATGTATTTTGCTTTAGTAATAATAAATATAATATTATACAGACAGGGTGTTACTATAGCAGAGTTTTATTTTAAAAACTAATTCAAATGAGGAATTCAATTGAATGATTCTGCAAAAAATGTCACTGTTACGATATTAAGTATTATTCAGAACCAAAATAATTAGGAAATAAAACTTCCATTTATGAGTGGCAGCTACGATTGACATGAGATTTCACACATGCATAGCAGGGAAGTATTCGCGATCAAGTCTTGACAATGCTGTGCTGTGGGGTCCAAAATTAGGGATCCTCAGTCATGCAAAATGAGTAATGGTTTGAAAATTTTTTTAGCTCGTCCAAAATCAATGATAAAATATAATAATTCTTCTTTTTTTTTGTATTGGAGGTGGAAACCTTGCATAGGTCCCGGATTGGGTATGTCGAATGCATACCGACTAAAACCACCTCCACCTACTCACTCACCCCGCGGGACTGTCAGCGGATATTATTTCGCTGGGGGTGTTAGCTTTCGCTGTTACTCATTGGTCCCATAATGGCCGCATTTCTGCAGATTTACGGTGTTCCTCTGCTTCACGAATCGCGTAATTTATGCCGCTTACATACGTGTTCACTGCGGCCCAGCTCTCCTCTGATTTCAGCATAACTGCGATAATGTTATCCGGGCTTAGGGTTTTCCCAATAAAGGTTTGGAGTATACATCGTGGTCCAAGAAATCTCGGACATGTAAATGTGACATGTTCAGCAGTTTCCTCTTCGTCGGGACATTGCGGACATCCGGGAGAATTGTCGTGTCCAAAACGGTACAAATAACTTCTATAGCAACCATGTCCTGTAAGGAATTTGTTCAAGTTATAGTTCACCTCTCCGTGCTTGCGCTTCAACCATATGTTAATGCGGGGGATCAATCTAAACGTCCAACGGCCTTTAGCCGAATTTTCCCATTTTCTCTGCCACTCCACAATGGTCTTCTCTCTCTCAACCTGACGTATGCTTCTTCTTGATGCTTCTGAGTTTTTTTTTAATCTCGTTATGAGTATACGCTAATTCACTAGCAGTCAAGTCTATGGGGATAGTTCCCGATACAACACTCGCTGCTTCCATGGAGATGGTTCTAAAGGCACTGCATACTCTTAAGCAACACCTTCTGTGTATTGACATCATCGATTTTTTGGCGGATTTAAATAGTGCATTTTCCCAAATTGGTGCCCCGTAGAGTAGAACTGCGTTGCAAACACTTGATATTAATAAAGGGCGACTTTGGCGCGGTCCACCTATATTAAGCATGCGTATTCCTGGTGTTTGGTGAAGGTGAGCCTTCCATCAACCATTACGCCCAAGTACTTTATGGCTTCTGATGAAGTAATTTCGGTTGAACCGACTTTAATCGTCAAGGTTTCTATTTTTCTCTTAGCGCTTATAAGCACTAGCTCAGTCTTATCCTCTGTCAAGTGCAGGTTCATTGTCGTCAGCCACTCCTTGATTGATCTGATTGCTTCATTCGCATATATCTGTACTCCGCAAAGATTTCGTGCTGTAACTAGAATTGGAACGTCGTCTGCGAATCATACAACTCTTGCCTCCTCTGGAATTTGTAGGTTGAATATGCCATTATACATAATATTCCACAGAAGTGGACCTAGGACCGATCCCTGGGGAACTCCTGATGTAACGCTATATGATTCAAATCCATTATCGGTTTCGAACCACAAAGTTCTGTTGGAGAAATAGTCTTTGATTACCCTAATTAGATTCGCAGGTACGTTCATGTTTCTTAGTGATGAGATTATATGTTTCCATCCGGCAGAGTTGAATGCGTTTTTTATATAAAGCGTGATAATTGCACAGTATTTTCTGTTTTTGCCTTTCCCTTTTGTTGCCTTTCTAGCTAAATCGATAACCAAATTAACATCATCTGTCGTTGACTTTTCTGAAGCCGTATTGTCTATCTGATTGACCTTGTACTGCCTCAACGGCCACCAGAAGCCTAGTGTAGATAATTCTTTCTAGGCATTTTCCTAGCGAATCAAGAAGACAAATAGGTCTATATGACTGTTGTTCGCCAAGCACTTTGCCTGGTTTAGGAATCAGAATAAGCTTCTGTTTTTCCAGATGTTTGGAAATTTGCCTTCCTTCAGGCAGTTTTTAAACAGTTTAATCAGGAGTAGTAATTTTCAAAGCTCTATTTGGGATGATGTCTAAGCCTGGCGCCTTATTATCCCCAATTCTTGAACACAGGTTAAGTATTTCCTCCTTTGTAACATCTATTTCGCCTTGGTATGCTAGAGTATCTTGGTCTATATAAGATTCGCCTTCTGGGAATATGACCGTTACTATTTCCTTAATGAGACTGGGACACGTAATTTGAGGTGACTTTTTCCCCTTTAATTTCGACATTACCACACGGTAAGCGTTTTCCCAGGGGTTAGTGTCAGCTTCGTCGCAGAGTTTTTTAAAGCTCTCAGCCTTACTGTGGTTTATTGGTTTTTATAAGCATTTTCTAGCTTGGTGGTAATTGCTTTTATTTGTAAAAAAGTCCCCTACTTCTTTGATATTTTCACCTGATTTTGAGGCATTCTCTTCTTAGTTCGGCAATATTGTCGTTCCACCAATAGTTCTTCTTTCTGCCTTGGATGGATCTATGGAGCTGCTGCCGTACCGTCCTCAATTTGGTAGTGTCTGTCTGTCTGTCTGTCTGTCTGTCTGTCTGTCTGTCTGTCTGTTCGTCTAAAACCAATCAGGGAAAAGTACAAAAAGGCTTCGTTCAAATATTGGTGGTAAATTCGTTACGCGAAAAATGTCCGCTGTTTTAAGACAACGTAGAATTATGTATTAGAAAATCATTTCTCATCTCAAAATACCCTGTAAACATAACCAAGACTATTAAGCACCCAAAAATATATTAATATTATTTTCTGGTTTATCTAGTGTGGCGTAGACAAACACAAAAAAACATCTGTTCTAAATAATTTCATAATTTCCTTAGACAAACATTTTGTATTAATGAGCTTTTGATATTTATTACACAAATTTGTTGCCCTTCATGAAAAGGCTGCCAATAAAATATGGCATGAGGCATAATTCGGTTTTAAAATTGACCACATTTATAACATAAAGAAACGAAATCTCATTAATCATTTTTGAAATCCACTCAATATAGACAATTTATGATACAAATCATGAAAGAAGACTGGAAACCAAAAAAAAAAAACGAAAAGAAAAAAGCATCATGACACACCAGTATATAGTAAAGACTGTGATTTAAAATCATTTCTGTTTAAGGTTTTGTATCTGCTCTTATTTAGCTTTTGTCCCCAACAGCTATTATTGATGAAGTGTTACAGATAAACTTCAAGTTCAAAAAGTCTAAGTATTTCTTTTCTTTCTTTTTTTTTTTTTTGATGACCATGAGTTTTATGAAGCTAAAATGTAATTCATATATTCATACATTCTAGGACATAATTCAAGGAATAATATTATACATCTGAATACATACTGTGTTCATGATAAAAGTATTTTTTTTTCATAAAATTGTGTATCATACATACGAGTAAATGATATGAGTTTTAATATTTTTTTTTTTTTTTTTTTTATTATGTTTATTTAATCAAAATATATATAGTTTTACTTAAAATAAACAATAAGTTTTAACTGTTAGATATATACACAGTCCCCAGACGGGCATCTCTAGTATACTTAATAATAATTTTTAGTATTTTTTTCAATAATGCTACATGGTCTAGAATATATTAATAATATATTTTCAAAATAATTATTATGCAATGAAAAATTTTTACATAAAAAACATTACTTTTTATCTAATGTGTGTTTTAAGAAAAGTCAGTTAAATAAAATTATATGCAAATTATGAGATGATTTACTCGATGAGCCACCAAAATTTATTAATATTTACATTTATGAATGTATCCTTATCTCTTAAAGAAATAGATGTACTAAATCTTCGGTTTTCTTCTGTTAATTGATTTTCATATATAGTTTTATTATTTATTCGTCTGGAAATATGATAGATTATCGGTATATAATTGCTGTTTATGATGAAACCTTTTCTATCTAAGTATGGAAAGGATTCAGGAGGAACATATCCACTTATTAAACATGTAGTTGTATAATTTTCACTGCAATAATACATGGCCGATATTAAATTATTTGTATCACATTCAGCACATCTTTTTATGTGATTCCTTATTAGATGGATGATGAAATTATCAATTCTAATTATGATTGCCCTTTCATAAAGTTTTATATTCGAAACATATTTTACATAATTGCTTTTAGGTGATTTGTAAAGCGATAAACAAGCTCTTAAGCATTTCCGTTCGAGAACTCGATATTTTTCCATATAGGTTGGAGATATATTGAACCAAATAGGACATCCATATGTCAAAATTGGTCTAATAAATGATTGATATAATAATATTTTTACATTATGTAAAATATATTTCGAATAAAAAAGTCGTTTGTACATGAAAAACGCGCGTTTTGCCTTAAGAACTTGCAAATCTATATGTTTATTGAAATAAAGGAAATTATCTAGGGTAATGCCAAGATATTTAACTTGTTTTTTGTTTGGAATAGTCTCATTGCTGTTTGATTTAATTCCAAACTCTTTCCAATTATGTTTAATATTGTGATTGCATTTATTGACTGGCGGTCTAAATAATATTGTTTCACATTTATCTACATTAATCTTCATTTGCCAATCGATAGCATATTTTTCTACTGTTTTAAAGGAATTTTGTAGTTTTCTATTTATTTTTTCCACTTTATTATCAGCTTGATAAATGATTATGTCATCTGCAAATGCGATTATGTTGTCTAATTCACACATTAGATCATTTAGATATAAATTAAAAAGAATTGGGGAGTTTACCATACCTTGTTGTAAACCGTTAAAAATGTCAAAAGTGTTAGAACTTGTTTTGCCCATATTACTTACTTTGAATTTTTTATCATTCAACATATTATGAATAAGGATTCTGAAATGTAAAGGCATGTTGTATTTTTCAAGTTTATATAATAGACCTGTTATCCAAACGTTGTCGAATGCTTTCTCAAAATCAATTAAGCAAGCTCCAGTATATTGGGATCTATTCCAGTTCCAATAAATATCGGAAAGAAGTAGATGAATTGCATGGATTGTCGAATGATTAAATTTAAAGCCGAATTGTCTTTCGATGTGTAGATTTTCTTTATTATAAAATTTTAATATATTATTATTGATACATATTTCATACACTTTGCTTATATTGGGCAAAAGACTAATTGGACGCAAATTCTTCAATATATGTGGGTCTTTGTCCTTTTTGGGGATTACTATCAATTTTGCAGTTTTCCACATTTTGGGAAAATACGAATTATTCAACATATTATTGAAGAGAGTGCAATACTCGCTAATTATTGAAGGTGGTAGATGTTTTAGAACGATATTGGGGATCTTATCTACTCCGAATGATAATTTGTTTTTCAATTTTTTAAAAATATATGTTAAAGATTCAAGCGTTACAAAAAATTCATCTGTCTGAGAAGAATTTAGTTGATTTGCTCTTTTATCATTATCAAAATTCGTTACTGCTAAGTGTCTATCTTCATACTCTAATTTCGAATACAGAAATTGGTTAAAGCCTTCACTTATTTCCTGCTGTAAATTATTGTTTGGATCAATATTCTTTTTAGCATGAACTAATTCAAGATATGAACCGATTACATTGAGTATTTGGGATTCATCGCTTACAATATATTCATCTTTGTCAATAACTAAATCATTTTTATCAATGCCTGCTTTCTGAAGCAAAATTTCTTCACTTTGTGGAATTTTTATATTGTCTATATTGGTTTGTGACATCTTAAATTGTTTTCTTATTTCCCTATACATCCTATCAGGGTTTTTGGTGCTATATCTTGTAAGCCTTTCCGTGTAATGTTTATTTACTTGTCGAATAAAATTGTCGTTTATCATTTTTTTAATCAATTTTAATTTAACTTTGAGAAGATTTAGTACGTTAGGTGTTAGTTGTATTTGCATTCTATTATGTTTTTTAACCATCGATAATATTTTACTTTTCTCTTGACATAATTTTTTGATTATAGAATTTGTAAAAATCTTAATATTATCAAATTTATCGAATTTAGGAATAGATTTATCAATAGATAATGTTATACACTCATGAATTCTTTGTAAATGGCTATCTATTTCAGAGTTTGAAAGATTTCTATTGTTAGGAGTAGGTTCGTGGTTTTGAAGTTCTCTCAAAATGTTCTTGTTAAATTTCTTCCAATTACTTTTCCTAAAATTAAATTCTGGTTCTGCTACATTTCGATAGAATGAAGTTAGATTTTCTGTTACGTCTAGAATTACTTTAATCTCAATTGCGTTATGGTCGCTATCGTATTCAATTGTTTTAAGGCAATTGATTAAGTTATTTTCCCTTATCATCTCTAGACGAGCATCGGCTATACACAAATCTATAAACGACTTACCTCTTGGGAAAGATGGAAAGCTTGAGGCATATAATTTACATTTAAAGTTTATATCATTACTCGACAACCAGTCACTTAATATATTGCCCTTTGTATTGTTAATTTCATTCCCCCAATCTTTATGCTTACTGTTTAGGTCACCCGCAATCACATAATAATTATCTAAGCTTTGCAAGTTTAAAGATAAAAATAATTGATGGAGTTCATGATTAAAACATTCATTATTATTACCTGATGGATAATATACTGATGCTATGTATAATGTTTTATTAGAAGGTAAAGGTATGTTTATAACGCAACATTCAAGATATTTGAAGTTATTGATAGTTTTGTTAATAAAAATCTTATATTTAATATCTTTCCTTAAGAGAATAGCTGTTCCACCACCTCTTATTGAATTAGGCCTATCTTTTCGAATAATCTCATAATTTTCAAATAATATTTTATGTTTTATATTAAGCTTGGTTTCATTGAGCAGTACACAGTCTGGTTTATGTTCTATAATAAAATTATAAAGATCATTTCGTTTACTTAATCTAATTAACGAATTAACATTTATATGAATAATTTTGAAATTTTTTAGTTTTAATTCAGCCATTGTGATAAATTAGATTTTTAACAACGAATAAATAGTATCAATACGAGATGCTTGCAGCTCAATTTGTTTTTGAAGATTTACAATTTGAATGGCTACATTTTGAATTGTATTTTTTAAATCTTCTAATAGACAATTAATGGGTGTTGTGTTGTTTAAATTATTCAAATTTGAATTATTTTCTGCATCAATATTGTTGTACTTCAAAATATTAGCGTAGCTATTGTTGTTGTTCAGAAACATCTGTGGTTTGTTGGATCTGTTTTGTTTTATCATTTGTTTTTTATTTTGTAATTTCTTTTGCAATTCTTTATATTTCTCGCAACCTTTATAAGAAGCGGGGTGACCATGTTTGTTACAAAGAACGCAGAAGAGTTTTTCGCGTTCATTTGCTGGAATTTTTAAGACACACGCAGAGCTCTCGTGACTTTGATCGCATTTTACACACCTGGGCGGTCTATAGCAATTAGCCGCACTATGGAAGAAGTTTTGACATCTACGACATTGTGGGATAACTTGTTTCCTTAAGGGTTCCCAGAAGATACATCTGTGGAGTAGTTCTTTTATTGACTTTAGTTCACTTATTTTACTATTTCCACTAATTTGAATTAGGAATATTGGAAGATTAATATCATTTTGTATGGATTTATTGGTAGCAAATTGTGTAACTTTTATGAATTTTAGATTTTCGTTTTCAAAACGAAGTAATGCATTAAAAATTTCATTAGTGTCAATATTGGCACTTAGGCCTTTTAATAATAATGTTTTTGTTTTCTCATTCTTGGGAGTAAAAGTAAAGAAGTTAGCTTTTGTTTTTTGAAGGTGTGTTTTAACTCTTTCATAATCTGTCAAAGACGTCATAAATAATGAAAATTTTTTATTACTGTTATTGTTAAATTCTCTTATTTTGAACTCTTTAATTTTAAGAACTCTATAAGTTGATCAATATCAACGTCATAGATATTTAACGGTGGAATTTTTTTATTTTTTACTTGTTTATTTGGGATAGTAGTTGAATTGTTGTTCTTCTCATTATAAAGAGAATTATTGTTTGTTCCTTTATTAATAGGTTGTACTTTTTCATTGTTTCGCTGAATGTGAACAGCAAATTTATTTATGAGTTTTAATAATTTATAAAGTCTTGCACTTGAAAATATTCAAAGTTTAAATGACACTCTTCTTTGACATCATAAGACTTGCTGCTTGCTATACATGCGTTTGTGTCTTTAAGGCAAATTGAGAGATCATTTGAAAAAATATAATGATAAATAAAAAATATAAATGAAAGCTAAAAAAAAAAAATTATTAAAAATGTGTAAGTGTCTATTTTATTACATACTTTTAAGACACATTTTCCTTTGTGCCAAAAGAACATTTTATTATGCGTCTCTTGTATAATAGCAAAAGTAACAGCACGAAGTTCAAGTGCTATAATCAACTCTTAGGAAAATTAGGTGTTCCTTACCAATAAGTAAAGTGCACACAGAAGGTTGGGTTAGTTTAGGTGGGTTGCTCGCAAGTTAGCGAGTTCACTCGGAGGCCCTGTGGCCCATTGTGATACCCTTAGAATTTCCATTCCCTTATGCTGAAATTTCATACATAAAGGGAGAATAGATGCCGTTAAGAACCAGACGGTATTTCTAATAAATCTGATCATATTTACTAGTTACTCATCTCTGAGACAGTCCAGATCATGGAAAAGAGCTCTACCAAGATATAGTAGTCTATGCTCTTATAAGGCTGGGCAGTCACATAGAAGGTGTTGTACCGATTCTTCCTCCTCTTCATTCAAACAACTTCTACAATAGCTATAACGTGCGTAACCCATACGTTCCGACATGCGTACAATCATTCAGTGTGCAGTGATTATACCCGTAAGAAGCCTAATAGACAAAAGAGTCATATCCTCTGTCAGAGTGGGCCAGAGCAATCTGGATATTCTACAAGTGATGATATTTGACCACCTGAGTAGTTCCGTCTCACTCAAAGCCCATTCATTTATTAATTTCGATACGATCACCAAGGGAGTGTGAATATCCCTTTGCGCAAGACATATGTCTAGGGACGACCCGTTCGTTGCGTATTCGTCAGATACTTACATAATTTCCCCAGATGCCCTCATGTTCTGGGACTCATATCAACTCGACGTGATATTGTGTGAGTTGTGCCAGTGATTGGGTACAATTAAGAAGACATTTCGACTTAATAAAGTTGGAATTTTCGAGATTCAATTCCCGGATTCTTCTCGCGGCTGTATCGATGCCTGGAAAACCGTGCAGGTATCGGGTAATCGAAGAGACAACAAAAGGTTCAGTTCATCGGAGAAAATTCTCGAGCCCGTACATTTTTCTGTATTTGAACCATCAGTGTAGACTGAGATCACGTCGTCCCTTAGGACAGTGTTCGCGGCCCAGTCATCCCTTGTCGGTATCTTGATCTTAAACGTCCTATAAAAATTCGGTGTAGGTACTATGTAGTCCGTTTCTTGCCCCATGAATGGCCTGCCTATCTTTTGTAGGATGGTGCCGTGACTAATACGATCATGCTTCAGTCCGCTCGACTATTTGAGTCGTAGAGCAGACTTAGCAGAAATGCATTTGATATATATATCAAAGGGAGTTATATTTAGCATCGTCTCTAGACTGGCCTGAGAAGCAGTAACTCCAAGACATGTTAGTTTTTGTACCTTGTTTAGAATAGAAAGCTGAGTCTTGGTGTCCACCAAACAAGAACCCCATAGATCAAAATAGGTCTTATGACCGCGGTGTGGTTTAGACCCCATCTCTTCCCAAAGGTATTCTTTCATATATAGAAGGCGCATACGCTAGCCTTCTCTGACCTCTATATATTGCCCACCACGTTTTTCGATGACCTAGAAGAAATTTGAAGAATTTTGTATAACACAAGGAGATTTCTGGTTTGGGAACTACAATGCCAAACATACATACTGCGTTTCGCGATTGGTGAATTCAAGCTTACTTAGATTTCTTGCCTCCTACTTATTGGCCAACTAATCCTAGACAAATTCCTGATCTAATAGACTTCGCCATATGCAGAAATGTTAGTCGAAATTCAATATCCACAGAAATATCTTACGATCTATCATCTGACCATTCTCATGTTATTGTTACTTATAGCGAGAGACCCTGCAGCCTAAACTTCCCTAAGGACTTTTTAAATATAGGAAATATATCAGCAGTCATATCCACACAAATCCTAATTTACAGTGTGAGGAAGACTTCGAACACTCTAAATGCCAAATGCCTCCAAACCCAAACAAGCTTATTTCAAATTCGGCTACTGAAAGACTTCTTGTCGAAAAGAGAAGAAACTGAAAAGAGCCTTTTATTTAGAAGAGTATCGAATAAACGAAAAATATATTAAAAGTTTGACGAGTACAAAATACACAAATTTCTTTCTTTGGAAGACAACGAAGAACATTAAGTCACCGGTAGTGGCACAAAGCGAACAATTGTTAGTTTTAACGATGGCTAGTGAATCCCAATTCGCTATTAGTCCAGAGGATGTTAATAGAGTTATTTAAAATAAATTAAACTTGAAAAAGTCACCGGGATATGATATAATAACACCATCCATGATTAAAAGCCAACCAAATGTGGCAATAACTGTGATATCTATATTGTATAATGCGATCTTAAAACTAGGGACTTATCCAAACAAATTGGAAAATTTTTCAAAACTGGCGAATACGGGTGAATGAGTTGAAAAATAAGCATGTTACGTTCGCTCTAAGAAGACGAAATTGCACACCTGTCACACTCAACAACGTTAATATACCACAGTCTGATTATGTCATCTACCTTGGTATTCATCTAGATAGACGGCTTATTTGGCATCGTCACAAGAGACTTCACGTGATGCTAAAAGCATCTAGCTTTCATTGGTCAATCAGTGATCAATCAAATATAAAGTTATCCTGTATAAGACCTTTTGAAAACCAATTTGGACGTATGGAATTCAATTATGGGTAATCGCTAGCAATATCAGTATTGATATTATATAGAGGGCCCAATCTAAAATTCTTAGGACTATGACGGGGATGAAAAACGAAAACATATACAGGGACTTAGAAGTGCCATTGGTAAAGGACGCGTTCAACAAACACCGTGAAAGATATATTGCAAAACGGCAAAACCATTCCATCCCGCTTGCAAGACTACTTGTGCAGGGCCAGCTCTAGCACCGCGCTAAGATTAGTGACATTTGTCCATGAAGGCTCTCTTGTTAGAGAGCAACTAGTTTTAATTTTAGTTATAAGATTTAAATACTTATTGTTAGGATTATAAAAGGCAGATTCAATAAGTAAATAAAGCGTATAAAAACAGTCTGTCTGTCTTTTGAAAACACGATAGGGCCCACATCTCTGTTAATAAGGTATGGCTGGTATTGAAAATGGGAAATATTGATCTATGAGTTCACTCAGCCTACATAAAAATGTCCCCCAGTAATGCTGTATAAGCAGTCATAAATATGTTGATTATGCGGCAATTCTTATAAAATGTTGATCAAAGTCGATATAGCTATGCCTGTCTGTTTGTTGAAATCAACTTTCCGTAGCCCCCAAATAACTTACATACATGATACATACATAGCGAAGTCCATCTGTCCGTCGTATGTTGAAATCAACTTTCCATAGCCTCCAAATAATTTACATACTTAATTCATTCATCCATACATGATAAAAATATAGAAGTTCCTACCTTTTTTATATAAGGTTTTTTGAAGTTTTCTTTCTTTGTGAGCATTATAAAAAGCGTTGCCGTATTCCTAAAAATGATTTTGATTTTCGAGACATTTTTTACAAAAAATGTGTAATTAATAATAATAGTATATAAATATGTATTATGATATGTTGGAATATGTTCAAATATTCTATCAGCCCAATTATGAATAAAAATTCCCCGGGAGTTTTTTCCCTTTTCCCATTTTTCCAATTCAAATTCAATGGGAAAAAACTCCCGGGGAACAAACTCCCAGGGAATTTTTTATTCATAATTGGGCTGTATATCTTTTAAATGGCGGTTTAATTATAAATACCACACGCAAGAATGTATTCTCATGATCTAGCCGAGCGCTTACAGAAAATATAAAAAGTCTTTGGAATCTGATGGCGCGCTTATAAAAACTGTACATGTTGAAGGTGACCTACTTTGAGTCCCCTTAGCGCCGCCACAGAAGCACATGTGGGCTTCATTTTCTAAAACTTGAATACTGCTTGGCTATGCGCAAATTTTATCCTGATCGGAGCAGTCGTTTAGAAATGCGAGATTTATTTCCAAAAAAAATCGATTCTGCTCCACTGTTTATAGTTAATGCATTAGGATCGGAAATAATCGTAGATATGTATATACCATGTTTACATAATATAAACATGTTTACATATTAAGTAGTATTTTGAAGTTACCTTGTGGTCATTGGGACAGAAATCTTATCCAATATCACACGTTTTGTTTTAACTGAAATATTAATTTTAAGGGAATGGAGCACACCATTGGCTGTTTTGGCAAATCTTCTTCGCAAGTTTTACATATATCCAGCCGCTGTTGTAGTTTGTTGGGTAATGAAGGACTTTAAAAAAAATATGTTTGAATTTGTTCAAAAATATTTGGTATTTTTGTAGTTGGGGAAAATGAAACTCATGCTTGTTAATTCTTAAAATGGTGTTCACAAATTAGCTTTGTAATATTTGAAAATGATCCTTTAATCCCAATTTGAAAGTAAATACTTTTTATATATTTTTTAAAAATACTTTTCAAATTAATGAAAATTATGTATTCCCAAAGAATGTAAGGGAAAATTTAAAATTAATATGGTATTACTCATGGCAGAATCAACCAGCTACAATTATTAGGGAGAGTTGTCTATATTTACCCCTTCAACGTCAAATAACGAATTTACTCTCATCAATTTTTATTTTGTTTTCACGATGTTTTGCTCGTTATATTAACACCAACACATTTTAACCTGTATTAAATATTTTATGAAAAAAAGTTAAATACAAAAATATTTTTTTTAATACAACCACAAATTAATTTATTTTTCTCTTAGACATTTCGTTTTGTTTTTTTCTAATTTTCTAATGTATAACTGAGAACATACTTTCTATTAATTGTACCTTGTTAGTTCTGCCATGGGCATTACTATTTTTATGAAAACTTTATAATCCTTAAGCATGTCAGATATAGAATTTGAAAAAATAAAGAGAGAATGAAACTATCTTATATTTTTCTACTATGTATCCCTATATCGGTAATTCTTCCGGTTCTATTTCTGTTTAAAATCGACACAATCAGCCCACAAATGGCTGAGTTATAAGGAAAAATCAGAACTACCTCGACTTTTTATGTATTTTTGATGTATATCTGGATTACTAAGACATTAATATAGACAATATGGATATCGGCGTATATAAGACCAAAATAAGTCGGACCTACAATGTTGCTGCTCGCAAGTTTCTATCAGCTTAGACAAAATCCCACTGGAAGTTCTCGACCCGCTTGTGTTTGATTGCTCTAGCGCGGAGAACAAATGTCGAAGCAGACAAACCAATGTAATGGTCTATTTAACATCGTCACGAACATTCGAAGTATTCCATTTTGTCTTTCAGTATTGGTGACTTCACCAACGCAGCAAAACACGATCAATTTAGAAAGGGATGAGTTCCTTTCGACAAATGAGTCGCAAATTTGCTTATGTTTGCGTTTTCACCATTAACTTTAATATTGACCTTTGCTAATTCTTTAGCTAATTCTTTCTGCCATCAAAGGAAAACACTATGATATCAGAGCCATTGAATTGTTGTGGACGTACCTTATCCATAACAATGAATTATCCCACTTTGTGAATAAAAAGGTCAGTTTTAATAAAAAAAAAATCAATAATTTTTTTTTTCCATTTTCAGTTTTGACTTAAATTATTCAAAATAAATTTTCTTTTAATGAAGTTTTGTATCAATTTTAAATTAAAATTTAGTTATATTTATTTCCAATGGACCATCAAGGAGTAATTTCAGTTTGAAAATGATCCCAGCGGACCTTTTCACACGTTCCCGTACTAAACACATTTAAATCTCAATAGAAACTAAACTATTGGTCGGATCGCTTTGATTTTTTTTTTAACGTTTCTAGACAAATCAAGGAGTAATTTCAGTTTGAAAAAGGTCCCCAGGGACCTTCTCACCCGCCGGAGGTGAGTATAAAGTATAATTTGGTGAAGGGTATATAACATACGGCACAGCCCAATTTAGATATGTTACTTGTTTTTAGATACCACAGACAATTTTACTCCGACTCCGCTAAAACGAATATTTTTGTTTAGAAAATGCTCTCTCCGAGCACAAGATATCAAATTCAAATCAACATTTTCTACTAGTCTAAGGGCCATTATTACAACTTGCCTTTATGTTCATAATAGTAAAAGGTAACATTAAGTAATATAAAAAGGTAGCCTTTAAGTTACCTTTTACTATTGCGAACATAAAGGCAAGTTGTAATAATGGCTCTAAAAGTAGTTGATTTTAAAGTTTAGTGTTACAGAAATTTAAAATTTGATAAATTTTTAGTAAAAAATCCACATATGTACAAATCTTAGCTTCTGGAAACAAATGTTTACAAATAAAAAAAGAGAGATTATTACATGGGAGTCTAGGTCCTATATAACTTTGCAAAACAAACAAACCTTATCAACAAAGAGTATTTCAGCGTGATTTCAGCACACGGACGGACATAGCAAGATCTTCGTAGAATCTTACGCAGAAATACACACTTATACTGGTAATGCAGTTCATGTCTTTACTTAACGATGCTTCAAATTAGACTCACTCACTACTGCAACCGCAGTCACTATTTATACACACTGCCATCTTCATTCGAGTAGTCTAGATTGTTCTTAACGGTCAAAACTCTTATGTACGAATTCTAGAGCTTTCGATGTTAATGCTATCAGCATTGTTGATAAATAGAAGCTTCTACTGATGGACGTGTTTATAAAAAGGATGAATGATGCAGGCAGTCGTTACAGACCGTTAAATTCAAATCGCTACTGCAAAATCGTAACAATATACTATTGAAGGTGTGAGACAAATGTTTTGATGTATTACAAATGGAATGACATTATCCGATTTTGCTCAAATTTTTAGCATTTTGATTTTATGACGTTTACTTTGAAGGAAAATAAGTAAGAGCCATGCTTGTGTTTAATATTCCACTACTTTCTTCATGATAATAAAATTCAATACTTTAATAACTTTGCCCTAAATTATTGTAAACCAAAAACAAGAATAAATAAATTCACCACAAGGCTTAAGGTAATAATATTTAATATACATTTTTAAATTTTTTATAAATCACATAAATACCTATACTAAATGTAGTTTCTCTTTAAAATTGCAATGAAAAAACGTTTCCCCTTAGAGGCTTAATTTTTCCAATAACTTCCTCGAAAACTTCTTCTAGCAAAGGTTGGCCAATGAAATGAGGAAAAAGCGCAACCAGCCAACAGATTTTAACTATAAACCAAACAGTTTAGTTGTTGTTGCTGTTGTTATTTTATATCAATACTTTTAAATCTGAAAAAAATTTTGTTTTTTTTATTTCTATTATTTTTTGTTTGGTGAAATTAGTAACAAATTCTTAAGAAACCAGGTGCGGTCATATATCTAACAAACTAATCTATTGGCAAACAATGGAATATAGAAAAAAGAGCAAAACCAAGAAAATGCTTAAGCTGGTCATGTAAAAGTAAATATTTATTTATTTATTTGAATTTCTGTGTGGAAATGTGCTTTAAACTGAATGTGTTTGGTACAAGTATGTTGGCTAGGATTAAATAAGTAGAGAGAAACAAATAAATAAATTTAAAGTCATAATACAGTTTTAAAAAGACACCTTAGGGAAATTTTGTTTAACAATTTATTTTCTATTAAGCTACAGTGTGTTTTAAAATGTATATAAATATGTTGCAAAGAATAATGGACTAAGTTAAAGAGTTAGTTCTATTATGAAAGTAGAAGTAGTGATGTGGGCTAATTATGTCCGCATTTTAGTTGCCAGTGCGAATATTAACATTTAAAAACTTTTTGTGCTTCATTTTTAAAATTTAGTTAATTTAAGTTTTACAAAAGCTACCTTTATTTTGTTACATTAAATGAAAAAAAACTCCTAATAAATTACTTTGTCAAACCAAATTCTGGTTATTTGTTTATATTTCCTACATTACAAACTAATTTTTTCCAGGGAAACCTTTAAATTCAAAGTTTTATTACATTGCAAATACACACATTTTGTTTTACTAACAACAAAGTTAAAACTTTTTTAATATATGCAAATGTTTTTTTTGTATTTCATTAAGCAACAAAGTTTATGATTTGCTAACATTTCAATTACAAATATTTCAAATAATTTTTCAACTAAATAGAAGCCACTAAAATGATTAGTTTGAGTAATTTAACATGTTATATAAATTAAAATTTTGGTTTGGAATTATGAACTATGATTTCGCAATCCAATAGGTCCAAGACTTTTTGAATAAAACACGGGTTTTAGGATACAAAAATCATCTTATTTTCCAACATAGTCCCATTTGAGCTATATACACTTTCGCCAATATTTCTCTAATTTGTTTATCCCTGCCAAAAACTAAATTTGCTGAGGTCATCAAAATAGGTATTTGTTTGTGAGCTGATTTCATCATTGGATCATTGTCCTGGTGAAAACAGAACTATTTTCTTGACCAAGTCAGGCTGTTTTTTAATGAGAAGTTATTAAATCGATTTGGCATAATATTCGCCATTGATTGATTTACCCTTCAGAAGGTGGTCAATGTGGATTATACCGTGTGTATCCCAAAAACAATCGCCATGACTTTGTTGGCTGACAATCCGACCTTGGCCTTCTTTGGCATCAATTCACCCCTAGAAACCCCCTATTTTGGCTGCTGTTAACGGCGCAAAAATTCGTCTATATTGCGGTTGAACAACGCTAAACACTCCTGCGAAGTTATCACACAATTGAATTTGTGAACTAACGCGACACCCATTTTGCGGAAAGTCTGTGACGGTCCTTAAGACTGCATTTTGACAGCTTTGAATACTTATCCACTGAGTGTCACCTTACCTTCGATTTCTCCAACATCTACAATCAGTGAGAGAGTTTTTTTGTATTAAAAGTAAAGAAAAATCGTTTATAAGGAAACCTTTTAAGTTATATTCTTTTCTTAAGAGATTACTTCAGAAGATCTCACTAAAATATTTAAAAAACTCAAATGTGTATACAAGAAGGATTTCAAATACCATATATTTGTGCTATTATTTATTTTTATTTTTCGAATATTCGTGGTTATATTTTCAATTTAAAATGAAAATATAAATTATTCGGTTAATCGGATAATTTAAAATTAACCGATTAAATCTAAACCCCGATTAATTATTTGCTCGATTAACCGATTAAACCAGAAACCCGATTAATTGAATACCCTAGTAAGTATGGAGGTACACGGACACCTGTGGGCTGTGTATCTCCATTCGAATATTGACTATTGCGCAGCCTTTTGCTACAGTGATCATCGGCGATTTATCTCCCACATGCAGATGTTTCAAAATCTGTACATGAGGTGAGTGATGGCATTTATATTACCCATATTCGGAAGAAAGTCTGCATCGCCTGCATGATCAATGCAATGATATCCAGGCTGAGATCCCGGCCATCAACAGTGTAGTACACTAGCTGAGGTACTACAGGACATGATATCTCTATTTTGTCAACGCGACATCCAGATCCATTCAATCATGTAGTAATTCTGGATGCCGGGCCATATCGCGGACGAACTGCTCAAAACTGACATTCGTCTACAAGACGAAAAATTGTAACAGTTTCTACCTAGTATTGAAATCGTCTGATATGCTTATTTCGTAGAAAATTTTGCTGTAATATTGCTTAGGGAATGAAGTAAACTTTTATATTTGCTGGGTTGAAGACCTTTGAAAAAGTGGATGTTTCTCCGATTGATACATTTTTAGTTAGAAATAGTCAGGCATAAAACCAAGTGAAATATTTTCATACATGTTACCAGAATTCCTATTTTTTATACCCTACACCATCATTATGGGGATTGGCGGACATTGATTACACGATGTCCGCCCGTCCGTCCATGGCTGTCAATGTAAACCTTATGCGCAAAGTACAGATCAAAGCCTATTGAATCTGGCTGAAATCGGTTTATTATTTCACCAAGCCCCCATACAAATGTCCACCCGAAATTGGAGTTTATCGGTCGTAACTCTTTGATTTATATAGGTATCTACACAAATTAAGCTCCAAATAAGTTTTATATATACGCTATTCCCCCTGACGATGTCGTAAGGATATATACTGATGGCTCTAAAAGGGGCAATAAGGTCGGTAGAGGTTTTTATATTGAGAACTTTGGGACAAAATCTTATTTTAGGCTACCTAACTTCTGTACTGCTCTTCAGGCGGAAATTACTGCCATTATGCGTGCATCCAACTGGCTGAGGTATTATCGAATATCTGGTGATATATGTATATTTACCGACAGCAAGGTTAACCGAGGAATGACGCGTATCCCAAAATGAGATAGCGAGACATTCTTGGATAACGTAGGCGAATTGGCCAAAAGGGGTGCGATGATGAATGAGGAGGCGATCGACCCCTTTTCTGATATTTCCCTTGTTAAAGGCATGATGGATGTTCAGCAGAAACTATTTTTTTTATTATAAGGATTCTGACTTTTCAATTAACTTTGCAATCCAAATTCTTATGTAGGTCTAATAAAATGTTACTTGAAATTTCTGGTCAGATTTCGTTGTAACTTGGAACGTCAGTAGAGAAGGAATGAAACTTTTACGGAGTAAGTAAAGTAATTTTAAATGAATCCTTAAAACGATTTTTGCTTTTAGTTATACTACTATTTAACCCCAAGTTATTGCAAAGTTTTGAAAAATATTTAACTTTCTAAAAACTAGACGCCATTACCTATCCAACGATATGTAATATGTGTTACCAACTGTTTAATTTACACTCAACTAATACATCAGAAATCAAGCTTCATGAAAAATTATCTACTATATTTCACCATAATAAAGTTAGTGCTTACTATGCACTTTTCATTATTTCATGTACCTTTGCTTAATTGTTATTGATGGTTGTTGTTGTTGTTGTTGTTTTTTATTACGGAGGGCTTAAGTAAACTTTGTAAAACTAACATTTTTTTTTCTAAACTGAATGACCAAATATTAAGAAGTAAAGATTTTTCATTTAAAAATAGTTTTCTTAAAAAAATTTTCAAAAATCAAATTTTTTATTAAAAATTAAATTTTTTATCAAAAATCAAATTTTTTATTAAAAATCAAATTTTATATCAAAATCAAATTTTTTTTATAAAAATTAAATTTTTTATCAAAAATCAAATTTTTTATCAAAAATCAAATTTTTTATTGAAATTGAATTTTTTATCAAAAATCAAAGTTTTTACCAAAAATCAAGTTTTTTATTGAAATCAAATTTTTTAAAAAATCAAATTTTTTATCAGAAATTGATTTTTTTATCAATATCAATTTTTTTAAAAAATCAAACTTTTTACCAAAAATTAAATTTTTTATCAAAAATCAAATTTTTTATGAAAAATCAAATTTTTTATCTAAAATTAAAAAAATTATAGAAGACTTTTTTCAAAAATATGGGAATAAAAAATGTTAGCTGATTTTTCTGGAAAATTTTATAAAAATGCAATAAAAGTTTTGTTTATCGTTTTTAATGAAATTTTACACATATATAAAAACTTTTGATTGAAATCCAAAAAAACTTTTAAAAAATCCAAAATTGTGATTTTTTTGATTTTGGGATCTATTCAAGGCACCAAGCTCGGGGCTATGAAATCTCTTTACACAATATTGAAGAACATATTGGGACATACAAAGCAGGTCTTAGTTTTTTGAAAGCGGCTATGCGATTTGAGAAAATGTTGTCTAACGTTGAAATTTACATAAAAAATAGGTCAAATTCGGAAGGCTCTGGATCACGCAGTAATATGAATTTTTATATTTTTTTACATTTATAATACTTTAATTATCTTTTTCTTATTTTCTGTAAAATTTAAATTTTTTCAAAAAAAAAAAAATTGAGAAAATCCGACTTTTATATTTTTTTAAGTTTGAATGCACATAACTTTTGATTTAGTAAAGGTTTTTAAATAATTTTTTCTTAATATTATTAATAAATTTGTCGAGAAAGAATTGGATCCGTTATTAGTAAAAAAGCAGACAAAGGTAGGTAAAAAAAAATAAAATTTCACTTTTCAAATGCGAATAACTCGTAAACTAGAAGAGATAATAAATGACAATTTTTTTGTAGATCTCGTCGAGTCGATTCTGTATATATAAAAATCTTCTAAATCGAATCGCAAACAAAAATTTGGCATCATTTTTAATTATAAGCCCAAATTCAAGACTTAAACATATCAACCCCTATAGCCGTGGGAAATTTTATTAAAATCGGGCTATTCGTTTAGAAGTTACAGATTTATTTCCACTTTTTTTTTCATTTCCCCCACTGTGAAACAGTAACTAAATGAAAACAAATTTTATTTGAATAAAACTGATATTTTTATAATTCACCGTTATCATTCTCTTTAGGGTACACTAACTTGCATGAAATATATGAACAAATTTAAAAATTTTCCAAAGGGTCAAAGTTTGTGGAACTTCTGAGGAGTAAATAAAGGCTCTTTGTATAAGTATTTGATACAGTTGAAATCCTTAAGGCTTGGAGGTTGATATTTAAGTAAAATTAAATAATTTTATACATTTTTGGGATGTCATTTACTTGAAAAACTTAAAAAATGTAATATGGTGATTTTCCATGAAGAAAAATATAAAATTTGAATTACTCTAAAATTTTAACGGTTAAAGATATCATAACAATATTATGAGCTTATATAGACTCAAATATCCCTAAATGAGTGGAATTAAAGATTTTTGAAATTTTTTATTTTCAAATACCGAAATTCCTAAACCGGGGAAAATGTGTTTTAAAAACTGAGTTTTTTTAGAAAAGTGCCTACTGTGACGTTATTTACCGTGTGATAATGAAGAAACTTTGTAAATATTTAAGGATGATATAGGGCTATACAAATATGAAGCGTTTTTGGGGAGCAGTGCTTTGTCTTTTTAGAATTTTTTACTCAAATATATAATTATTTTTTAAAATTAGCCAAATTTGGATAGGTCTGGGGGGTGTTGAGTCCGTTTAAGTGAGTCAAATCTTACTTTACACGCTTTTGCATTAAATTTTCTTTCCGGATCATATAAAAATTGTATATAGTCCCGAAGAAAATTTTTTTTCTACAAAAGAAAAAGCATATGGGCCTTTTTGGGAAAAAAACTTAAAAAAACGGCAGTTTTTACATGTTCCAACTTTGGATGCATTTAACTTTTTATAGGGACAAAATAATTGTTAGCAAGTTTTTTTTATTTTATTAAGAATTTTATCACCAATGTAGCTATCCGTTGGCCCGACATCTCTAAAAAACCATAAAAAGATCGAGCAAAATTAAAAAAAATCAATCAATGAACCCAAATATCTCTTCAACTAATAGAGACAACCTACATATGTAAATGAATTTTTTGTAGATCTTCCTAAGCGCTATTTATATTTAAAACTTCAGCTCATTCTGAACATAAATGGATTTTTGGGAATATTTTTTAAAAATTTGCTACCCGAGGTGACCAACTTTGAGGCGCAATGCACTGGTCGCCAATAGCGCCAGCAAGCTGAACAACTGAAAACCAATTCGAAGGTACCTCAGCTTCAACCACGTCAAATTTAGTAGCAATATCTCAAATATTTCCCGAGATACCGAATTATTTCCAAAAAAAATAAGACTTTTTGAAAACCGGTTAAAAAAAGCTGAGTGACGGTCGCTTATGTTTATAAAAACGCACTTATTTTAACTAATTTTAATTTTCTTCACGCTGTAAGTGGATCGTGAGACAATATTTTTTTTTTTAGTGGAAAATCATACTAAGTAGCTTTTAAAAAAACTAAAGTAAATAACAACGGATTGAAAAACAAATCAGTTATGAACATTTTTGTGATAAGATGTTTTTTACTGAAATATTACATTATGATATATCCTAAAAGTCCTGCTTCTTCTCTACTGACTTTCCAAGTAAACTGAGTAGTTAATACCCTGGATTAAGCCAATAAGTTGAATCTTTATGTATCACAAATTTAAATGTATTTGATTGTATTTCCCCCCTTTTAATCAATGTACAATTACTATCATATATCATATATACGTGTTACGAGCCCTGGTGTGAGTAGTTGTTTAGTAGTTCCATAACCTTTAGCAATATAAGTATATAGCAACAGAAATGTCTTAGTTAATTCACAGATATGAAGGAAGAAATATCTGAAGATTAGAGTATGCAGACGAATGGCAGTAGCTACCGGTATTATTAGATAACTAATGGAGGAATGCACTACAGACTGAAAGTATCAGGATGGGTATATCGGAGCAGTCAAAATCGGCCGAGATATAAATATGCATTCCAGGACTACCACGATTTTTAAAGGGGCTAGAACGGAAACATAAATCTATAAGAAGCAAACACCGGTTTTTAAAAACTAACTTTTCGATTATAGTGAAATGCTTAATATCGAATTCAAAATTGTCTATTGAAGTTTATAGTTGTGATTACAAAATAATAAAATTACATAACAGTGATATTAAATGGTTTCTAAAGATGTATAATTAAAACTGCCGTTGAGCTCCTAAAGCATTTGATATCAAAATGAAATTAATAGTAACTTTTTGTTTACATTTTTTCTAATTTCCGGCTCTGTCTATAGGAAATTACCAGTTATATTTAAATACCAATTATTATTATTATTATTAAAAATTATAAATAATACAAAAATATATAAACTATAAGGTCGCCAACATTTGTTCTTCTTTGGCAAATTATACTAACTTTAAACAAACTTACCAGCAGCACTTAAAAAATAATTTTTTATTTAATTGATTTTTTCCCCCTTATAATTAAGTTTCATAAAACAAAAACTTGTGGAACAATCTGACATGACTTTATTTGTCATTCGTTTGTAAGCTCAACTTAACTTTTTAAAGAATCTACCAATTGAACACTTTTTAACTTATTTGTCTTTGTAAGTACAACATTCGATGCATTTAAGGCGAAAACTTGACACTCGCAGACAATTAAAAGTTTACAAACTTTGACAAATCTCCCAGGGACAAAAGACAACAAAAAAAAAAAAATAAAAATAAAAAGAAAATATTTTCAAGGTTCTCAACTTCTTAAGGAGCAAAAACAGAAGAAGCTGTAAATGCATATTATACACTCGAATTAAAAAATGCAATAAGAAGTGCATTACTTAGAGGAAAAAATATTGTTATTTATTAAAAGCTGTGAAATTATGCTGTAAATTAGGTGGAAGGAAACAAACCACTTCGACAAATTGGTTATTTATGGCCACACATAAATTTAAGTTGCTCAAAAATTTTAAACTCGCTTTGGTTTGTGTTTGAAATATTATATAAGAATAGTGTAAAATCATTCAATTTCAAATATAGAAAGGGTTTTCTAACAAGAGGTGTTATTCTAAATCACCCGGTATTTCGGTAGCTGTCACTTTTGAAGTTTTTATTCTTTGACATTTGACAAGTAGAAACTACTCCACTGCTAAAAATGGAACGATACACGCTTCAACAATGCATTGAAATTATTAAAATTCACTACAAAAATGGTGAAAATCTTGTAGTCACAGTTCGCAAAACTAAAGTATTTTTGGGTCGCCGTGAAGCACCTTGTCGGAACGCAATACAGAAATTGGTAGAAAAATGCGACCTGTTGGGACAAGTTAGTGTTGTGAAGAATAAAACCCGTGCACGTCGCTCAAGAACAACTGAGAATATTCCTGCTGTAGCCCAAAGTGTTGAAGAAACCCCAGAGTTGTCCATTCATCGTTTGGAATTGGGCATTCCATAAACGTCTTATGGCTTATTAAGTTCAGTTAACAAAAGAACTCAAGCTGGCCGATTATCAACAACGTTGTGCCTTTGCTGATTGGGTTCTTGTTATTATCTCTCGAAGAGGAGATCACAATTGACCACCGAGATCTTGTGATTTACACCTTGCTACTTCTTCCTTTGGGGCCACGTGTCGATACTAGACCCCAAAGATAGAATTCGTGAGGCTATCGAGGACACAGGGCAGCCACTTTGCGATTTGCTTATGGAAAATTTCATAAAAAGGATCTCTAGCTTTATTTCATTAAGCATTAACCACTTTATTTTCCTGAGTGTTAAAACATTTAAATGCAGCAGTCATTTGAAAAAAGGCAAAAGAGATACCAAAAAGGAAGTTTAATCCTACAACTTTTTCAATTAATTTCGAAGTTTAAATGTTTGGACTACATGGTATTAACCGAAGACCTCTGCCAACGGCACAGAAACAGAAAATATAGAAAAATCATACAAACATGCATTTCAACACATAATACATAAGTATGACCTTAAGTATGGAAACTTAAGAGGCCACCATAGACATGGTTATCGTCATCGTCATCATCATCATCATGGACGTAATAATCATTATAAAATAAATATAAAACGGCTGGAAGTGAATGTGCAACACAACGCACATACACATTCCATTAATATTGTAGGATTAAATACTTACAACAAAACTGTAGCCAGCCGCTGCTACGTCTATCTTTTTTGTTGATTTAGTTGAATTGACTGCCATTCAGCCAAACGGCCTTTAGTTAACTTCGTAACTCTAACTAATGCTTGTTTATACTTCTGTCATATTGTTTGGAAAATTAACCTGCAGCGACCCATTAAAAGAGTTTAACTAACAACAAGCACACCAACAATGTAAGAGCACCACAATAAATGTTAACTTTACAAATGAACTAAGGTTAATATCTCTTTCTCTCTCTCTCTCCCTCACACTCTCTGCTCGCATTGTGTAGCTTTCCCACTATAACCTCTTTCAAATACCTTTATAAATACACAATCTGGCAGACGCAGAGTTGCAGCTAAAGAACGGACAGAATTTGTGTTTAAATCCAAATGTAATATAGCAGATTGCTATGATAACAATGTTGGTTTTTGTTGTCTTTCTTTGCAATTGTGATAAATGTTACCAACTAAGTAACGAAAGGGTACATTAATTTTCGAATCAATTTCGTGGAGGATGTAATAGCTAAGAAACCTATCTAGTTTTAAAGGTACTGAGATCACCATCGATTTATTGGACTTCTGCCCACTCTGCTTCCATATATTTAAAATGGATGTTTAGATGTTCTTGGATGAAGGTATTAAAATCACACGGCAATTGTTTTAAAAGTAGGAAAGTAGCATGTAGTACAATTAAGAAAGATAAATCGGGAAGATAAATATGCAAATTCAATCATGCAATGGCACGGCAATTGTTTTGAAAGTAGGAAAGTAGCATGTAGTATAACTGAGGATGATAAATCGGCAAATTCAATCGGGAAAGAGAATAATGAGAGAGAATAGCTATAAATTTATATTGAACTTTAATCGACTGTGAAAACAAATTTTTCCACCTTGGGAAAAGTGTCCAAATATTTCATGACGCATCAAGTAACGATTAGATGTAGTATCTATTCGAACCATTTAAATTTTAGACTGTATGTTGGCTTACCATATTTCGAAAACGTAATTTAAAACAAAATTATCTTTTTGGGCGTTACCCCGTAACTATGGTGGTGTAGAGTATAATTAGAGAACACAAGACGCTTGAATTTAAAACAACTTTAATTTTAACCGAAATTCATGAGCATTGCGCTTATAATTGATACAAAGTCAGTCTTATCAAAATCAAGATACCAGAAAATCTTATCTGTTAACTCAATTGGCCCATCTAGACTACTGCAAAATTGCCCAGTTTTTAGTAGACGTGATGGTGTTGAGTAAATAAGTGCCCTTAATGATGGCAGTTGGGTCTTTATTGCTAAGTTGCAACTTAAACAGACTTAACACTCGACCATTTTTACGCCTAGTATCCTATAGAATAAAAGTCATTATTTAATCACTTTTTGGGCGTAATAAGGGTCAAGTAGAGGCAGATAGAGAGCAACCCTCAACTACATTCCACTAACTAAGAACTTTAACCCTTTAACGACAATAAGACAAATTTTTTAACAATTCTTGAACACAGTACCAATAAAGCTGTAAATTTTCAAAGGCAATACAAAATAAGTGCTGTAACCGAACTTGTTTTTATCTAAACACATTAATAAGAGACACGTTTACGAACTAATTAAAATTAAAATGGAACCGTAGCCTCAAACCGTTGATTCATTATGTATATTGAGCCGTTCGGTGTGTATCATGTAGTGCAGATTTGTTGAAACCTCCATCCATGGCCTAAACAACGTTGTGGTTGAAAAAGCATGGACAAGTGATGCCATCGGTATCTTTTTTTTTGGGATGCACAGTCCCATATATGGAAATTTTGCTAGCTAACATAGTCATTCACTGAAGACGATGACGAACACAAATTTTGATAATAAACTTTTGGACAGCAGGTGCGATGCAGGAAATTTTATGAATCGAGACTGGTAACAATGTTTCGGAATGGACTCCTCCCTTGAAAATATCAACATACATACAAGGTGGCGCAAAAGTAAACTTCCGATGTTTTCTGGCTGTAATTAAACAAAAAAAATTAAAAACTTTGATTATTCTTATGGATTATTTTTATTTGGTCTTTTAATTTTTTTCACATCAAGTCGAGAATATGATGTCATGTAAATGGCCGCCGCCACAGTTGATTGTCATTTGAGCGCTTTTTATGGCATTTTCCATCACTTTGGCCAAAACTTCCGGCGATAGGTCCTCACATTCTTGAAGGATATTGTCTTTAACAGCTGCAAGAGTCTGAGGCTTGTTGACATAAACCCGCGATTTCAAAAAGCCCCACAAAAAGAAGTCTGGAGCGGTCAAATCAGGCGATCTTGCTGGCCAGTGCAAATCGCCAAAACGGGAGATTAGGCGCCCGGGAAATGCATCCTTCAGCATATCGGTTGTGGCACGTGCAGTGTGTGCCGTTGCGCCGTCCTGTTGGAACCACATGTTTTCCAATCCCAATTCATCAAGTTGCGTCTTCGAAGAAAAAAGGTCCGATGACTCCTCCAGCGAAAACAGCACACCATACAGTGACTTTATAATGGCTCTTCGTGGGTTACACGTGGATTTTCAGTGCCCCAGAAGCGTAAATTTTGCTTATTTACGTACCCGCTAAGATGGAAATGGGCCTCACCACTCATGATTATTTTTGATGAAAAGTCATCTTCCTCTTGGTGGTGATTAAGGATAGCTTGAGCGTATGTTAGACGCGATTGGCGGTCAGCAGCTAACAGCTGATGCACCGTCTGGACTTTGTACAGAAACATCTTCAAATCTGGTACCAAAATTCGCTGTAAAGACCGTCGACTGATACCCATTTGCGTGGAACGTCGTCTGGTCGATGTCGACGGCGCTTCCATGACATCCTCGGCTACAGCAGCAATATTCTCTGCAGAACGGCTACTCCGGGGTCTGCCACGCCTGGCATCATCTCGTGTTGTGCTAGTCTCTTCGAGGCGTTGGACGGCCAGGAAATCTGCGACGAAATTCACGTTGTGCCAAATTCACCGACCGATTATTGGTCAAACAAATAGTCAGCAATATTCCGCGTTCTGGAGCAGTGTAGCGTAACATTGTTTATTAACGTCTATTTTGCATGTGTTTACTACACAAGTGTCAAAACAGAACTGACATTAGGGGCAATCGCAAAATTTATAGCATTTTCTGATAGGAGGATTACTTTTGCGCCACCTTGTATATACACGCAAAGAAAAAATATAGTTGTGCACAATATTATAGTCACAGTAACTATTTATATGATTATGGTAACTATAATATGGTTAACTTACGATTCACATGATATGTTTGTGACAACTATTGTTATGATGAAACTTTATATCATAATACAGTGCACTCGCGGTAACGTGAACACCGTCTAACGTGAACACCGCCTAACGTGAACAAGCTTTTTTTTACATTGACTACTCTGTAACGTGAACAAACTCAGAAAGCGCTATAACGTGAACAAATTTTTTTCACTGTATTTGTTTTCTAAGCACTGAAATACATACATTTAATTTGATTTTCAAAGATTAGGGAATACCCTTGTAATAATAATGTGTTTGTATCCTCCAAATTAATGTTTTTAATGGCAACGAATGAGTAATTTTATTAGCTACGTAATTTTATTTCAATATATATTTTCTCGTGATCTCGTTTTGTTTTGTAATGCATTTTAATCAATAATTTTTGTTTTATATTTCAATAATGAAAATAATAATAAAAGAATTTCACGTTCACGCGTGTAAAACACAGTTTTTTATTATAAAATTTTATATTTATTCCATGAAATTCGACAATCGCTAACGTGAACAATTTCACTAACATGAACTCCTTTGGTTTTAATTAGTTCACGTTACCGCGAGTGCACTGATGTTGTTTTCAGATTATGATATCAATTAGCCGAGAGCAACATAATATGGTAAAATATTAATCATAAAAATGGTTGTCAAAAACATATATTTGTTTACCGTAACCATATATATGATTGATACATATACATATAACCATATTATAGTTACCTCAATCATGTAAATAGTTACAGTTACTATAATATTGTTAAAAAAACTTTTTAAAATGTGGACATGCTGTAAACATGCACAACTATATAAGAAAAAAGAGCATATTTTTGAAGTAGCTGTTAGGATACCTTAGTTTACAAAATAGTTACCTAATTGATCTTATTGAAGCCACAATCTTAAAAGAATCAACAATAGCCGGTTCCCTTATTCACTTTAAGCTAAGCCTGCTTCTATGTTTGTTAAAGTGTATGTAGTTGGAAAATTGTAATTGATTGTTTGTGACCTCCATGGTTGAAGGTCAAGTTGACTTAAAGTGTTTGTATTTCTAGCATGAGCAAGGCGCAACAAAAAAGATAGTCAAGTAATATGAAAATGTGTATGTTGTTTGGTCGTGCAGTATTCATAGACTAGTGTTGGCTGATTTTCGTTTTTTCCCCAACCATTCCACATTTATTTTTTGTCTTACTTGCTATATTGACACTTCCTCTAGCGTGGTTGTAAGTGAAGGTGTTGTACACACTTAAAGATACATAAATATGTATATAGTACTTACATTTGTATCTATATGTACTCATACATACTACATGTATAAACGGTTATATATAGTGTTGGTAACAAAGTGTTTCTCTTACCTAGTGTTTGCTAGTTGTCATATTGTTCACATGTATGTTTGTTGTTGCACAATTACATACATGCACCATACAAACTTATGGAATTACAGCATACAGTGTCTCTATGGCCTCTAGGCGCATAAAGGTTAAAGAGTTTACATTTTAACGAGTTGTCATACTTGGCTCTGAACAAAACTGCAATATGCAAAAATTAAAGAAAAACACCAACAAAAAATCACGCAACAACAACAAAAACTACAACTTGCCACAGCAACAAGAAAGAAAAAACAAAAAAAGTAAAAGCCAAGTTGTGATTTGTTACCACAAGTACTACTTGTTTAGATGAGAATCACTAGCTCAAGAAGAGTATGATGATGTTGCTGATTTTGTGTACATTTTTTTTTTTTTTTCAATTTCTCAAGCATCATACCACCACCATGCCTCATCCATCAAAATACACCTGTTGGGAGTGTCATGATGGGTGAGAAAAATTTCAAGTATTATACCCTCCACCACCACAAGTGGTGAAAGAGGGTATATATACGTTTGTCATTCCGTGTGTAACATTGAGAAATATTCATCTGAGGCCCAACAAAGTATATATATTATTGATCCTTATGAAATTCTAAGTCGATTGAGCAATGCCCGTCTGTCTGTCCGTCTGTCCGTCTGTCCGTCTGTCCGTCTGTCCGTCTGTCTGTCTGTCTGTGTAAAACACTCTCACGCCCAAAATACATTAGCAAAATTAATGAAATATATACCAAAATGTTTATAATTTTTCTAAGCAGTTTGGTATTGAAAATCAGCAAAATCGAGTTGGTAGAACCAGGGTTATGGATTAAAATGTAAGACAACCTCCAAAAATTTAGATCATTTTCATATGTTTTTTTCTGATTTTTGGTAAATCCATTCCAGAGAATACCATGAAATTTTGCACACATTATTTATATGATAAAAGGACAAATTCTGTTGAAAATAGAAAGAATCGGTCCATAGTTTCTCGTAGCCCCCATACAAATTTCTTCCCGAAATATGGTGCTATGGTATGTAAATGCCCATAGAATTGCAGTATCCATACAAAATTCAGCACAACTAAGTTTCGTGAAAACAGAAATTGCGACACCAATTTTTTTTTGGATCGGGCACTATTTGACCATAGCCCCCATATAAAGTTTACTTCCGAAAATCATTTAAATACACTTAAATATCTTATATATATCGGTATCAGGTTGAAATTCAACTTGAATAATTCCCATGCACATGAAAATCGCTGTAGGGAATTTCATGAAGATCGGCCCATAATTGGTTATAGCTCCCATATAAGGACCACTTCTAAAAACCACATTAATTTTCATAAATATCTGAAAAATATCGTTATCGAATTAAAATTTTACACAGATCGGTAGTATTAATTCACAAATGATACTACTAGATTGTGTGAATATCGGTTCATATTTGAACATAGCTCCCATATAAGATCCATTTCCGAAAATTTCTTAAATACTAATAACTCTTTTATAAAAGCCTCTATCTAGTTTAAATTTCAAACAAATATTTCCATTATATACGAAAATCGATGTGTTGAGTTTTGTGAAGTTCGGCCGATAATTGGTCATAGCTCCCATATAAGGACCACTTCCGAAAAACACATTGACCTCTGTAAATATTTTAAATATATGGATATCGAACTAAAATTGTATACCGATCAATATATTGTATCCAAAAATTATACTACTGGGTTTTGTGAATATCGGTCCATATTTGACCATAGCACCCATATTAACTCGATGTCTGATAATCACATTAATACCCATAAAATTTTTATAAATAATGTTATGGACAAAACTATCAAGCAAAATAGGCCTCAAATACATAGAAATCGCTTTAAAATATTTAAGTATATCTTCCAAATAAGTCGCACATCCGAAAAATACATTAACGCATATATACACTCATATCGGTAAAAAATGTAACAGATATAAGTTTCAAGTTGATTTGGTGACTATGGGTTCTTGATTATATATAGAAAGCTCACATCCGGAAAATTCATTAGAACAGAACAAAAATATACTTTTGAAGTTTTACTAAATATATTTGTTTACCCTTTTTTATACTCTTTTAATTCACTTTTGGTGAATAATAAAAATGTTGAGCCAATCGGTAATGTTAACCAATTATTAAGTATATAAATTGTTAAATAGTACATTTTATTCCTATTATAAAAGTATAGACTCTGTTGGAAACGGTAGGAATATGTAGTTATTTCAATTATAAATTGCTGAATTAGATAACATTTTTATACATTTGAAATAAAACATATTCTGCGTAAACTAGTTTTTCTAACAATATATAAAATACTACTATACAACTATGTTTTAAATAAACTTTTATTTTGTTTAAAAAAAGTGTTTTTATTGAAGAAAGTACATAATTTGTATATAGTCCAAAATGTGTATTATATCATGATTTATATATAATCCATAAAGTGGCTTAAAAAGAAATTCGGTTATAGTCCTAATTCGATCATAGTCCACAAAAATTGTGCAACTGTATTTGTAGACTATAAGTGAAAACTACTGTATTACATTACCAATAACAAACACTGAATATGGGTATTAGAGTGTTTATACCAATGTAATTTCTATAATTTTCATCTAATTTAGTTGGAGGGTATTTAAGATTCGGCATAGCCGAATATAGCACTCCAACTTGTTTTTTTTGATGCTCCCTGTGGAACTGGAAACACTTTTTTGATCGCATTGATTATGTCAAAGATAACCTCGAAGAATGATATTGCACTTGCACTTGCTTCATCAGGAATTGCAGTTGCGTAGTTGGAAGGCGGTTGCCATATCTCAGTAGGTCATTGAGTTTAGTTGCCCATGAATTTATGTCTCATGACACTCAGGACTGGCCATTCGCAGAGGAGGTGGAAAATCGTTTCCTCTTTTTCCCTATCCTTACAAATAAGACAATGGTCGTTAAAAGGGAGTCCCAGGCGATTTGCATGCATACCTAACGTCCAGTGTCCCGTTAATACTGCCAGCAACCTTGATTTATTCCATTCTATTCCAGGTTATCATTTGCATAGTACGTTTTTCGGTTAAAGATGGCCACATCAACTTGGCTACCCTACATGTGTCTAAATTATGCCATCTATTCTCATCCTTTGTAAGAAACTGTCTGAAGTTAATGCCTTTGATAGTCCCCAGTGGAATTGATACTGAGACCGCATTGGAGGTGTCTAAGGCAGATCCCATTCTGGCTGTGCGCATGGACCCAAACCAAAGTAATATCAGATAGACGACCTAGCCTTGACAGAGAATTCCTACATTGCCTGACTAATGAAGTTGAAGTTGTGTAGGCGTTCAGTGAGAGAAATGCCACCTGACTGTCGACAAAGATACCTATTTTGCCACGAGTATGATGATCATAAAGTGTATTGCAAGCTACCATGATTGCATAAATTTCCGCCTGGAAAACACTACACTCATTTGGAAGACGATAACAGATGCCTACCCCAAGTTCGTCACAGAAAACGCCAGAACCAACACCACAGCTAATTTTAGAACCGTTTGTATATATCCTAGTGTCGTATTCGTCCATGTTACTACCTTTGGTCACATACTTGAAGTCGTCCGTATTGTGTGTCGAGCTGCAGAATGATCAATCTGGAGATGTATTTTTCAAACAATTGCTGGATATTGGCAACGGCAAAATCCGGGTTGACATTTCGACCGGCTGCATTCAATTTCCCGTCGCTTTCTGCCAGTTCACCGGTACGGCTTACATTCGCAATGATAATGAACAACTTGTAAATTGAGCCATTGTCTAATGCTTTCCACCAGACAGAAACTCCATAGAATAGTGTCGGCTTAATGACCGTATCACATATCCATTTAACGAACTGGGGTCTAATACCCCACTGCGTACCTATCGCCTTCTTACAGACATACATAGCCATCAAGGCTTTCGACGTCCTTGAAAGGGTATTGGGTTTCCAGGATAGTTTACTTTCCAGAATAACTTCTAAGTATTTTGCTTTATCCGATAATGTTAGTTCAACATCATTTAATCGGGGAAGCGAGAAATGAGGAATCTTGTACTTTCTTGTGAATAGTACAAGTTCGGTTTTGCTTGAGTTAACACTCAATCCACTGTCTGTACTCCACCGACTTAGTACACTGAGTGCATATTCCAGACGTTGTGATATCGTGCACATATGGATCCCAGAGACTGCCTCTGCGACATCAGCCGCGTAGCCGACAGTTTTATAACCTATGAGATCCAATTTCTGAGCAAACAATTTATGGCCAAGTTCCACTGTAGGGGTGACAAGACGCCTCCTTGAGGCATACCCCTAGTGGCCATTCTAGTGACCACCGACGTTCCCTTTTCGGAGCGGATGATCCTATATCGTAGAAGGTTCATGATGAACCCTACAGTTGATTGGTCCAGAACAATGTCTTGTAGAGCTGAAACTATAGTTGCAGATTCTACATTATTGAAGGCTCCTTCTATATCCAGAAAGGCCACTAATGATAAATTACCAAATTCAAGGGATTTCTCAATATATCCCACTAAAGAGTGAAGTGCTGTCTCAACAGATTTGCCCTTTCTGTAGGCGTGTTTAGAGGGAGATAATGATGCTTGTTTCAAAGACGCTCGTATGCGGATGTCTATCATTCTTTCAAGGGTTTTCAGTTAAAAATGATGATAGACTACTTGGTCTGAAATCTTTTGCCAAAATAAGAATATTAGAATATTTTAAAAACCAATCTTTAGTGAAATATAAATATGACACATTACATTAAAAATGATAAAAACTAATTTAATAAATTTTCAATTAGCTTGGTCTTTTAGCTACATTTGCAAGATCTTTTCATTTATAAAATTAAATAATTCCAAGCACTTGCTCACAACCCTCGCACTTTATATAATTGCAATTACTTCTGAAATATTACAAATACCTTTCAAACCACAAGCATTTATATTAACAATTTCATGTTCCCCTCAAATACCCACATTCATTTATCGTAATGACTTTATTGTCATTAAACAAAAATTAGTTTTTAAAATTTTGAAATGCTTGCTTACATATGTATGTACGAATATGATGTATGTATAGATTTAAACATATCTCCATGCACGTGCTTAGTAAAATTACAACGACAATTATATTAAGTAATCGAATGTCATCTTGTATCAGGGACGTTACAACTAGATGCAAGTGTCAATTCAATGTTGCAACATGTTGGTATGTAATACGACTACTTGTGGACTAAACAGATAGTATAAGTAGTAAATTACAATGACATGGTTAAGGTACGGTGGGAGCAATAATACAAAATAAAGTATACGACATTATTATATATATATAATTTTTGTTTTAGCATTTAAGTAAGTTTTAAGTGAGTTTTGAATATAAAAAGTTGGACAAATTTTAAAAACACTTTTTATTAAATTGAAACATTTATAAGAACCCTAAATATTGCCATAATCCCACTGTTTACATGCATACATGTGTATTTCATAATAGAATTTCCATTTTCCGTAAATTAATGTCATTATTACAGTATTTCAAGAGCAAAAAGGCGAGAAGACTAAAAGTACTAGACAAATAATTTGTTATATGCTGCTGAAAGAATTTTTTTAGTATGAAAACATGTATCAAGCTTGTTATTACCAACACTTATGAAGATGATAATAAGTTATTGCAATTACATTCTATGGATCATTAAATATACTTAGAAAACAATAAGGAAAATAAGATTAGTATTACTAAGATTACTATTTTACATTTTATAAGTACATATGTTACTTTATGTAAGTAAAAGCATTGTTAAGGACTGAGATCGAAAAATTCTTAACATGTTTTTTGGCTGTAATTAAAAAAAATAATTAAAAACTTTGACTCTTCTTATGGATTATTTTTATTTAGTCTTTTAATTTTTTTTACATCAAGTCGAGAATATGATATCATGTAAATGGCCGCCGCCACAGTTGATTGTTATTTGAGCCCTTTTTATGGCATTTTCCATCACTTTGGCCAAAACTTCCGGCATTCTTGACGGATATTGTATTTAAGAGCTGCAAGAGTCTGAGGCTTGTTGACATAAACCCGCGACTTCAAAAAGCCCCACAAAAAGAAGCCTGAAGCGGTCAAATCAGACGATCTTGCTGGCCAGTGCAAATCGCCAAAACGGGAGATTAGGCGCCCGGGAAATGCATCCTTCAGCATATCGGTTGTGGCACGTGCAGTGTGTGCCGTTGCACCGTCCTGTTGGAACCACATGTTTTCAAATCCAAATTCATCAAGTTGCGGCAAAAAGAACTCGTTGATCATTGCTCTGTAGCGCTCACCATTCACAGTAACCGTTTGGCCCGCGATGTCTTCGAAGAAAAAAGGTCCGATGACTCCTCCAGCGAAAACAGCACACCATACAGTGACTTTGAGCGGGTGTAATGGCTCTTCGTGGGTTAAGCTAAATACTCTGTTTTCGCATGAAAAAACCATAATTTTTCACAAATATGAACAGAGTTCTTTGCTTATTTACGTACCCGCTAAGATGGAAATGGGCCTCATCACTCATGATTATTTTTGATGAAAAATCATCTCCCTCTTGGTGGTGATTAAGGATGGCTTGAGCGTATGTTAGACGCAATTGGCGGTCAGCAGCTAACAACTGATGCACCGTCTGGACTTTGTACGGAAACATCTTCAAATCTTGTACCAAAATTCGCTGTAAAGACCGTCGACTGATACCCATTTGCGTGGCACGTCGTCTGGTCGATGTCGACGGCGCTTCCATGATATCCTCGGCTACAGCAGCAACATTCTCTGCAGAACGGCTACTCCGGGGTCTGCCACGCCTGGCAGCATCTCGTGTTGTACCAGTCTCTTCGAGGCGAGCGGCTAAACGCCAGGAAATCTGCGACGAAATTCACGTTGTGCCAAAGTCACCGACCGATTATTGGTCAAATAAATAGTCAGCAATATTCCGCGTTCTGGAGCAGTGTAGCGTAACATTGTTTATTAGCATGTATTTCGCATGTGTTTACTACACAAATGTCAAAAACAGAACTGACATTAGGGGCCAATCGCAAAATTTATAGCATTTTCTGATAGGAGGATTACTTTTGCCCACCTTGTATGTTAATAAAAATGATACCACTAAAATTACAGTTTTGGTTTTTTTTTATTTGATTGAAATTGTTATTACACTTTAAAAAAAAAAACATATTTTGATAGTTCTAATCACTAGTGATGAAATTTTTAACCTTTTTCAGAAACCCTTCCATTATGGTTTTAATAGTGCTTTATGTCACTTTGTTCGAACAGGTTGTCCATCTCCGTTTAAAATCTATCACACTTTTGGACACCTTTTTTGTGCTCTTCAATTCTTTTTTAACAAGAGCCCAATATCTCTCCACTGGCCTTATCTCCGGCCAGTTTGGAGGATTTGGCTCTCTTGGTACAAATACCACATTATTGTTCTTTTACCACTCAACCCCTTTCTTACCATAGTGACAGGGTGCCAAGTCAGGCCAAAAATAAGTGGACACATTATGAAGTCTTATGAATGGAAGAATCCTTTTTTGTAAACATTCCTTGATGTAATTTTAATTTTTTTCTAACAAATGTTTGGCTTCTTTTGCATCAACTGCATATTGCTTGCCATACCAAGAACTTTTTGGAAAATTTTATCTGCTTTTGGGTCCTAAACGTTTCTTCAACATTCCCTCGAGCAACATACAATTTTTGACCAGGAAGTTCCGAAAAATCTGCCAGGACATAATTTTCTTCATCCATTATGCAGCAAGTATATTTTTTTATAAAACTTGACTTCAATTTCCGTGTTCTGTCTTTGGCCTCTAAATTTATGGCAGCATTCCTTTCAGGAACTTTTTGAGCCTTGTGTGTTTTTAAACCTGCATTAGCTTTAACTTTTCGTACCAAATAGTCCGAGAACTGACCTAATATGCCAAACATTATTATAACGATATCGCAACAATATCATCTAGATGATATAAACTATCATAAATGATTATGGTCGTTATCCTAGTACAAGTAGTAATTGTTTAAAAACTCCTATTTTGCTTTGATAATTGCAATACCAGTTTTAAAATTTCTAAACACATTTTTTTGGTCTATTATGCCTTCGATGAAATGAAGAGAACCTGGACCAGCTGCCATCACCGATCCATCACCATGCATTACAGTAGATTTAACATGTTTTGGTAAGAGTTCTTCATTAGTCTTTTTCCATAAATATGGTTTTCCATTAAAGCCAAATATGTAAAATTTTCTCTCGTCTGTGAACAACACAATCTTTCCAAAAAGAAAAATCCTTTGATTTTTGTAGTTTGGCGAAGTTTAAGCAGTACTTTTTATTTCTCTTGCTAAACAAAGACATTTTTCTAGCCATTATACCATTCAAATTCACTTTATGGAGTATATTCCGGATGGTTTGGGCGCAAGCTTTCTTTCCCGTAGTGGCTTCCACAATGGACATAAGTTTGGAAGAGCATGCAAAGAGATCCTTTGTACACGCTCTGACAATATTTCGTTCTTCAGCTTTACTGAATATTTTATTGTGTGCTTTTTTTGGTTTTATTTTTTAATTGTTTTGAAGTCTTGTATCGTTTTAGAATGTATTGGATAGTAGAATGACTACTTCTCAGAATTTCGGAAATTTCACGAAGAGATTTTCCATCACCCGAAAGCATTACAGCAAGCTTTCAGGTGTTTGTCTGTTTTGTCTTCCAATTGGATATTTTTTGGATAAAACTTTATAATTTAATGAAAATATTTTAATTTTGGCTCTCTTTACAAAGCAAAGATATTCTTTTCTTAAATAAGGTTCGCTGTTCGCCCCCATAAGGTAATATCGGGTTTGCTATAATATCGTTTTCTGGTTTATTGGGATGTAGGTCTATCAAAAGAATTTTTTGTATGTTTACCGGGTAGTTACTTAAGTTAAATTTCAATAATTTGTTACAAGGTGTCAAGAAAGATGTTTAAATTATCTGTTTATCCGAAATAAATAATAATATTTTTATATTCTTAGCACATAATGAAAGAAATGCATGCTACATGCAACAGTAAATTAAACAAACAACTCAAAAAAATAATGTTTTAGCAAAACTTAAAAAAAAATTTTTTTAGTACAAATGAGGTTTTTGGTTGTAGTATTGGCAACATGAAAAACAAAACAGCAAAAGCATTAAAAAGAAGAAACACATACAGATCAGACATCAACAGCAGCAGAAGTAGAAGCAACAACCACAACAGCAACAGTTAAAAGATGTTGGCGGCATTAGTTTTTGAAATTAAGTAAGTAGTCAAGAAAAACGACACATAGACAGACAGACGGAAGGACGGACGGACGCCACGCAGACTTACTGAGAGGGTTTTTGTGAATGGTTGAATAAATAGCTGGCTGGCTGGCTGGTTGGATGTTTTGAAAGGAAAGAGTAAATGAATGCATGTGTATTTATTATCTTTAGTCATCGTACAAATGTTTAGAGATGATGTGATGGTTTTTGTTTTATTTTAGTTGCTTCTTTTTTTTCGTTCCTTCCAGCAAACAAACTAAATAATAAAAAGAGCAACAACATGAAAAAGTTCTTCATCAGTTTCAACTGATGCTAATGCCACAACTGATAAAGATGATGAGGATGTTTTGCTGCTGCCGTTACTGATGTTTCATTTTATCTCTCTCTCTCTCTCTTTATCTGTTTATTTTATGTTTCTTTTCTGTTTAGTTTATCCTGCCGCCTGTGTGGTTGTGGCTTCAATTTTAAAACTATTTTTTTTGTTATTATTTTTGGCCCAAAAGAAACTTAAAAACTAAAAAAATATAAAATAAAATGCAAGTATGTAGTAGTTGTGGCAGTAGCAACAACAACAACAGCCAAATTTGTTTGTTATAAACAACATTCTTTGTATGCAACACAATACTCTAACACTAACAGCAGCAACAACAAGCCTTGTGGCTTAAACGGATGTTATTAAGATCGACAACATGCGGTTGCATCAACGAACTGCAAAAAGAAACAAGTACAAGTTGCACAAGTTGAAGTAAAACTGAAGACATCGACGTTGACGACAAAGTAAAAAGGTTCTTGATTTTTTTTGTTTGTTTGTTTGTATCTTAAATTTAAACTCAACTTAAAGTTGTCATCAATGATGTTGCCGCATGTTGACGTTGTTGTTGTTGCTATTGTTGCTGCAACGTGCACACTCCACTACGCCAGCTGTCGTAATGGGATTAGCAGCATTAATACTTTAGTTGGTTGTTTTCATCTCTACATTCTCTCTATTACTCGCTAAGATGTTTAGAGCCAAGTTGTGGATACAGTGAAGAGCAAAATGGTTAAGCATTTTAAGTATGAAGTAATAAGATGACTAGCTTATTCATATAAATATATAAATATAATTTATGTATTTATCAACGTAACGATGCGGAGACATCGTGTTTGCAAAAGGTGGTTTTATGAAATGCCAAATACTGGCAGGGACTGTTTAATGGGGCCAATAGTTTGGGTACTTGTAAAAGGAGCCGCCAACGTATAATCTTGACATCTTTAACAAATATCCAAAGTTATATCCAGAAATCGTATGGCAGCTAACTACTAGCGGAAAGAGATCTCCAGAGGGAACCCGGTGTTGATCATAAAGACAAAGGAGGAGCTTAAACCATTCGAGTTTTCGCTTTATATGAAGACTTGTGATTATCCTTTCTATGGTCACTCCAAAGGGATGTGTTCTGCTGCCACTATTTTGGAACTTTTTCTTCTATTCTACGCTCATGGAATTTGGTGCCATGATGGGTAAATCGTTTGCATATGCGGGTGGTTTTGCAGTGACTGTGCTATGGAAACTCCTGGCGACTCTCATAGTTCAAGACCACTGTAAATGGTTTAGCGCTTAACTAGAGAATTATGAACATTTTAAAGATATAGTGAGAGAGAAGTCAACTATTTTCCATAGGCAGAAATGAAAATATGTCAGCCTGGGAAAAAATAAACCTTTTTTGACAATACCGCTACCGACACTACTTTCAGACAAAGCAAATTATTAGGGAATCAGGAAACCCATTGGTATGTTATTGACCGCATACTTATTTCAATATTATGCTCTGCGACCAAAAAGCGCCCAGACCAGCCAAAAATGTTTGAAGATCAAGAATTGAAGGCATTACTCCATGAATATTGTTGTCAAACTCAACAAGAGCTTGTAAAATCATTGGAAGCTACTCAATCAGCAGCATCCTGCAAGCAGCAGAATTCATCAAAAAGCAGTGAAATTGGTTACCACACGAATTGAAGCTAAGAGACCTTGAATGGAGATTTTGTATGTCTGAAATACTGCTTGAACGCTATAAAAAAAAATCATTTTTGCACCGAATCATTACTTGCGATGAAAAATGGATTCATTACGATAACCTGAAGTGTAAGAGATTGCCCGGCCAACCAGCCGACTCAACACCAAAGCTAAATTTCCAGGCGGTAAGGTAATGCTCTATATTTGGTGGGACGAAAAGGTTCCTTTCTATGATGAGCTACTGAAATTTGGCCAGACTATCAGAGGGAACCTGTACTGAACGCAACATATTTGTTTGAAGCGAGCATTGAACGAAAAACGCCCATAATTATGCGGCGAGACTTGAAACATGAAAATTTCTGTTAAATGTTAAAGTGGTTGGGAAGCTTTGCCTCATAATTATTCTTTTTCGTTCTCCACTGTAACTGGTAGCAAAAACAACTACTAACCTCTTGTGCCCCTAAGGCCTGAGACACAAGGTTATCATGCATACTTTAACACAAACATTCAAGCACATGCAGTCTTACAAACAAAAACTCCTTTTATACATATTTTTACTACATTTGCATGCCAACCATGACTCTTAGAGGCAGGCATCCTCTAAAGACTGAATTGATGCTGATAACAAACAACAGAGTGTAACAGTGTTCGCAAAAACATTTTGTGTTGTTTTGTGTTCTTTTGGTTGGCAGGAAAAAACCACAACCAAGTGGAACAAATTCATAACAAAAAAAGGAAATTAAAAATGCAACCACTAAAGAAGACGAAGATGGAATAAAAAAGAACAACAAAATGGTTTAAAGAAACAACAGATGCAATTTAACATTTCAAATTTATTTTCTTTTAAACATATTTTATGCAACCAAAAAAATTTGAATTTATTTTGGCCAACTCAATACTTTGGGGAGGATGGATAAACAAATGAATGAAATATAAATTGGTCTGACATTGCATTTTTTTTTTTTTTTTTGTTAACATATAGTTGTTCAATATGTAGTTGTCAGTTTAAGTTTGTTTTTATAAAAAAAAACATTTTATATTGGGTGGTCAACAAGTATTGTTCACAGGGTCAATTATTTTAAAATTTCAGCCAGGTAGAGGGTAACAAAATAGTTGCTCATATTTAATTTTAAAGGATGAGAAATAGCATCAATATCAAAGTTCGATTAATAGTATAACCTATTAGAAACATATATTGCCAAAGAATCGCTAAATATGCAGTCTATTACTTTAAAATAGAAAAGCTTAATGACAAGATTGGTTGACAACATTAAAACAATTAATGATGGATTTCAAATATTTCCAACTGAAGCAGCAAACATTGACTATTGGCGTTGTTGTACTTCAGGAAAGTCAGACTTATTTATTCAAGATCGTAAGAACCATACAGGCATTACTGGAATTTAAGCATATACGATGTCAGCTTTCATATACATAGAAGCTACAACAATCACAATTCAACGGACTCTAGAGTATATATTCTGCATTAGACTCTCTGGTGCTTAGGTTAGGTTATATGAGCCGCTCGCGTTTATAAGGTCTCTATACCTAGAGTGATCCTTTAATAATTGTCCTCCCAAATCTGAAGACCATGAGAACCAACCGCTACTTCTGACAAATTTGACTAATTTATCAGTGACACATTGGACTGTTTAGTTCATAAAAAAGGCAATTTGGAAGTTATATTAGCTTCTTCTTCTGTAGATAGGGACATTCCCATAGAAGGTGTTGTACCGATTCCTCCTCTTTTTTGGTGACAAAACTGTTGTAATAGTTGTTACTCGATTAACCCATACGTTCTGACATATATCCAATCATACAGTGTCCAGTATGTATACATATAATAAGTTTAATCCAGTTACCAAGATAAAAGAAATTCCTTATCCTTTCCCACCTGAGGTAAGTCTCTTTTAATCGCTCATTAGCTTATTAGGTTCGATACCGTAAAAAAGGGGATATAAATATCCCCTTGCACAACACTTTCATACAAGAATGGCCCGTTTTCCCTGATGCGACATGTCATGGAAATCCTGCTATCTTGACAAAGTGTTGTCGGGGATGTTCCAGGGAACAAATGCAATTGAGAAGGCATTGCACCTTGATTGACGCATGACTGTTCACACGAATATCAATAGTCGAAATGGAAGAGTTTGTAGCCCAGACCTCTCATTTCGGTATTCTGATCTGAAAGTTCGATGTAGGTGATTTTTAATCCGTATGTGCCCTTTACCATGCCAACTTATTGTCGGATAGTGCCATGTCAAATGCAGCCATGCTTTAGTTCGCCCGACCTTGTGAATCTTAGTTATCAAGTGAGTCCATCATAGTCTCCAGAATAACCAAAATCAGTGGAACTCTTGGAGCCTGTGCACAATGTACAGCACGGAGAGATGAGCTTTAGAGTATATACCAGGAAAGCTTATAATCCGTAATTACGTCATATTGTTTGGCTAACCTCGTTTCAAAATGGCACCAATCAAATGTTGTGGTCAAATATCCGAGCTTTATATCTTGTGGTAAAAACTAAAATTCAATATATAAAAATCTACAATTAAAGCTAAAATTTGACTATATCAAGACATAAGATTAAAGCTAAAATTGGACTATATCAAGACCTATGATCGAAGCTAAAATTTGACCATATCAATACCCAAGATCAAAACTAAAAATGAACTATATCAAGACCCAAGATTGAAGCTAAAATTGAACTATATCAAGATTGGACTATATCAAGACCTAATATTGAAGCTGTAATTGGACTTTATATGGAACTACGATTAAAGCTGAAATTTAACTATATCAAGACCCAAGATTGAAGCAAAAATTGGACTACACCAAGACCTAAGATTAAAGCTAAAATTAGACTACATCAAGACCTAAGACTAAAGATAAAATTAGACTTTAGCAAGTCCTAAGATTCAGGCTAAAATTGGACTACATAAAGATCTACGATTGAAGCTAAAATTGGACTACATAAAGACCTGCGATTGAAGCTAAAATTATACTACATAAAGACTTTCAATTGAAGCTAAAACTGGACTTCATAAAGACCTACAATTGAAGCTAACACTGGACTACGTAAAGACCTATGGTTGGAGCTAAAATTGGACTACATAAAGACCTACGATTGAAGCTAAAATTGGACTACAAAAATACCTTCGATTGAAGCTAGAATTTAACTACATAAAGACTGAAGCTAAAATTAGACTACATCAAGACCTAAGACTAAAGATAAAATTAGACTTTAGCAAGTCCTAAGATTCAGGCTAAAATTGGACTACATAAAGATCTACGATTGAAGCTAAAATTGTACTACATAAAGACCTGCGATTGAAGCTAAAATTATACTACATAAAGACTTTCAATTGAAGCTAAAACTGGACTTCATAAAGACCTACGATTGAAGCTAACACTGGACTACGTAAAGGCCTATGGTTGGAGCTAAAATTGGACTACATAAAGACCTACGATTGAAGCTAAAATTGGACTACAAAAATACCTTCGATTGAAGCTAGAATTTAACTACATAAAGACTTATGATTGAAGCTAAAATTAGACTACATCAAGACCTAAGACTAAAGATAAAATTAGACTTTAGCAAGTCCTAAGATTCAGGCAAAAATTGGACTACATAAAGATTTTCGATTGAAGCAAAAATTGGACTACATAAAGACCTGCGATTGAAGCTAAAATTATACTACATAAAGACTTTCAATTGAAGCTAAAACTGGACTTCATAAAGACCTACTATTGAATCTAAAATTGGACTACATAAAGACCTACGATTGAAACTAAAATTGGACTACATAAAAACCTATAATTGAAGCTAAAGTTGGACTACATAAAGACCTACGATTGATGCTAATATTGGACTACATAAAGACCTACGATTGAAGCTAAAATTGAACTTCATAAAGGCCTACGATTGAAGCTAAAATTGGACTACTTAAAGACTTACAATTGAAGCTAAAATTTGACTACGTAAAGGCCTAAAATTTAAACTTAAATTGGACTTCATAAAGGCCTACGATTGAAACTGAAATTGGACTACACAAATACCTACGATTGCAGCTGAAATTGGATTACATAAAGACCTACTATTAAGGCTAAAATTGGACTACATAAAGATCTACGATAGAAGCTGTGATTGGACTACATAAAGATCTACTGTTGAAGCTAAAATTGGACTACGTAAACCCCTACGATTGAAGCTAAAATAGGACTACATAAAGACCTACGGTTGGAGCTGAAATTGGACTACATAAAGACCTATAATTGAAGCTAAAGTTGGACTACATAAAGACCTACGATTGATGCTAATATTGGACTACATAAAGACCTACTATCGAAGCTAAAATTGGACTTCATAAAGGCCTACGGTTGAAGCTAAAATTGAACTACTTAAAGACTTACAATTGAAGCTAAAATTTGACTACGTAAAGGCCTAAAATTTAAACTTAAATTGGACTTCATAAAGGCCTACGATTGAAACTGAAATTTGAATTCAGTAAGACCTACGATTGAAGCTAAAATTAGACTTCAGTAAGATCTGCAATTGAAGCTAAAATTGAACTACATAAAGCTAAAATGGGACTACATAAAGACTTACGGTTTAAGCTAAAATTGGACTTCATTTAGACCTAGGATTGAAACTAAAATTAGACAACAGGAAGACCTATTATTGACGCTAAAATTGAACTTCATTTAGACATTCGATTAAAGATAAAATTGAAGTTCATTTAGTCCTTCCTTTGAACATAAGACTGACTACATAATGGCCTCCGATTGAAACTGAAAGTGGACTACATAAAGACCTTCGATTGAAGCTAAGATTGTACTATATAAAGACCTACGATTGAAGCTAAAATTGGACTACGTATAGACCTACGATTGAAGCTAAAATTTGACTATATAAAGACCTACAATTGAAGCTAAAATTTGATAACAGAAAGACCTACGATTGCAGCTAAAATTTGATTACATGAATACCTTTGATTGAAGATAAAATTGAACTATATAAAAAGTTTCGATTGAAGCTAAAATAGGACTATATAAAGACCTACGATTGAAGCTAAAATTGGACTTCATAAAGACCTTCGATTGAAGCTAAAATTGAACTACATAAACCCCTTCGATTGCAGCTAAATCACTAATTGAATTGGGAGATCGCATACTACCCACGTACCATTCACTGAGCTTTACAATTAAGGCTTAAATTATCCATTGTTGTGATATACAAAAATTTTAATTTAAAACTTATAAATATTCTAAACTTGCAAATAATACCAAATACCGTATGGTAACAGGACAACTATATGCAAATCAAAAATTTTATGAGTATTTGTTTACAAATGCACATTTTTATTCAAATTGACAAAAGTAACTACTAAAGTACTGTTTAATTTTCATAATGAGTCTTGCATTTGTTTTACAAAAAAAATATTAAGCTTGAAAAATTATTACGATTATTTTTTTCTTCATCAGTAGAGCATGAATGAAAACAAAGGTGAAATAAGCCTCAAACAAGCCAACCAACCAACCATCCAGCCAGCAAACTGCCAAACAGTCAGTCAAAATTAACAACAAGCAGCAGAAAAAAATTAAAACAAACTTTATGGCAACGTTTTCAAAACAAATAACCACATAAAAAAGGCCACAAATGCAAAAAAAAAAAAGAAAGAAAGAAATAAAATAAAAAATACAAATTATTTTCCTGTTTTTTTGTGAATTTTTTTCTTTTTAATAAATGTTGAAAACCTGCAACAAAGATATTTGAAATAATGAAAAAACAGGAATGAACAAAATAAAACAGTGTAAAATTTTATGTTTCAACCAAATGCATGATGCCTGATGATGATGGCAAATAGCAAGCAGCTCATTAAATATATTAACATTTTACAATTTACGCTACAGCTGACAGAACAGCTAAATTACGAAACTGAATGAAAGAAAAATAAAAAGAAATACGAATTTTTACATCACCACATTACATTACTTCTGACTACTGAGTTCTGTTTACAGGAAATGAAAACACTCTGCCAAAATGAGAAAATAAAAAAGAATAAAAGAAAACACATGACTTTATAAACTGCCACGGTTACGGTTACAGCCGTTTCGAATAACTGAAAACGTCTACTTATGGTTGGCAGTTGAACAAAGAACCATTGGATTTAATGAGAATAAAAGAAGTCTGGTGATTGGTAAAGGAGCTTTTTGAGGACACCCTACTAAATGAGCAGCAGTGTTGTTTAGTGGATCTCAGGTTTTTTTAACCGTAATTATTTTTTGTCAATTGAATAGCGGTTGCAAGAACTGAACAAATTGATGATTACAATACCAAACATATTTTTCAAATAAAGAATGAACTAAAGCATTGGAAAATTCCAGATTTGATTATATTTAAACATGTTCTAACAAATGACGTAAGCTACAATACATCTTTTTTTGGCAGTAACTACAATATAAATACAACGTTCTAAGAAAAACTCATTTGTATTTTTTATTATCCCTAATTTGCAAAAAAAACACAGCGAACAGTGACGACCGCGTTACGTTTGACATTTCAATTGCGCAATGAAAGATGGTTTTTATTTAGAAAGAAGTTAACAGAAATGATAAGAACTGCAAAATAAAAGCACATACATTTTTAATACGAAATTAGGACTAATGGAAAAGGTACTTAAAGATGAAAATTTAATTCAATGCTCGAAATGTTGCTTGAATAAGAAATTGAACTTAAGATGTTTACCGAAATTTGAGTGAGCTACTGCGGAAGTTTAGAGTTTAAATTTTTAAAAATCAAAAATACTTCTAACGACTTACATTTATGTGCTAAATTCCCTTTTAAATTATTGACAAATTCACTGAAATTTATTGTTGGGGGATAAGCTAGTTCCTATGCGAATTTCATTGGTTTCTTAGGCAAGAACATCTGAAAACTTTTCTCCAAACGGCTTTAGAGAAGAAACAAAAATTTTTTTTTATACTATCATAATATATTAGAACATTATGACAATACGACCTAATAGCAGACCGTTTGAATCCCTAAATTGAATTCAAAATTTACATTTGATATGTTAGTAACATTTTGCATGAAATACAAGGTGGCGCAAAAGTAATCCTCCTATCAGAAAATGCTATAAATTTTGCGATTGGCCCCTAATGTCAGTTCTGTTTTGACATTTGTGTAGTAAACCCATGCGAAATACACGTTAATAAACAATGTTACGCTACACTGCTCCAGAACGCGGAATATTGCTGACTATTCATTTGGCCAATAATCGGTCGGTGACTTTGGCACAACGTGAATTTCGTCGCAGATTTCCTGGCCGCCCAACGCCTACTGGTGAAACACTGCGACGTTTAGCCGCTCGCCTCCAAGAGACTGGCACAACACGAGATGCTGCCAGGCGTGGCAGACCCCTGAGTAGCCGTTCTGCAGAGAATATTGCTGCTGTAGCCGAGGATGTCATGGAAGCGCCGTCGACATCGACCAGACGACGTGCCACGCAAATGGATATCAGTCGACGGTCTTTACAGCGAATTTTGGTACAAGATTTGAAGATGTTTCCGTACAAAGTCCAGACGGTGCATCAGCTGTTAGCTGCTGACCGCCAATAGCGTCTAATATACGCTCAAGCCATCCTTAATCAGATGATTTTTCATCAAAAATAATCATGAGTGATGAGGCCCATTTCCATCTTAGCGGGTACGTAAAGAAGCAAAATTTATGCTTCTGGGGCACTGAAAATCCGCGTGTAATCCACGAAGAGCCATTACTCCCGCTCAAAGTCACTATATGGTGTGCTGTTTTCGCTGGAGGAGTCATCGGACCTTTTTTCTTCGAAGAGGTCGCGGGCCAAAAGGTTACTGTGAATGGTGAGCGCTACAGAGCAATGATCAACGAGTTCTTTTTGCCGCAACTTGATGAATTGGGATTAGAAAACACGTGGTTCCAACAGGACGGTGCAACGGCACACACTGCACGTGCCACAACCGATATGCTGAAGGATGCATTTGCCGGGCGCCTAATCTCCCAAGATCGCCTGATTTGACCGCTCCAGACTTCTTTTTGTGGGGCTTTTTAAAGTCGCGGGTTTATGTCAACAAGCCTCAGACTCTTGCAGCTCTTAAAGACAATATCCGTCAAGAATGTGAGGACCTATCGCCGGAAGTTTTGGCCAAAGTGATGGAAAATCCCATAAAAAGGGCTCAAATGACAATCAACTGTGGCGGCAGCCATTTACATGACATCATATTCTCGACTTGATGTAAAAAAAATTAAAAGACCAAATAAAAATAATCCACAAGAAGAATCAAAGTTTTTCATATTTTTTTTTTAATTACAGCCAAAAAACATCGGAAGTTTACTTTTGCGCCATCTTGTATATGAAAAAATGTACAAATTTTCCAAAGGGGGCAAGGTTTGTGGAACTTCTGAAAAGTAAATAAAGGTTTTTTATTTAAGTATTTGCTATTGGCGGAAACCTTAGGTTTGGAAGATTGATATTTTAGTAATATCAAATAACCTTATAAATTTATTGGATGTTATTTACTTTAAAAACTTAAAAAATTATATAATAGTGATTTTTCATTAAGATCGATATAAAATTTGAATTAATGTAAAATTTTAACGGTTAAAGATATCATAACAAAATGTTGAACTAATATAGACTCAATTATTCTTAAATCAACGACATTATAATTTTTGAGATTTTTTATTTTGAAATACCGAAATTCCTAAATCGGGGAAAATGTGTTCCAAAAACTAAGTTTTTTTAGAAAAGTGCCTCCTGTGATGTTATTTACCGTGTAATAGTAAAAAAGAACTTTGCTAGTGTTTAAGCAACATGTGGGGCTATACAAGTATGAAGCTTTTTGGAGGATCGGTGCTTCGCCTTTTTAGAATTTTTTACTCAAATCTTAATTTATTTTAAAAAATTTACCAACTTTGGATAGGTCTGGGGGATGTTGTGTCTGCTTAAGTGAGCCAAAATTTACTTCACACGCTTTTGCATTAAATTCTTTTTCCGATTCATAAAAAAATTGTATATAATGCCGATGAAGATTTGTTTCTACAAAAGAAAACATAGATGGGCCTTTTTGGGGAAGAAACTTAAAAAATAAGGCACATTTTACATGTTCCAATTTTGAAAGCGTTTAACTTTTTACAGTGACAAGATAACTGTTAGCAAGTTGCTTTCATTTTATTTAGAATTTTAATCACAATGTAGATAATATTTTAGAAAAAATATTCGACTCTTGGTAGGCCCGCCACATCTAAAAAACCATAAAAAGATCGAGCAAAATTAAAAAAATAAATAACTAAACCTAAATATCTCCTCAACTAATAGAGATAGTCTACACATGTACTATTTGTAGACCTTCCTAAGCACTATTTATATTTTAAATTTCAGTTCTTTCCGATCATAAATGGATTTTTGCCGATTTTCAAAAAAAAATAAAAAAATTGAGACCAGAGAAGACCAAATTTGGGAGGCAACATACTGGCTCCTATTAGGGCTAGGAAGCTGAACAACTGCCAATCAACTTGAAAATACCTCAGCTCTAACCATGTGTAATTTCGTAACAATATCTTAAATAAATCCCGAGATATTGAATTATTTCCAAATAAAAACGTTTCTAAACCACTGTGCACTGTGATACATTTGCTGCAAAACATTTTTAAATTCTCTTTTGAAACTGCATTCGTGTACACCAGCGAAAGGCAAACTCACACCACTACAGTTTTTAGATATTGTAGTTGTATGAGTTGAGAAAAAAACAAAAACAATAACTGAAATAAACAAGCAAAAAAGCGAAAAGCGTAAAACAACCTGCTTCCATCAATGCTCATGCGAGACTGACTGGTTTTGATTGTTTTTATACAATGTGTGTGCTTGCGTACATGTGAGAACAAAAACAAGAGAGCTCATTTGAGAGCTCAATGCCTTTCGCTGGTGTACACACAGTGAAGTTTTGGCTTTTCAGCTTTTGTCATTTCTGTACAGAACGAATATGAACGAATAAATTTGGATGACATACTCAACAAAAACTTCATGTACATAAAACAGAGTTCCCTTTTCCATTCCTCTTTCCCCTTTCGTCGACAAACTCAAATGTTTTGCAGCAAATGCTTCACAGTATGGCTAAGGGCTTTAGGGCTTTAGAACACACTTAATTTATCCGTTTGATATTTACTCAATCAAGATTCGCAATGAGCTTATCCGTTGTTGCTCGAGCTACCAGTATTTATACTCACCAGCGCCATCTTCCACAATGATCACCTAGAGCTCTTAAAGCTACTTCACATATTGTCATACTTATAAACAATGTTAATAACAGCATGTTATCAACATTGTTTATAAGCAGACCTTTCTAATGATGGAATTGTTTATAAACATGATGAATTTATATTAAAACTGATCTAAGTTAGAAAGAATTAAACTTATAAATGTTGCATTTTTGGAAACATTTACATAATGTTTGTCATCGAATTTGTTATTTTTAATGTTAGAAACATATGAACAGTATATGTTTCCAACAAACAAACTCTATGGCAAACATTACACTACTTTCATATATATCCCCTAACATTAAAACTAAAACACATTTTCATTTTAAATAAATTATGACATGACATTTGAAGTGACGCAAGAGCAACAAATTAATTTTTTCATTTTCATCTTTAATGAAATAAAATGACAAATGGCAATTGTTTAGTGGTGTAGAACATGTTACACTTCGCACATATTGCCAGTTAAGTTAAAAGGACTTGAGGGAGAAATATACAACTAAAAGGTATTAAATTTTAAATTGAAATATTTTAACTTAGATTAGTAATTTCATTATATTATACAAACGGAAGAATTTTTAATAGAGCATACATACATATAAGAGTTGTGTCATGCATGAATGAAATATTGTATTTGAACTATTAACACAAAAGTTGAGAGATAACCATTTTTAATAACCATTCATACGGATAAATAGTTAATCTTAATTAATCATTTGCTTGGCCATTTATAGTGGCCACCAAGACCTTATAATTTGTCCACTTCATTTTTCTTTATTTTGGATTTTTTATGCTCTCAAATAAAACAAAATAATTATGTTGAACTCTGATATCTTTAAGGTCATTTCTACCGCAATTTCATATAAAATATATACATTTTTTGAGAAATATGTACTGAAAAATGCATTATGTTTAATTTTTGTAAAAATTTAGCAATTTTTTAAACTCAATTAAAAATTTTCATACTGATTATTGAGAAAAAAAAAACTTTTTACGTGTTACTTAGGAATTAATTGGAAATAAGAGGATATTTTCAAACGAATATTTTGAATTTGACAGCCTGTATCCCTTGTATTCTAACAGGGTGGTCGCAAATTAAATTTTCTGAAAGCCTCTATGATGGGTTTATACATAATATTGCAAATGGACCAAAGAGGATCTACAGACTATCGTTTTTCGGAAATTTTCGAAATTTTTGGTATAAAATATGAGAGATCACAGATTGAGCTTACCTTCCCTAAAATCGCAGTATTTACGAAGTTATTAAGGATATAAAATATATGATTTTTATACTCAACCAAATATTCATCATAGACCCAAAAATGCATATACGGCAACAGACGGCAAGCTAGATCGTCGTAAATGTTTTGTAACTCAAAACTTAAAATTTTTGACTTTTTTTAAAAATCAAAACTTTTTTGCCTTTTTTCAAAATGGGCACCCTTTTAGTTTTTTTTTCTGCTCAAAAGAAAGCTTTGGTCCCTTCCTTTAACCTATTAACCGCCAAAATAAATCCAGAAGCGATAATTAACAAAAACGTTTATTTTTTTATTCATTGTATACAAAATTAACATATAAGTATAAAAAAAATTAAAAAAAATAATAAAGGGGTGAGTACAGCGGCGGGTTATAGGTGAAAAACATTTCATGTATTGCCAGCGAACTCTTGCATGACATAAAGTACATCTTAATTGCTTTTCCAACTTTTTGGGGTAGTGTCCTATACCATTTCGAGGTAACCCTAGGACCAATGAAGATTTTTTTTTGGGCGTTTTGGCGTAAATAGTACCTTGCAATGGAACGTCGGAATAAAAGTTGATCCATGCTACCGACATGACTCATTACATATAACCGCCAAGCGTTTGCAATGGCCATATCTGTCATATAGTTAAACAATGCCCATTTCTTACCATGAATGGCAATTCTGTAGAGTGAAATGGACTGGTCCAGCTTACTTTTGGTATATTGACATACATTTTTTGTCGTTGTATAGAAGACCAACGTTTTACTGCTCTTAATGGCTAAATTGTATCATAGTTTGTTGCCATTGTACAGACGCTATTGTCTTTCCATATTACCAAAAGAATTTCATTTTGCTTGTCAAACCTATAGTCATTTCTTTGAAACTTCTTAATGGATTCTCTTTTGTTTTGTTCTTTCTCCTTGAGATCCACCAAGAGATTATAGCTATTAAAATAGTTATCACAAAATACTTCATCCTCCGATTTTCCACAATAAAAATCGAAAGTGTAGCAGTATCCGGTGAAACTAGCTGCTACCCAGTTTTTAAAAGCAAATCGTTCTGGTTTTCTACGTATAAATTGCTTAGCAGGATGATGACAAAAATATTTTACCATAGACCCATCAATTGAAATGTGCTCGTACAATACTCCGCACTGATGAAATTTATTCATTACAACATAAGCCAATGGCCGAATTTTAAACATTTTGTCCCTGGTAGTGCCAGCTTCGTCATTATTCACCAGATGAAGATTCTTTTTAATATCTCGTGTCAACATCTTCATCGTAAGACCAGTATAAATCCTCTCTGGGTAATTTGTGATATCCAGACAATATCAGTACTTTGTAAAAGTAAATGGCAGACAGTTTGCTTTTACATATTTTATAAAAATAAATGCTTGCTTTTAGAAAATTAAAATAAAAAAGAAATTAGCAAAACTGTAAAGTCTAAAAAGAGATAAAATCTGTGCTTATCTCGCCAGTTGACATGTTTAATATTTTAACAGGGAATATGTTTCTTTTATGCTAAAAACGCAAAAAAAATACAAAAACTGTAAAATTTTAAAAAATTTCGCCTAATTTGAACCTGTACTCAATTGAGTACGACGGCGCCAAATGAGTTAAAAGGATTTTGGTCGCTTAGTGAGATGCGAGTGGGATATATCTTAAAATAAATATTTTGTAACTCAAGACATACAATTTCTGATTTTTTTTTCTCCAAAATTTAAAGTTTTTTCTTCCACTTTCTTTTGAGCAAAAAAAAAAAAAAATAAAAAATCAAACAATTTTATGACCTGGGCTACAAAATATTTTGATCCAATAGAACTAACCATTCATCCCCATCGGAAGACATCGATTTTAAAAGTTAGTTCACTTGACATGAAATGCCCCATATATATTCTGGGTCTTTATAAAGACAATCTAGCTATGCCAGTCTGTTGTTTACGATATTAGTTGCCCCGAAGGAAGTCATTTAAAAGCATGAGCTGTATTTTCGGATATTTTGAACTTAGAAGCGGCTCAGGCGGCTCAATAATTGGTGGAAGAACAACTTTACTGTTCGAACAGCACATTCCCGGATATTCCTTAGGGAACTGCTAAGTTTGTTCATAGTGACAATCAGTATGTTCTTGTGCTTCCTGTAGTCATCATACTTATTGTAATAAAATGCCACCAACTTTAAATCGATTCTTTCTCTTGATCGAGCCATATGGATATGATTGGCTTCTAGTCTTTCGAAATACTGTTGGGATTTCTCTGTAGCACTCAATGAAGATGCACTGCGACTCATTTGCTGAAGCCGTGATTCGCGTTCTTTTTCCCGTTTCTGTGGCTCGATTTTCCTGAAGAAGTGATTGGCTTTCTGTCCTTTCCCAATTTTCCTGAAGAAGTGATTCCCATACCGCAGCTGTTTCAGCATTTGTAAATTTTCTCTTAAAATAATTTGCAAACCAATTTTGTACTTGCTAAGAATTCTAAAACACTAGTTACTTACTAATTTGATTTAACTAATAGCTTTTTAACTGATGAAAACAAAACTGCAAGTAACCCAAAGCAAATCAAGTGCAAAAAATAAATTTTATTTGAATAAAATCGTTATTTTTATGAATTCACCGTTATTTTTTATTATAAGTGGAATGCGGAGAGTTATTCAAAATACTTTTTTTTAAATAGATTTTACATAGAACATAATATGCAAGAGTAAAGAAAATTGATTATCATCGATTGACAATATAAAATAACTTTTATAGTACATTGTGGCACCTTAACAAATAAATTTGTTACCAAGATTTTTTTGTTTGACAACAATGACTTTATTTGAAAGCATGTGTATAGCAAACTATAGAAACTATCTATAAGAATTGAAGAATGTCGATCAACAATTATACATACATATAAGCTTTTTTCTATATGTCATTAGCTAGGCAATTCTGAATATTCCCTGAAAATTGCATCCAAATCGGTCAAGCCGTTTTTGAGTTCATACGGAACATATTTAACTTATAGCTTTCTAACACATCAATTTTTATACACATAGATTTCAATCATAAAAGTTATGATTTGATTAAAATTAAGTTTGAAAATGTATTTTAATTTGTTGATAGTTGCAATTACTTGTTTAAATAAAATTTTAATTGAAAATTATTCCAATAGAATATATTAGATTTAATTAATAATATCATATAGATGATTAAGGAAAATTCAAATAAATTTTTAATTGATATTATCAATTTCGTAACTAAATAAACTTCCTTTTTTTTCAATAATTTTTTTTTTTTAATTTTGCAAATTCCATTTTTACTGTTGACAGTTTGGTGCACTAAGCGAATATAAATATCGCTGCATGCATACAGCTTGTATTTATACTAAAACTGTAAACAAAACTTAAGCACATACAAGACAGTAATTGTTGTTGTTGACTAAAATTCTACTATTTAAAAACAACGCAAGTGTGTGTATCTGTTTAAAGAAATTTTGCGGGTGTGCATCAGCTATTTATACTAAAACTTTAAACCGAAGCGTATGGAATTTTTTGTATTTAGGTGATTTTTTCGTTGACGAAGCAGTACTAAAGCACATACAAGAGAGTTGTTGTTGTTGTTGATTAAAATTCATTTTTTCTTAGCATTGCGCAGTAACGACTAAAATTCTATTATTTACAAGGGACGCAAGTGTGTGTATCTGTTTATAGAAATTTTACGCGTGTGCATTAGCTATTTATACTAAAACTTTGAACCGAAGAGTATGGGAATTTTTGTACTAAAGTGATGAATAAAAATATCTTCAAGTTTACACAGAGGGGCAGAATCAAAATGTTTTTGAAATAAATCTGGTATTTCTAAACGGCTCGACCGATCGGGATAAAATTTAACATGAGCATAGAAAAGGAGTACTTGAGTTTAAGTTAATAAAATGGACCCTACAAATACTCTAGGCGCGGCGCTATGGGGGCTTAAAGTAGGGTACCTTCGACATGTAAAATTTTTAAACACGTGCCATTTTGTTGTTTCCCATCCGATTTCAAAGATTTTTAAATTTTTGGGAAGCGCTCTGCTAGGTCTTTAAAAACTGGAGTGTGCTATTTATCTCTTATAATTTCCGAGTTATAAGCATTTAAAAATTTACATTATAAAATTTTGCCATACCATGGTCCGCTTTTTTAAAAATATAGGTCGTACTTTTGAACCGAATCGACTCGAATATTTTTCATTAGTTAGATAACTAAATTATCAATAATACGCAAAACATTTCAGAGCAATATCAATTACCGATCCGAAAATAAACGATTTTCAATTTAAAAATTCAAAAATTTTTAGATTTTGGCTGTTTTTTGGGCGAAAAGGTGACTTAACTCTTTTTTTATTAAAATAAAACTTTCTTTCAGAACATATAACAGATTTATGTTTTTCTGTATGATATCTTTACGAAAAATATTTTGGTGTAAAAAACATGTCATATTTATCAAATATGTCGCCCCTACGTCCTTCGAAATTTGACCTATTTTTTATCAAAATTTTAACTTTGGACCACTTGTTCTAAAATCCCAAAGCTGGGATCAGAAAACGGAAAGCAGCTTTGGAAACCTTGATGTGATTCCTATTTATTTCTAAAGCATTTTTCCAGGAAGGAAGGAAATGTAGAACCTGTGGGGAAAACTGTAAAAATACCATTTTTGAGATTTTCGCTTCAATTTTTAGGAATTTCGGGATTCCCTTTAACCTTTTGACAAGTTTTTTTTACATTTTGTTATTTAGAATGAGAAAATTAAAAACCCCTGCAAATTTTGTTTAATTTTGTTAATAAATAAAGATTTTATAACATATTACATATTTATTAAGCTCTTAAACTAAAATTTTTATCAAAATTTTGATAGAATTGCAAATATTAGGAACAATTTGGTCCACATTTTTTTTTTTTATTAGACAAGTTAATTTCTGATAATACGAAAAAAAATTTCAAGTCAATATTTCAAGTATATTCAAAAATATGCCACTTTAAAACTCCGTTCATCAAAAATATTTCACTTTTTCAAACTAAAAAATTTGTTTAAATTTTCTCAATATTATATTCAACAACAAGTCAATGGATTTGACTTATTCACATTAAAATATGAAAAAGTGAAATATTTTTGAAGGACGGAGTTCTAAAGTGGCATATTTTCGAATATATTTGAGATATTGTTTGGAAATTTAGTTAAATTTCATTTTTATAATATTTATTAAATAAAAGAAAAATACCAACTACAAATTTTATTGCTTAAAATAAATTTAAAGTTAACTATTTTCGAACTGTTCAATCATTATTTATTTTATGTATGTATAAAAATATAAATACGGATGCAAAAATTACCACATTACGGAATTTAGGTTAATAAAGATTCATAATTAAGCAAAAAATAAAAAAAATAATATAAAAATCTTTGTCAGGAGTTGAACCCGTAAACCAACGAAGTAACAATACTTTGTTACTATTGATCGTTATATGTGTGTGTTTGGATTTTAACTCATTTGTTTTCATTAATGTTGTTTTTTTTATTTCAATAAAAATAATTTGAAATTAAATTAAATAATCATAATTTAATTAAAAATGTTAATAAATAGCAAAAAAATATATAAAAAGTGTTTGTCTCCGACAGGAGTTGAACCCGTAAACCAACGAAGTAACAATACTTTGTTACTATTGATCGTTATATGTGTGTGTTTTGTTTTTAACTAATTTGTTTTCTTTAATGTTGATTTTTTTTTTTTTATTTCATTACAAATAATTTGAAATTAAATTAAATAATCATAATTTAATTAAAAATGTTAATAAATAGCAAAAAAAATATATAAAAAAAATTAGACCTTTGTCAGGATTTGAACCCGGGTTTGCTCAAGACACAATTTGTTTGGTAATATGAATTCAGGCAACTTAAATTAGGATTGCATTTAATCTCTTTTGTTTGTTGTAGTTGTTTTTTTTTTTTCTTATTTATTTTCTTATTTACAATGATAATAATAAAAATACAAAAAAAAAATTTTTTGTTTTATTTTGTTTTTAAATTAGATTATTTAAATTTATTTTTGTTTACACTAATTTTAATATATTAATCCGTAGAAATCATATTATTTTTCATAATATATATTTAAATTTAGCGGCTAAATTAAAAAAAAAAGTAGTATAAATATAAAGAAATGCAACTCTGTATAAAAAGGTGAATTCTAAAAATAGATCTGGCGAGTTTAACAAATGCGGCGAATTCAAACTAGCCAATCAAATTGTGTAAATTTTTAGCTTTCAGTGAAATGTTTAATGTTAAAAATAATTAATTATGTTTTTCATGATAAAATATACATTAAAAATCCATTTTCTTACGTTTTTGGTCTTATTTTAATGGATTTTAAATTTTCTAAACGATTTTAATAATTGTTTTGAAATTTTCTCACAAATAGACGGATTTCTAGGGAATGTATATATTATCATTAACAGTAGTACTCTTGTAACATAATTAACATAATCAATCACTGTTGTTAACAGACCGAGCAAATACTTTAGAATCTAAAGTTTAGATTCTAAAGTTCATCAGTAGTATAAAAGTAGTTTTTTTTAAATAGGTATAAATATAGGAAAAAGGAAACTTACATTTATTTTCCTGCACTGCAATGCCAACGTTGAAAGATCTTTCAGTGTCGTATTGGTGATTCCAAAATTTGATGATTTTTCGTAGATGGAAATGACCTTTTATATACATATATTTTTTTACATTTATATTAAGAATCATTCTTTAATCTAATTTTTGTTATATACTTTTGTTTTTATTTTTATTAACATGAAGAAAATTAAAACAGTTAAAAAGTTTTGTCACACACTGTTCACTTATGTAAATTATAGAACGGGTTTTCTGATCCGCTCAAGTTCTGTCGATCTTACTTATTTAACCGATTTAATATGTTTTTTTATCTCTTTTTATCATTTTTATACTTTTTTTGCTGTTCTTTTCTTTTTTGACACTTGTTTTATATTATTTTCTTAAAGCTTTGTAGTAATTTTTGCATTTATAAAATTTTAATATAAACTAATTTATTACTTTTTTTGATTTAATATAATTTATAAATAATTTTTTCCATAAAATTAATCAAATTGGGCTTGGAACTAAATATCGACACTAAATTTGTCACTTTTTATATAAAGGTATTTACTATTGTATGACTTTAGATGATTTTTCATCAAAAATAATCATGAGTGATCAGTCCCATTTCCATCTTAGCGGGTAAGTAAATAAGCAAAAATTTACGCTTCTGAGGCACTGAAAATCTGCGTGTAAAACATAATCATTTCTATAAATACTTATAAATTGTTATATTTACAAGGTTGCGCAAAAGTAAACTTCCGATGTTTTTTGGCTGTAATTAAAAAAAAAAATGAAAAACTTTGATTCTTCTTGCGGATTATTTTTATATGGTCTTTTAATTTTTTTTGCATCAAGTCGAGAATATGATGTCATGTAAATGGCCGCCGCCACAGTTGATTGTCATTTGAGCCCTTTTTATGGCATTTTCCATCACTTTGGCCAAAACTTCCGGCGATAGGTCCTCACATTCTTGACGGATATTGTCTTTAAGAGCTGCAAGAGTCTGAGGCTTTTTGACATAAACCCGCGACTTCAAAAAGCCCCACAAAAAGAATTCTGGAGCGGTCAAATCAGGCTATCTTGCTGGCCAGTGCAAATCGCCAAAACGGGAGATTAGGCGCCCGGGAAATGCATCCGTCAGCATATCGGTTGTGGCACGTGCAGTGTGTGCCGTTGCACCGTCCTGTTGGAACCACATGTTTTCCAATCCCAATTCATCAACTTGCGGCAAAAAGAACTCGTTGATCATTGCTCTGTAGCGCTCACCATTCACAGAAACCGTTTGGCCAGCGACGTCTTCGAAGAAAATAGGTCCGATGACTCCTCCAGCGAAAACAGCACACCATACAGTGACTTTGAGCGGGTGTAATGGCTCTTCGTGGGTTACACGCGGATTTTCAGTGCCCCAGAAGCGTAAATTTTGCTTATTTACTTACCCGCTAAGATGGAAATGGGCCTCATCACTCATGATTATTTTTGATGAAAAATCATCTTCCTCTTGGTGGTGATTAAGGATGGCTTGAGCGTATGTTAGACGCGATTGGCGGTCAGCAGCTAACAGCTGATGCACCGTATGGACTTTGTACGGAAACATCTTCAAATCTGGTACCAAAATTTGCTGTAAAAACCGTCGACCCATTTGCGTGGCACGTCGTCTGGTCGATATCGACGGCGCTTCCATGACATCCTCGGCTACAGCAGCAATATTCTCTGCAGAACGGCTACTCCGAGGTCTGCCACGCCTGGCAGCATCTCGTGTTGTGCCAGTCTCTTCGAGGCGAGCGGCTAAACGTCGCAGTGTTTCACCAGTAGGCGTTGGACGGCCAGGAAATCTGCGACGAAATTCACGTTGTGCCAAAGTCACCGACCGATTATTGGTCAAATAAATAGTCAGCAATATTCCGCGTTCTGGAGCAGTGTAGCGTAACATTGTTTATTAACGTGTATTTCGCATGTGTTTACTACACAAATGTCAAAACAGAACTGACATTAGGGGCGAATCGCAAAATTTATAGCATTTTCTGATAGGAGGATTACTTTTGCGCCACCTTGTAGAACCTGCAATGTTAAAGTGGGTAGTCGCGAATACCGAATACTTAATTTGAGTTTTTGTACCATTCCATTTCTAACACATCGAAATATTCAGTGCAGACCCAAAAAAGTATAAATTCTAAATGGAAATAGCTATGTCCGTTTGTTGAAAGCACTGTAGGGAAATTAAATTTTTCGCAAACATTCTTTGTTGATCAGAAATGATTGGCATTGAAAATAGACAAAATCTATCAAATAGACCAGGGTTTATTTTCCCTAAATCGCAGTACATATTTACTTATTTATTAAAAACTTAAAATATTTAAGTTTTCGATTGTTAGTAATTGTTAACAATTTATTTGTCTATGTATTTCAACATATCTGAGCGCTGACATAGAATTAGCTATTTGAATGGTTCCTTGGGGTGCGCTAACAACTAACATTTTGGATATATTGCGACAGGACACGATGGTAACATAAACGAATTTGATCAACTACACTATTATATCTTATCTATAATGTGAAGTACATTTTTAAAGATATTGTAATTAAAAATATTTTTTGAATGTGAAGTCTATGAAATTTCTTAATTAATCATATTCACCCAATTTTTTTTATTAGCAACTCACAATTTCTGTTAAATTTATGAATTTTCGCAAAAACTTTTTCACATTATATATTTTTTTTATTTACAACTAATATTAATAGTATGTTAAAGTTCTCCTTAGTATTTAAACAAATGAGCTATACTAAAATGTATAACAGTACAAGACCAAAGCGAACAATATATTCCACACATCATAAACTTTGGCCATAAATCATCAACTTTCCTTCTCTATATACTTATTTTGACTTTGAAAGTAAAAAAAAAAAAAATCATCATCATCAACACATTACACCATTCCCCAGCCACAAATTTCCAGCCATAACTCTTCACCCTAGCCCTCACTACTTGACAATTCGTCAAAAACAGAAAAAAAACTGCTACATACAGTTATTGCAAAAATATATATATAAAATAAAAAAAAAATATTGCAAATGTTATAAATATGAGCTACAAATAATAATGTTGGGGAATCTATATAAATATATAAATGTCTTTGTAAGTTTGTTTGTTTATTTGTTTGTTTATTTGTTTGTTTGTTTGTTTGTTTGAGCATCACGCCTAAACGGCTGAACCGATTTTATTTAAATTTGGAACGTAGATAGATCCTTACTTGGAAGCGTCAATAGGCTATACATTTTTTCAATACTTGGACCAGAAAGGGAAAAAAGGGGGAAAAACGGGTAAAATTGGTACCTTTAGTTTTTAAGCAATAATTACTAAACGGCTGAACCGATTTTTACATCGACAGGGGTAGCGAAGCGCACCGGGTCAATCTAGTAAATAATAAAAAAAAAAAATAACAACAAAACTGTATAAGAATACAAATAAATGGGTAAATAAATAATCATGGTAAAAACTGTATAAAGAAAAAGGGCAAAATAAGAAATTTTGTTATCGAAACAAATTTACCTCCTTATTTACAAGCGTACATATTTACCATGAAAGAAAATTTGTTTAACTTTCTAATATTAGCGCCAGCCAAAAAAAAAAAAACCGCAAACACAAAGCTGAACATGATATTCACTCAAAAAACAAGTAGGAAAGTATTGTCGGTCAAGAACGAACACATAATAACCTACACTGAGTATATGAACAATCACATTTTTCATATGAAGAGATAGCGTTAATTCATTCTATACGAAACTTATTTTTGTTGAATTTTATTTGGACTCGAAATTTGTAATAATTACATAGACATTTGTAGTAAAAAATTGGAAAATTGATTTGAACTTTATTACTTTTTTAATATCAGGTTGCTTCAGAATCGATGTTTGTAACACACACAAGTGTATGCTCACGTTTGTATCCATCGGTCGGATGTTTTCGCCTAATGTGAAACCCATGTATCTGAGAATGCTCATCCACAGGATTATCATATACCTGGGTATCACCTTCTATAGCTTTTCAATTTCCATCGGGACATTGCAATGCACATACGCGACGAAGTTGTGTACTAGTGCCAGTAATCCTTAAGCAAATATGATGCAGAATTTAACTGTCTGCATCATATGTGCCTAAAATCAGGGCACACTATTTGCACTTCGGGTTTCTTTATAGAAGTCCAAAAGCGGGAAGGGATATTACACTATGAAGCTTTGATGCCCTTTCCAATTCCATACTGAAGATTCTTGAGAGTTGTCGAGCAGTGAAATTATAGTTGCTGGTGATTTCAATGTTCACAACTCCTCTTGGCTTCGCCACTCTGGCCACACGACTACAGAAGGCCAATATGCCCAATCAGTGAACGGAGTGAGTGAACCAACACATATTTCATGTGTTAAAGGGCACCAACACCAACACCAACCCTACTCTACTCTACTCTACTCTACTCTACTCTACTCTACTCTACTCTACTCTACTCTACTCTACTCTACTCTACTCTACTCTACTCTACTCTACTCTACTCTACTCTACTCTACTCTACTCTACTCTACTCTACTCTACTCTACTCTACTCTACTCTACTCTACTCTACTCTACTCTACTCTACTCTACTCTACTCTACTCTACTCTACTCTACTCTACTCTACTCTACTCTACTCTACTCTACTCTACTCTACTCTACTCTACTCTACTCTACTCTACTCTACTCTACTCTACTCTACTCTACTCTACTCTACTCTACTCTACTCTACTCTACTCTACTCTACTCTACTCTACTCTACTCTACTCTACTCTACTCTACTCTACTCTACTCTACTCTACTCTACTCTACTCTACTCTACTCTACTCTACTCTACTCTACTCTACTCTACTCTACTCTACTCTACTCTACTCTACTCTACTCTACTCTACTCTACTCTACTCTACTCTACTCTACTCTACTCTACTCTACTCTACTCTACTCTACTCTACTCTACTCTACTCTACTCTACTCTACTCTACTCTACTCTACTCTACTCTACTCTACTCTACTCTACTCTACTCTACTCTACTCTACTCTACTCTACTCTACTCTACTCTACTCTACTCTACTCTACTCTACTCTACTCTACTCTACTCTACTCTACTCTACTCTACTCTACTCTACTCTACTCTACTCTACTCTACTCTACTCTACTCTACTCTACTCTACTCTACTCTACTCTACTCTACTCTACTCTACTCTACTCTACTCTACTCTACTCTACTCTACTCTACTCTACTCTACTCTACTCTACTCTACTCTACTCTACTCTACTCTACTCTACTCTACTCTACTCTACTCTACTCTACTCTACTCTACTCTACTCTACTCTACTCTACTCTACTCTACTCTACTCTACTCTACTCTACTCTACTCTACTCTACTCTACTCTACTCTACTCTACTCTACTCTACTCTACTCTACTCTACTCTACTCTACTCTACTCTACTCTACTCTACTCTACTCTACTCTACTCTACTCTACTCTACTCTACTCTACTCTACTCTACTCTACTCTACTCTACTCTACTCTACTCTACTCTACTCTACTCTACTCTACTCTACTCTACTCTACTCTACTCTACTCTACTCTACTCTACTCTACTCTACTCTACTCTACTCTACTCTACTCTACTCTACTCTACTCTACTCTACTCTACTCTACTCTACTCTACTCTACTCTACTCTACTCTACTCTACTCTACTCTACTCTACTCTACTCTACTCTACTCTACTCTACTCTACTCTACTCTACTCTACTCTACTCTACTCTACTCTACTCTACTCTACTCTACTCTACTCTACTCTACTCTACTCTACTCTACTCTACTCTACTCTACTCTACTCTACTCTACTCTACTCTACTCTACTCTACTCTACTCTACTCTACTCTACTCTACTCTACTCTACTCTACTCTACTCTACTCTACTCTACTCTACTCTACTCTACTCTACTCTACTCTACTCTACTCTACTCTACTCTACTCTACTCTACTCTACTCTACTCTACTCTACTCTACTCTACTCTACTCTACTCTACTCTACTCTACTCTACTCTACTCTACTCTACTCTACTCTACTCTACTCTACTCTACTCTACTCTACTCTACTCTACTCTACTCTACTCTACTCTACTCTACTCTACTCTACTCTACTCTACTCTACTCTACTCTACTCTACTCTACTCTACTCTACTCTACTCTACTCTACTCTACTCTACTCTACTCTACTCTACTCTACTCTACTCTACTCTACTCTACTCTACTCTACTCTACTCTACTCTACTCTACTCTACTCTACTCTACTCTACTCTACTCTACTCTACTCTACTCTACTCTACTCTACTCTACTCTACTCTACTCTACTCTACTCTACTCTACTCTACTCTACTCTACTCTACTCTACTCTACTCTACTCTACTCTACTCTACTCTACTCTACTCTACTCTACTCTACTCTACTCTACTCTACTCTACTCTACTCTACTCTACTCTACTCTACTCTACTCTACTCTACTCTACTCTACTCTACTCTACTCTACTCTACTCTACTCTACTCTACTCTACTCTACTCTACTCTACTCTACTCTACTCTACTCTACTCTACTCTACTCTACTCTACTCTACTCTACTCTACTCTACTCTACTCTACTCTACTCTACTCTACTCTACTCTACTCTACTCTACTCTACTCTACTCTACTCTACTCTACTCTACTCTACTCTACTCTACTCTACTCTACTCTACTCTACTCTACTCTACTCTACTCTACTCTACTCTACTCTACTCTACTCTACTCTACTCTACTCTACTCTACTCTACTCTACTCTACTCTACTCTACTCTACTCTACTCTACTCTACTCTACTCTACTCTACTCTACTCTACTCTACTCTACTCTACTCTACTCTACTCTACTCTACTCTACTCTACTCTACTCTACTCTACTCTACTCTACTCTACTCTACTCTACTCTACTCTACTCTACTCTACTCTACTCTACTCTACTCTACTCTACTCTACTCTACTCTACTCTACTCTACTCTACTCTACTCTACTCTACTCTACTCTACTCTACTCTACTCTACTCTACTCTACTCTACTCTACTCTACTCTACTCTACTCTACTCTACTCTACTCTACTCTACTCTACTCTACTCTACTCTACTCTACTCTACTCTACTCTACTCTACTCTACTCTACTCTACTCTACTCTACTCTACTCTACTCTACTCTACTCTACTCTACTCTACTCTACTCTACTCTACTCTACTCTACTCTACTCTACTCTACTCTACTCTACTCTACTCTACTCTACTCTACTCTACTCTACTCTACTCTACTCTACTCTACTCTACTCTACTCTACTCTACTCTACTCTACTCTACTCTACTCTACTCTACTCTACTCTACTCTACTCTACTCTACTCTACTCTACTCTACTCTACTCTACTCTACTCTACTCTACTCTACTCTACTCTACTCTACTCTACTCTACTCTACTCTACTCTACTCTACTCTACTCTACTCTACTCTACTCTACTCTACTCTACTCTACTCTACTCTACTCTACTCTACTCTACTCTACTCTACTCTACTCTACTCTACTCTACTCTACTCTACTCTACTCTACTCTACTCTACTCTACTCTACTCTACTCTACTCTACTCTACTCTACTCTACTCTACTCTACTCTACTCTACTCTACTCTACTCTACTCTACTCTACTCTACTCTACTCTACTCTACTCTACTCTACTCTACTCTACTCTACTCTACTCTACTCTACTCTACTCTACTCTACTCTACTCTACTCTACTCTACTCTACTCTACTCTACTCTACTCTACTCTACTCTACTCTACTCTACTCTACTCTACTCTACTCTACTCTACTCTACTCTACTCTACTCTACTCTACTCTACTCTACTCTACTCTACTCTACTCTACTCTACTCTACTCTACTCTACTCTACTCTACTCTACTCTACTCTACTCTACTCTACTCTACTCTACTCTACTCTACTCTACTCTACTCTACTCTACTCTACTCTACTCTACTCTACTCTACTCTACTCTACTCTACTCTACTCTACTCTACTCTACTCTACTCTACTCTACTCTACTCTACTCTACTCTACTCTACTCTACTCTACTCTACTCTACTCTACTCTACTCTACTCTACTCTACTCTACTCTACTCTACTCTACTCTTCTCTACTCTACTCTACTACTTTTTGCTGAGTTATTCCCAAGAAATTCTCACTTGCCGGAAAGTAATCAACCACTGCCTGAACTCGAAAGATTATTAGTGTGTAAGCCAAATATATTCTTTCGAGCTCATGCCGTAAAAACGGTTTAATCGAATCACAACGTAAATAAGTCTCCTGGATCAAATGGCATACCAGGCTATGCTCTTCGACGTTGGCTCGTCTATTAGCTAACCATTTCAGCATTTCATACCGTGCCGTCGTATTTCCGGAATGATGGAAGGATGATAATGTCACGCCAATTCCTAAAAAGGGAGAGGCTAATAACCCTGAAAATTACCTTCCAATATCAATTTGTTCTGCTCTTTCCAAAGTTATCGAAAGTATTGAAAACTACCATTACAATTTACCAACAATAAACTCTACAGCAGACTTGCCATCCTTCCTATCGGAAAAATTCTGTAGTTCCATTCACGGTTTTGGTGAAAGTAAATTTGTGGATCTCAATATTTCCAAGGCCTTCGATAGAGTGTCGCACGGTGCACTTTTATCAAAACTTATTGCTTTTGGTGTCGATATTAAATTCTCTCCATGTATATAGGACTTTCACAGAGATCGCACTATACGAGTTGTTATAGATGGGATCTCACCAAACGAGTTCAATATAAATTCAGGGGTACCGCAAGGCTCCGTTTCTTCTATTCTATTTCTTATTTTTCTAAGTGATATTCTACATCAAACATTCAACACTATCTATTCTTTTGAAGATGACATCAACATTTGTCATTCATATTCACTCAGTTACAGACCAAGCCTGTTGGAGATTGGGACAATGAGGCAAATTATGAATGATTTCCATTATCGGCACCTTTTGACAATTTCTGAATGAGGTCGTGCGAATAGGGTCGCTTCAACACTTAGTGTTGGATGTTGACAAAAAAAAAAAACGAACGACACACCATGTAGTTTCATCTGTATTCATGGTTGGTGTAAATATTGTGGAATCAGATGCTCTTGATGTTCTTGGCATGAGAATACAATGTGATGTCTGCTGGCCTAAACGGGTTTTTTAAGTGTCGAAAGAATCATTCAAGTGTCTCGGATTTCTGAAACGCTGTAGGAATTACTTCACTCCATCTGATCTCCTCACCGAACGAAAATGGAATACAACTTCCATGTATGGGCCGGTGAATCAAATTCTATTTTGGAGCTTCTCAACCGCGTACGAAGAGGGCGAAGGTGATTATTGGTGACATAAGGGTATCCAACTCTACAGTTTTCTGGAACACCGTAGCAATTTGGGATGCGTTTACTGTTCTATCGGTACTACAATGGAATGTGTTCTGATGAAATTAGGGAACTCGTTCCTGATACCCACAGATACACGTTTTTCATCAAGAACTCATCCCTTTGAGGTCGATTGGCCAGTGGAACGCACAATACACTACAGGGAAAATTCGTTCTTTAGCCGTACTGTACGTATGTGGAATAAACTTCCCGCTGAAGTGTTTCTTGTCATTTTCAATGTAGGAAAGATCAAATCGAATGTCTACAAACACTACTCCCTCTTTTCTCCCTTTCATAACCTATTTTTCTAGTTATTTCTAGAAGAATTTGTGTGAATATCTATACACATCAGATATTTATGGCAAAAAGTCATATTTCGCGGTTAAAAATTGCATGACTCGCTAAGTGATTCAACTTTAAGTTGGTTGTTAGAATAATATTTTTCGACGTTACAAACATCAAAATAAACGCATCACATCTATGCTGATGTAGGGTATAATTATAGCGAGTTCAGCTATAGTTCAGTTCTTGCTAAAGTTTATTTTTCCCATAGAAGTTCATAAAATGCCAATACACTTCTCATGATTTGAAGGCAGTGAAAAATGCTTATATGTATATTTCTATGAACGTAAACACTCCAAAAATATTTTAGTTATAAAATAATTATCTATATTAGTACATGACTAGTTGCTAAGTTCTCAGATTTTGTGGTAATTCCAAAGGCTTTCTCTCCTCGTATAACGATAACAATTTTCGAATTCCGTAATTTACTTTCGTAAATTTTCCTCGAGTGTAACACACTACTGATAAAAGCACATTATGTTTGCATAAATATGAGTTAAAAGAGAACACAAGATTGATTGAATTTTTTAAAACTTTTGTTCGAAAAGAAAATCAACTACATCATGTAATAAATATTATACCATCATATAAATTTTAAATAAAAAAATAAAAATTCTACTCGAATATTCATGTAACTATGTATGAAGATTGTGTTATTTAAACCTCGAAGTAAATGCTATAATATGTAATTTAAGAAGGTTTCTTTATGAATTGAAACCCAAACATGTTAAAGATTGGTAATGATGGTCAGTTAACATAAAGGCTAATAAGGGATAAGAACTCTTATTGAAAAAAAAGACTAATTTGAAAATTAACAGACAAGGGCACTGGAAACATGCTAGAGAACTATAAATTAGATCTGCTTTTTTTTTTTTTGTTGCTCAGTAAACTTACTTATGTACTTATGTGGTTTTTCTAAATCATCACTATTATAATATTCACTTAGGTTAGGTTACGTGGGTTGCTCGCAAATAAGCGAGTTCACTCGGATGTCTTGTGGAACATTGCGATACCCCTAGAATTACCATTCCCCTATTTTGATATTTCATACATAAAGGGAGAATAGTTGCCCACCCTAATTTCGTTGACTATGTGCTTCTTGTGATCTTGGCTTCTTGGCTTCTTGTGATTCTTGGCACATCTCTGAGACAGTCCAGATCAAAGAAAAGAGCTCTACCAAGATGTAGTAGTCTATGCTTTTGTAAGGCTGGGCAGTCACATGGAAGGTATTGTACCGATTCATCCTCCTCTCCATCCAAACAACTTTTACAATAGCTATAACGTGGGTAACCCATACGTTCTGACATGCGTCCAATCATACAGTGCCCAATGATTATACCCGTAAGAAGCCTGATCGAATTCCCACTAAGAGACAAAAGAGTCTTATTCCTATCCTCTGTCAGAGTGGGCCACCTGAGTTCCATCTCACTCAAAGCCCATTCATTTATCAGTTTCGATACGGTCACCAAGGGAGTGTAAATATCCCTTGGTGCAAGAGTTACATCTAGGGACGACCCGTTCGTGGCGCATTCGTCAGATACTTCATTTTCCCGGATGCCCTCATGTCCTGGGACCCATATCAACTCGACGTGATGTTATGTCAGTTTTACCAGTGATTGGAAGCAACTGAGAAGACATTTCAACTTAATAGAGTTGGAGTTAAGATCCTTGATTGATGCAAGGCTGTCCAAGTAAATATGTATAGTCGAATTTTTGAGATTCAGTTCCCGGATTTTTCTCGCGGCTGTATCGATGGTATATATCTCAGCCAGGAAAACCGTGCAGGTATACGGTAATCGAAGAGACAGCAAAAGATCGAGATCATCGGAGAAAATTCCCGAGCCCGTGCCTCTTTCTGTGTTTAAACCATCAGTGTAGACTGAGATCACGTCGTCCCCAGTGACACAGCAGTAGTATGTAGCATAGCCAACCTTTACCGTTCGTCTTGTTATGAGTCCTGTGTCCTGTTTCTTGTTTCTCTGTCCTGGGTCTCCCTTTGCAGGGTCATGGGCCTCCGGATTTTGTACGTCTTCCATCGCTTTTAGCGGCTCAGAGGACACCATGAGTAAGTCCTCCTCATCAGTCTCGTAAAGGTTTAACCCTTTCAGACCTGAAAGGTTGCGTCAATGTCGTCCAAAGTCAATCTTTCCTGTCTCGCCAAATCTTCACCGACTATCAGACCCGGGGTATTCGTCTGATTCGTCGCAGTCACAGTAGCTCCAGTGGCACTCAGGCCTAAGTACTCACGTTTCCCTAGGAGATTTTAGCACCCTCGATCAAGGACATAGGGCCGTCTTCATTTTCTGACATTTCAGGGGGGGAAGGGGGTTTGGTAGTTTATACCTCTACCATAGGTAAGACAAAGACACTGCCGCTCCTCTGGAGTCAGACGCAGACAAGGATGCCGCTCAATGTGAGACAGACGCATCCTGGATTTTCGTTTTTACCAAAAACATTCCGACTGACAGAGACGCTAGAAGGTTATATTGCCTAGGTAACCCAAAACCACAGTCCCGGACCGACATCAAAACAATGAAGAGAGCGAGAGATTTGGTAGCCGCCCTAACTAAAGGAACATACATTACCAAATTGAGGTTGTGGTCGCTAGGCGACCGAAAGTGGTCATTTATCCCACAGTCGCTCTTAACATAGAGGACAGACGCTTAATTTAAGTTATTCTTTTTTAATTTGTTGGTGTCTGTGCACGAGTCCTTTTGGCATAATAGTATGATAGCCATACATTTTAAGGTCCTTATACTTTCATTTTTGTGCTTATAAATTGTCTGTGTGTTTTTCTGATTATAGATAAGTATAACAGCATTATCAAATCTAGTTTTATGGGGGTAAAGTGTTTGCATTTGTAGCCTTAAGATATTTGTTTGTTTTTAACAAATAATATTGGATTACGGTTAATTTGAAATTTGTTAATGATTTCAATTATATATTCATAGCGAGATGCTTCAGAGTGCAAATATATCCAACATTTTATCTGTCTCCGTTTGATTGGAGAAATGTTAAGAGTAAAATCGTCAAGTAGAACCAGAGTTATGGATAAAAAAGTAGATATTTTAAAAAAATGTTCTGCTATTTTCTTTAAATATACTGCGACTGATGATTGATGATACACATGATTGTATCAACCATATATATGGTTACAGTAAACAAGTATATGTTTGTGACAACCCTTTTTATGATGAATAATTTTATTATAATATGTTGTTCTCAGATTATGATATCCATAAGCCGAGAGCAACATCATATAAATTCGTCATATAAATGGTTATCAGAAACATATACTTGTTTACTGTAACCATATATATGGTGGATACATTCATGTGAATTCATATAAATAGTATGTTTAGTTACATTAAATTTTTGGTTTGTTTATGAAAATTGCCTTATTTTTTTAAGACATCCTAGTTCACATGCATGCACTGGACAATACATAGTTTACTATATACACGCAATTTTGGTAAATTTAATTAAAATATTTTTATACTGAACTACCACAACTCAAGCGTTAAAGTGGTAAGTGGAGAAATTTTCCTTTTAAAGGAAACCAAATAAAATTAAACAAAAAATAAAATGAAAACACTTGCTTGCTTACTTGCAAACAACAAACATTTTGTAACCATAGACTTTTTCCTGAAAAACTAAATATTTTCTTTATCAAAAATTAACAAACCAAAAATATTGTAACTTAGTTAAAGTTTGTGTTTTTTCATTAAAACAAAAAAGTTGATTAGATTGTTTTCTTTTTTATATTTTTTTGGGAAAACAAACAAAAAATTAAGTATTTTGTTTGATTAAAAATTTCATGAACTATAAAAATGTTTGGATGTAAAATTAACAACAATACAAGCAGGGGTGATGAACTTTGTTTCTAATAGTTAACCCATGACCCAACTACTAAAATTTCTTAACAAAAATACATAATAATAAGAACCTTCATAACTGATAATTTTATTCCAACATGAGCAATTAAGGACCGATCAAAGGTTAACACGGACAGTCATCCAGTTAGACGGATGAACATCGTTAAATCGACTCATAAGTAATTCTGAATAGATCCTTATACTTTAAGATGGGTGTTCGACTAATATTTTTGGCCGTTACAAACATCAGACCAAACGCATAGTACCCTCCCTACTATGGTAGGGATCATCTGTCAGGTTCAAATCTTGATCAGCAACTAAAAAAACCTTAGATTTTTGAATACTAACTTACAATTATGTGCTTTAAAATTAATTACCTCTTCAGCCACAATGGGTTAAATTTAATTTTGTTTGCTATTTCTAGTAGATTCTTTAAATCAACAATAAAAATTGGTTGTTAATAAAACGATATAAATATGTATCATGTCTGATTTATACTCCTGCTGTATGAAAACTTTAGCAAAGTATTAAATCAAAATGTGTTTAAAAGCTGTTATTTTCTTCCATATTTAACGACTTATAAATATTGATACTTTATTGTTTATAACATTTGTATAAATAGAGAGTCTTTCCAGCTGAAACATTTAACGGGCAGACAAAACTCCCAAGGCTAAAAGACGTTAAAATTATGATTTATGTGTAGCGATGACAGTTAAAAGATTGTTTTAAAAGCTTAAGTATAAATATTAACAAACAAACAAATAATGTTACTTATACGTACCCGTAAACAGTTATATTAAATCGCACAAGCAAACAGTTTCTCGCATTAACGAGGGCAGTTTTAAAAGTGCCACGAGACAAAAGATAACTGAGATTTATATTTCAATATAATAATGTCAACAAATTGTTAATTTAATCAATCATAAACTCTTTAAATTACATGTTATTCCTTTGATAAGACGTCAAACTCTGTTGATAAAGTTAAGACTCGGTAATTATATCAATTACTAGCTGAAATGAGAGGTGAAAAGGTGTCAGTAAAATTAAGTTCTTTGAGTTTTCCTAAAATTTGCTCATACTTTAAGAAAATGAGAAGTAAAAAGAAGGCAGTGTTGTTAGTTCTTCAAGTTTCTCCAAAAAATATCTCTTTAAGAAAAATGAGAAGGTGCAGGATACAGCCCAATATAGTTCTCCTAGTGAAAGTTTACTTTACAGTACATACTCCTTCAAAACTTCTTATATCCATTGTTTTCATCTAATTTTTCACACTGTACTCGTAAAAAAACAAACGCATTCTAGTTTGTGTGTATGTATTGTTTGATGTTTACTCTCATAAATATACGTATCAAAGCAATAAAAAAAGTTGTCGAATCAAGTATTTTGTTGTTGTTTTCATTTTGTTTAGCTCCTGCTCATTTTGCAAACCTTCCCACTCTCACTCCCATTTAAACACACACTCATACAAACAATATGAAAACCAGTAATAATTATGCATTTCATACAATGTATGATGATTAAATATAACGGTATACAATATATAGTAGTATGTGTGTCTTAGGATGGCCCTTATTTTACAATTTTTCGATATGCCAAAGCACACTGTGGTAAATTACAATTCTAGCTGGACAACATTAAAAAAAAAGTCTGGCAAAATTCCTTGTGATCATTCAATTAGCTTCTCAATACAATAGGTAACTATAATTCATGTTTTGTTTTTAGTTTTTAACTCTGATTAGGAAAAAGTGAGATTTAAAATCAATTGCTTTCGACACGTGCATTCAGATTTCAAATAGAAGCATATTTGTTGTGTGTCTTTGGTTTATGATTATAAAGGCTAAGGTGATTTTATTGTCATAATTTCTTTTTAATATTATTAAGGATTATTTCAAGGAAATACATTAAAATTTTCATTTAATTATTTCCACTTTAAATATTTATAAAAAAAAACTATTTTTTAAGAGAAGTTCAGAAAGTGCAAACAATTAAATATTTCTTTTTTTCAAGTAGAGTTAAAGCTATTTATTCCGGATAGTTCCGGCGTAAAACTATATTCGGATTAATCCCTCAGGTGTTCACTTTAAAGTAAATCAGAAACATTTTGCGCATTTTTGCGACCGCCATAAATTTTTTTTTTTCACTTTTCCAGTATGACCTCCAAAAAGAAAGAAAGTGCTAAAAATTAAATATTTTCTATTTTCAAGTGGAGTTATTGCTATTTATTGCGGATAGTTCTGGTGTAAAAACATATTTGGGTTAATCTTTCAAGTGTTCACTTCAATGTAAATCAAAAACATCTCGCGCATTTTTACGACCACCATACATTTTTTTTCACTTTTCCAGTATGACCTCTACTCTTTACCGAAAGAACATTTTTGAAGAATGGGTATGGGTTTTATAATCCTTTATATTTGAATTCATTTTTTATTTAAATCATAAGTGAGAATTGAACCCAACGCGATTTATTAATTTTGTCCAGTTAGATTTGCGATATACCACACTGTGCGAAGGTCTAAGATTGTTCTCCGTCATCTAAACCCATATTCTGAAAATTTTAGTGTTTCTTGCAAATCACTCAATGGCGGTTATAGACGCATTGTTTCTATCCGGTGTTAAGACCACCGTGCGGTTTTACCCACGTAAATCTTAGACACGTTGTGCGACCCAATATTAACGTTGTTTTAACATTTCTAGAGTTTTTGTCGCACCGATGTGATCACCATTATAACCCTCATTGAACTCCTTTATTACATCGTCGATTTTAGAGGATCCCCCCACAATTAGATTTCTGGCCGTTTTGCCATAAGCACTTACTCATATACGGCCATTTATCAACTGCAGAATGTTCCGCAGGGCCTATGCCTATAAGATTTCATGAATGAAATTTCACCACAGATTTCATTGTGACTTAGCCTTCTGTCTATTTCTTTAGCAGATATTACTTTTGCCTGTACGGGGTCATATCTTCTAGAAACACAATGGAATCCGCAGGCATCATGCAAACATTAATGACGCATTCCTTTTCTTCGTTTATCGTCTATGCTGCAAGGCTGTCTTGTTATTCATCTATCTTATACACGGCCACTTATCTTGTTTCATCATTGCCATTTTCGCTTAATTGAAGCAGGGGCAAATGCTGGCTTATCATGTAATGCCTGCATAACTGGCTCTTTCACAGCGATCACCATGTTTCTCCTCTTCTCAGCAAAAACTTAAAAATCTAATTGACTTCAAATAGTCAGTTAAAAAGACATCTCCTAGACAGTCCCAATGGACTTTTATCTACACTACAATGAGCACATACGTATATAAATTGGAGTCAGCAAGGTGATCAGACATTAGTTACAATTACTGTCTATAATGGATATATTGACTAATTATGTACATGCTTAACTGACGGGATATTTGACATGTTTGTAGTTTGTATTTATATTTACAAACAAATTTCAGTTAAAGTTAAAATTAATCAGTCCGCATATAATATACAAGGTGGCGCAAAAGTAATCCTCCTATCAGAAAATGCTATAAATTTTGCGATTGGCCTCTGTCAGTTCTGTTTTGACATTTGTGTAGTAAACACATGCGAAATACACGTTAGTAAACAATGTTACGCTACACTGCTCCAGAACGCGGAAAATTGCTGACTATTTATTTGACCAATAATCGGTCGGTGACTTTGCACAACGTGAATTTCGTCGCTGTAGCCGAGGATGTCATGGAAGCGCCGTCAACATCGACCAGACGACGTGCCATGCAAATGGGTATCAGTCGACGGTGCTTAGAGCGAATTTTGGTACAAGATTTGAAGATGTTACCGTACAAAGTTCAGACGGTGCATCAGCTGTTAGCTGCTGACCGCCAATCGCGTCTAACATACGCTCAAGCCATCCTTAATCACCACCAAGAGGAAGATGATTTTTCATCAAAAATAATCATGAGTGATGAGGCCCATTCCCATTTTAGCGGGTACGTAAATAAGCAAAATTTACGCTTCCGCGTGTAACCCACGAAGAGCCATTACACCCGCTCAAAGTCACTGTATGGTGTGCTGTTTTCGCTGGTGGAGTCATTGGACCTCTTTTCTTCGAAGACTTCGCGGGCAAAACGGTTTCTGTGAATGGTGAGCGCTACAGAGCAATGATCAACGAGTTCTTTTTGCCGAAACTTGATGAATTGGGATTGGAAAACATGTGGTTCCAACAGGACGGTCCAACGGCACACACTGCACGTGCCACAACCGATATGCTGAAGGATGCATTTCCCGGGCGCCTAATCTCCCGATTTGGCGATTTGCACTGGCCAGCAAGATCGCCTGATTTTACCGCTCCAGACTTCTTTTTGTGGAGCTTTTTGAAGCCGCGGTTTTATGTCAACAAGCCTCAGACTCTTGCAGCTCTTAAAGACAATATCCGTCAAGAATGTGAGGACCTATTGCCGGAGGTTGTGGCCAAAGTGATGGAAAATGCCATAAAAAGGGCTCAAATGACAATCAACTGTGGCGGCGGCCATTTACATGACATCATATTCTCGACTTGATGTAAAAAAAATTAGAAGACCAAATAAAAATAATCCACAAGAAGAATCAAAGTTTTTCATTTTTTTTTTTTAATTACAGCCAAAAAAACATCGGATGTTTACTTTTGCGCCACCTTGCAGTATATATCGTTACCTTAATATAGAAAGGCCCTAACTCGTGTTTTTTAAGTCGAGATTTTTTGGCTAAATATCTTTTATGAGCGGACCATTTATCGAAATAACCGAAACTTTTGTCTATTTTATATTTTTAATAATTTTTTGTACCTATAGTAGTCTAAGTTTGCTACCGGACAATTTTCAGCCCTGGAATAAAAAGGTATACAATGTCTTAGAACTTTAAAATTACAAAATAGCAAATTAAAAACCTAAAGAAGCTATCTGAAATTGGTTTAGAAAATAGGATACGAAATGTTTCTTTAAGAAATAATTTTAAAAAATTGGAGACCAAAAAGAAAATTTCCTCAGAATCTGACAATTTCCTCAGATTCAATTTTATTAGATTCGAAAACTATTTTTGGAAAATTCGTGAAAAATATTGAAAATTTTAAATTTTGAATTTGTGATTTTTGGTTTGACTGAAATATAAAAAATAAATTTAATTTGAATTTTTTATCAACATTTAATTAGTTTGAAAATATTTTTGGTTTGACCGAAAACTACAAACATCAAATAAAACCAAAAACATTATCCGATTTTGCAAAAATTTTTAGCATTTGGTTTTTAGATGACGAAGATCATCTAAGAAAAAGTTCAAAATAAGGTTCACCCTAAAATACATAAGTATTAAGATTATTCTAAATGTGTTTAAATGTTTATGTGTGTGTGTCATTATTCTTTTGTGTAAACAATGGGTCTCTTGTGTATTGTTAATAATTTTTATGCGCTCCTTTCAGTTTTTATATGCTTTTTTTATACTATTTAGTATATGAACACCCACTTTTCTTGTTGTTTTACTTGTTTCTTTTTCATTTTATATGATTTTATTTATTCGTTTGATTCTAGTGCTTTTGCTGTTGTTGTTCATATTTCATTTATACACTCATTTGAAAGAAGTTTTTAAAAGTGTTAGTTTATTTGGCACTTAAGACGATAAAAATTCTTTATGTTTTCTTTCTTTGTACTTTTTATTTATGGAAAGAAAAACTTAATAAGGCAAAATATGAAAAAGGTTTTACTGTTGTTATTAGTCTGCATATGGGATTATGTATTGTACATTAGAGTGAGTTACTTCTTAAGGGGAGGAAAAAAGAAAGAAAGGTTTGTTTTATGATGATTCTTGATGATTATGATTCTTCTTGATGTGATGATTTTCTAACAAGATAACACATACGATTTGTGTTGTTACTAGGAAACACTTTTCAAGTCACATCTACCGGCATGAAAAACATGTCCAACCTGGCCCTTAATATTGGATATTCTACAATTTGTATAACTTTTCAAAGGTTTGTTATGAAAATTACCATATTGATGACCAAGGCAAGGATTTTCATGCACTAAAAAACTAAAAATATGCGCTTATAATATGCACTATAAAGAGAGAAAATATGCACTAAAAATGACAAAAATATGCAATAAAAACAAGTTTTATATTTGAAATATATTTATTAATAAAAGACAGATATAATCTTCAGGTCACATTTTCAATATATATACATTAAAGGAGCATAAAAGGTTTTAAATATACTTTTTTCAAAGTAAAAATAAGAAAATTCATGTATGTAAATTATACAATATTTATTTAAAAAAAAATCAGTCAGTTATTTATTTTCATGTTACAAAATTACTTTATTTGGCTTTCTATTTGTATAAACAAATAAATTTTTTTTTAAATTTCCAAAAAGAAAACTTTGTCTGATCGGCTTTAATACATTGAAAATGTAAGCTCAACGTCAACAGAAGTTAAAGGTGCATATTTAAATGAAGCCAGTTCAATTGGAGAATATTCATTTTCAATTTGATTTTTTTTTATTATATGAAATCTAGTGTTTTTTTCGAATTGAATCCCTTTAGTTTAGTAATAGTTTAAGAAATAAAGATTAATTCGAGCACAGAAATACTAATTGGCTTTAATATTATGTGTCACAAAAAGAACAATGTCGAAAAGTCGAGTTAAAAAAATTTTCGAAAAATCGAAAAGTCGACAATTTCAAAAATACTTTTTCTTTCAACGATAGAATTCTAGTGTCAATATATTTACTATTTTTACAACACTAAATATAGTTGCCAAATATATGTATTTCCAGTGTACACTGATATAAAAATATGTCCAAAAGATAATTAAATATGCAATAAGATGGAAAATATGCTAAATATATGCATTTAAAAGAAAAATATGCAAAATATGCATTTATAACAAAATATGCAAAAATATGCAACAACAAATTGATGCCATTTTGTTGCAAATTCTTCGATTCGGAAAGATAAATTGTCAAAAGTGATTTTGAGTTATTGACTACAAACATGCATTTGCATAGAAATCCTTGCCCTGTTGATGACCAACTGAATGTGTTTGAAACATGATACTTACCAGGTAGAATGTCCGATATCAATTAATAATCCACTTCATAAAACAACTAAATTTTTTAAATTATTTTAAAAAAATAAACATTTTTTAAAAAAAGGTAAGATGGGACTAGGAAATCCCTTTCAAGTGATATTTTTTATGTTGCTCTAAACCAGTCACGAGCAAAACTGAAATTCTAATGCACGCGTGCATAGGCCAAGAAATTCTGCTGACGCTTTGTTGACACACCTACACTATAAGCTTGTGTGTATTAGTGTGTCTGTGTTTTACTAAAATGACCACTTGTTTGTTGCTTTGTTACGATCTCAGAGATCAAAATCAAATCAGTTGCTGTTCAGCTTTTGTAGAAGCAAGATCACGTTGCGGATTTTTTTATGCTTATGATTTTTTCTCTTTTATTACACCTAGCAAAATGTCATCTCTCTGCTGCTTAACGCACACAAATATACACATGGTGGTATGTGTTTGCCCATGACTGCTCTAAACAAATGATTCTGAATAAGATCTCAGATACATCTACTCTTTGATCAGAAAATCGGAATTTTTCTTTCATTTTCTAGGTTAAAAATATTTTCTGATGTTTTGTTTTGTAATATATTATTTATACCTTAAATTTTTCGATTTTTTTAACTTACAATACTTTAAAAGTCACGCATATTCTTAAATAACCTCACTAAAATCCCAACAGTCACATACATATATTTGAAATCTAAAAGATATGTATTTGTATCTCACACACATAACACTTACAACAATTTGTTTTTCTTTTGTATTGTTTGTTTTTTTGTTAAGTGCAAGCAAATATCATATAATCTTTATAGAATTCAATCAAAATAAAATGAAATGAAATTGTACTAGTATGTACGAATATGGTGAAATAATAAAAAAAAATTAAATAAATGATAAAAACATATAAATAAAAATCATTTTAAAAGGGTCTCTTGGTAAGCAAGTTCACCCTAAAAGCACACAATGCTCGTATAATTTTGTATTAGAGCAGAGCAATACAGTCAGATTGTAGTAATGGTATGAACATTTTACACCTGACGATGGCTTTAAAAGATATCATTGTAGTGTTTGAATGTTGGTTTTTTCACATTCTTGTATATATACAAATATATATGGGACGAAACGAAATATTTCAATCAACAAAATTATTTTTTAAACCTTTACTTTTTTGAGTTCGAAATTTAAAGTTCTCAGTACCGCAATTCTGTAACTTTTTAACGTCAAAATTTTGCCGTTAAGTAATCAAAATTCGTTAGTTAACAATATTTATCGTTAAGAGATATTCCAAATTAAATTTTACCGATTATTTTCGTTAAAAATAGTCGGTAGATAACGAAATTTGTCGGAAGGTTACCGACAAATAAAATGTTCTAGTTAAGCCATAAAGAGAAATCGTTAACTTCAAACAGTGAATATTAAATTCGTCAAAGCAACCGATATTTTTCGTTACTTACCGACATCGGTAGGAAAGTATAAAAAGTTACAGAATTGCGGTACAGGAATTTTTTAAATTCGCTTTAGTTTAGTTTTTATATAGATTCAAAGATAATTTTTGTTAATAATTTTAGAACTATTAGTAGGATTTTATCATTTATGATCACATACTTTCGTACTTATTTTGATAACATGTGTTCTTTTTTTTATAAAAACATAGCTGACAATGTTTTGTGTTGGAGAGCATCCTGACTTTAAACTACCATAACTTAGTCATTTTTCAACCAATTTTATATAAGTTTGTCATTCCGTTTGTAATTTCCACAATATAATTTTCCAATCCTATAAAGTATATATATTCTGGATCCTAAGATAGCGGAGTCGATTAAGTCATGTCCGTCGGTCTGTCTGTCTGTTGAAATCAATTTTCTAAAGACCCCAGATATCTTCGGGATCTAAATCTTCAATAATTCTGTCAGACATGCTTTCGAGAAGTTTCCTATTTAAAATCAGCAAAATTCGTCCATAAATAACGGAGATATGAGCAAAATTCCGAGACAACCAAAAGACAATTTATTTCATGCTTTGACAAAAAAGCAACAAAACCTATGTTTGGATGTGTGTTGGTTTCATTGCTTTGGTTAAGCTGTTAAAAAGTTATATACATTCTATAACATTTTTCAACAACTTAAAACTTTGTATGACCATAAAGAACTTGTGTACCAAGTTTTAACAAATTTGGAACAAGTAAGGTTCAATCACTTTGTTGAAAATATTTATTTCCTACCATATATTAAGCAAAAAGTAAAAAATGAGTAAATATATATGTTTGTGTAAGTGTTAATGAAATCAAGTTTGCAAAAGAAATACACGTACACGTGGAAACTTATACTGTACATGTTTACACCCACATTTCCATAGTCATCATATGCAAGCTCACAACCACATGTAAGAGGGCAAGCTAAAAATTCCTTTTATATGACAAAAAAAAAAATCTTTCTAAATTAAATTTTATTTTTAATAATCAAATCTTAACATTTGACATTTTAAAATTCTTAAAAAAATGTCTCGATTAATATTTTGAAAAGCATTTTTTCCGTTTGCCCTCCTATAAACATATTCATAAACATTTATAAACCCCCCTAAAAGCATACAAACAAAAATCTTTATTTCAGTTATTTACGCTGGCATTTTTTGGGAGTGAGTGTCTGTGCATAAAAATTTAATTTTGCAAATAACTGTGAATCATAAAAACATACACTTAAACACATACAAGAGCACATGCACACATATGTACTTACATACGTGAATTAACGTTAAAATTCCTTTTATTTATGCATGTTGTATCTGTGTATGCAAAAAAAAAAACAACAAAAGGTAACAACAACGAAATACCAAAATGAAAGAATTCTTTAGCTGTTTGTCAAAATAATATAAAAAAAAAAAACATACAAAAAAGCATTTCTCTTAAAAATATGTAAATTTTTGCTCACAAAAAAAATCTGATACAAGGCACAGGTATGCACATGAAATATGTTTGAATATGACATGGTAAAAAGGAGAAGGTTAATTGAAGATACCCCAAATATCAGAGCAGAAGATTCAGTTCCAGCAGTTTAATCTTTTATTCATATACAACATACAAAATGACAAGTTTGTTTTCAATTTTAATTTTTGTATTGTTATAAGTTATTAATAGTTGAAATATTTAAGATAAAATAAAAGTTTGAAAAATTTCGAGACAACAACTAAAATTTTTGTCTATAAATAAATCCTCATAATTACATTTATTCGGTTTGCAATTGTAAGTTGTTATAGAAAAACTACCATAACTTTAGAACCCTTGTTGTAATTTTCACCGCATAATTACAATTAGGCTGTCTATTTTGTGCAAAAAATTACAATTAGAAAATAAAAATATTGATTTTATACTAAAAACCGATTTTTGGTATGAAATATAATGGAGGTTATTATATAGGACGCTTATTGGTGTTTGTTATCTCTCTGATGGTGATTTGAGTGCTTGTGATAGCTCTTTGGGTGATTTATTTCTCAGAATATCTCTGATGGGTGATTTCAACTAAAATTTTTTCGAATATTTTGTCCAATTGATTCCTTTTTGGTGCATTCTATGTGTCAGCTACTGGATTTGACTTACCATCACAATTCCATACCTACCTATTATCATGTTGGTTGTCATACGACTTCTTTAATAGATTTTAGCTATTGACATTCCAAATCAATCTTGTCCAAAATTTGTAACACACCCAGATTATAAGGCATTAGTAGTAGAGAATTTAGAGATGGCTAGTAATGACTGCGGTTTTAGCGACATGTACTTCACTAATGGTGTGAATTTGCAACTCTCGATTTTTATGTCGAATATTATTGTCTTGCATGCCTTAGTTCCGATGGTTCGTCGCAGGGTAAGTTTGCATTGGGTCAATTGGTTTAATAATAGAGAAATTTGTTATCAGATTTCAGTAAGAGATTTAGCGTATCATTATCTCCGGTGGAGGACTCCACAGAACTGGAAAGTTTTCTGTGGGTAAAAAGGGTTATAAGGAGGCTCAGGAGGCGTGGTCACGCACAAAATATTCACGATTCTAGTCCAGACAGTATGTGGCGCTTCTTGAAGAAGAATGGGTGTCTTGAGACAATAGAAAATTCATCATTATCTTTCCCGGATGGTGTGAATGATTATTTTGCTGCTTTAAAAATACAAGATGTGTGATATTATGGGGACTTCATGAGTAATCAGTATGATGGAGGCTTTTCCTTCCCATGTATTGGATCTGATACGTTGTATCTAGCACTTCTGAGAATAAAATCGAATGCCATTGGTCATGATGCCATACCATAAAGATTTTTAACAATTATTTTACTACTTATCTCATCACATTTGCTTCAGCTTGTGAACACTATTAACACTACGTCACACAACGGCGCCATTTGAGTTTTTTCATTGCAGAAATTATAACTTTTGAACAAAATGCGATAATCAAAATTTGATAGATAATTGAACAGCCTATGATATGAATGTTTGAAAAGGGTTCTACGCTTTTAAGGTGCCTACTTATGGGTTAGCAAAGTTGCAATTTGTGGAAAAAACAATTTTATAGGAAGTAAAATAAAATATTTTTTAACATTTTTGATATTTTATCTTTCTTTTTATTCCAGAAAAGATTTAAATTTTTTTTAAATATATTTTTAAATGCATGCAAAAAACATTTTTGAAACCATGTCTTTTTAAAAACTTTACCACTAGCAAAAAATGGGCGATGGAAGGGCAGCTGGAAATTTTTGCATTAGGTACAGGAATAATCAAAGTACTTATTTTGAAAAATAGAGAAATTTATAGTTTTTTTTTATTTTCCATCAAAGTTGAGAAATATTGAAAAAATGGATAGTTGGTAAATATCGATTTACCTGGATAAACTCAAAGCAACACTACAATTTTGTTCTCCTTTCTTAATAAATAAATCTTTCAATCAATACCTAGTTTTCAAGATACTGTATCTAAAAGCGAACCAAATTACCTAAAAATGGTTTGTTTTTTGAACACTGAAGGGCAATATCTTCTGAACCAAAAATCTGATTGTAATAAGAGTAGCATATTTGAAATTGTTGAGCAATTTTCTGTAAAATCGGTTTATTCATTACTTTGTAGGAGCACATGAAATTTTTGATTTTTGCAATCGCACTTATTCTACAGGCGTCTTCGTCATCTTTCCCGTGTAACTGGAAAATACTTAGCTAGTAAGGTCAGTCTACTGAATTGGACAATTAACGTGCTATTTCCAAAAGTTGTGGAACATATATTAAAAGACCAATTGATTGAGTACATAAATAGATCGTATATCGGTAATTCATCCCACTCAATCTGGATTTCAACGAGGTCATAGCACTACTTTTCTGCTGTTATCCTTGACTGATTCAATCAGACAGTTGTTAGATAACCGTAAGGATGTTGTATCAATTTCAGTGGAATTTCCAAAGCCTTAAATTTCTTTTTAAATTGTCTCATGATTTTGAGTTTTCCCACAAGATAGACACCAGTATTTGTATAACAATTATCACTTCTCTTTCCCATATTCGACGGATCACTAGTGGTGTTTCACAGGGATCCGCAACTGACCTTCTTTTTTTTATTTATAGAAATTATCTCTTATTTAAGTTTAACGGTGTTTCCAATTTGCCCTTTGTATCCAGACGATGTCCAATTTGTTTGTTATTCTGATGCTGAATTTGTGGATGTATTGGAGGAGCTTGTTAACTACATCCTTTGTAGTGTTGCACCATGGCCATCTGACACGAAAACGTAAACCCGATCAAGACAAAGTTAATGGGATTTGGATTTGTCACTGGTAGTATGTATATCAGAATTAATGATGTGCCTGCTGAATTTTTATACCCTACACCACCATAGTGGGGAGGGTATATTGGATTTGTGCAGATGTTTGTAACGCCCAAAAATATTAGTCTAACACCCATCTTAAATTATACCGATCGACTCAGAATCACTTTCTGAGTTGTCCATGGCTGGTTGGTTGTCCATGTAAACCTTGTGCGCAGAGTACAGGTCGCAATTTTGAAGGTATTTCGATAAAATTTAGTACATGTCATTTTTTCTGCCCAAGGACCAAGCCTATTGAAACTGGCTGAAATCGGTCCATTAATTCACCTAGCCCCCATACAAATGTCCTCCCGAAATTGGACTTTATCGGCCATAAATGTTTAATTTATATAGGTATCTACACAAGTTTTTTTCCAAATAAGTTTTATATATACAAAATTCATGTCACCAAATTTTGTTATGATCGGTCCATAATTAGTCATAGCTCCCATATAAGGTCTGCTTCCGATAATCGCTTTAACGAGCATAAATCTCTTAAAAATGTTGGTATATACATAAAATACAACATAAATAACTTTCATATAGACATTAATCACATGACCAAATTTCATGGTGATCGGTCCATAATTTGACATAGCTCCCATATAAGACCAACTTCCGAAAATCACTCACGAATATAAATTATTGAAATTTTGAAAGAAAAATGTTTTTGCTCATTTACTTAGTGTAGGGTATTATAAGGTCGGGCTTGACCGACCATACTTTCTTACTTGTTTTTTTTTTTGCTTGTACCAGCACTCAAGGGTTGACCCCTACTTATGGAATGCATTGTGTTGGAACTTGGAAAATAGATTATGGGAAGGATAGGGGGAGCAGTGTTTGTGGACATTTGATTTGAATTTTTCTATATTGAAAGAGACTGGAAATACTTCGACAGGAAGCTTATTCCACATACGGACGGTACGGCTAAAGAACGAATTTTCTCTGTAGTGTGTTGTGCGATCCACTGACCAATCGACCGCGAATGGATGAGCCCCGACTCATGAACGCGTTTTTCGAAAGAAACTACTCGTATCGGGAACAAGTTACCGAATTTCACCAGAACACATTCCATTGTAATGTCGATAGAACAGTAAAACACAAACATTGCGACGATGCTCCAGAAAATCAATTGAGTTGAATACTATACTGTCACCGATTACCACCTTCGCCCTCTCCTGTACGCTGTCACCTTCACATCCGACTTCCAAATATCATCTTATTTGGAGAAAAACTTGTGTAGATACCTATATAAATTAAACATTTATGATAAAGTCCAATTTCGGGAGGACATTTGTATGGGGGCTTAGTTAGGCTTAGTTCTTGATTCCAAAATTTATCGAAATATTTTCAAAATTGCGAACTGTACTCTGCGCACAAGGTTTACATGGACAGTAAGTCAGCCAACCAGTCAGACAGATGGACGGACGGTCGGACATCGTTTAATCGACTCTGAAAGTGATTCTGGTATACTTTAAGGTGGGTGTTAGACTAATATGTTTGGGCGTTACTAACATCTGCACAAATCCAATATACCCTCCCCACTATTAGTGGTGTAGTGTATAACAACACTCGTATGTGCAATTACTTTGACTAATTTTTTGGTTCGAGTTTTTTTTTTCCAAATTCCACTCTATGTGTATTAATCTATGGTTCAGATCACAGATATGTATAATAAATATAGCTATTGACATAATTATTTATGTGATTTATTAAATTGTTCCAGTTTCGTGAGTAATTATTCTGGATGTAATAATAATGACAAATATTGAAAGTAAAGAAATATTGAAAGAAGACAGAAATTAAAGCATAAAATAAAGAGGTTCGATTTTTGTTATTTCAATTGTTATGACAAGTTTAAAATGTTTCGTAATAAATGGGTATGAAATCCGAATAAAATTAAAAAAATTAAAAAAAAAATAATAAAAAATGCTGCCAGCTAAAATGGCAACAACAATTTAAAAAAAGGTTCTTTTGAATTTGTTGTCATGTTCATGCATGTTTATAATTGTAAAACGAAACGAAATGACATTTGTATACAAAATAGTTATGCTAGTTTTACAAAGTATATATACATTAGGGGTATAACTAAAATTTAGCAATATCGTGGTAGTCAATAGAATACTGAAAGTATATTTGTGTAATTAAAAGACACAAATTTACAGCATAAATGACAGTTCCAAAAATTGCTTATGAGATTTTAACAAATATGCCTAAGTATTACTGCGTGACAATCATCGTATGTTCCTGACATTTTCTATAATTTTAGGTACGTTGACTTGTACGTTCTACTTTTTTTAATACTTTGAAATATAAATATTTTGAATTTAACAGTAGGTAACGACTGCTTGCCGTGAACATAGGACCGCAACAAATGTGTTTCATTGTGTTTTATCATTACACAAAATGGATACATCATGCTCATGCAACTCATTCTCATTTTGTCGTCCGCCAGTTCTTCTAGAACCTTTGGGATTATATTGTGTGTCCCAGCGAATCAAATTTATCCGATCGTATACTTAAACCCAAAGGATTTTGATTTGTTCTATTCCGCAAATCTTGATTTGATATCGTGGCTGAGCAAAATATTCTAAGTATACGCCTGAGGCAACGGTTCACAAACGATTGCATAGTACTCATTTCGCGACTCGATAAATTCCATGTTTCGCAGCCATATAGAACCACAGATTTCACATTTCTGTTAAAAACCTTGACTTTGATGTGAGTTGAGATATTTTGCGATCTCCAGAATATGTTGAGCGTACCAGAAGCTTGCCTTACAGAGTCTATTCTGAATGAAACTGTAACTGTACTCTCTAGATAGCAAAAGTTGTCAACATCATCATTGCGTTGCCCAGAAAGCTAGAAGTTCGTGCTGCATGATGAATTTATGCAGATTGATTTGATTTTGTTAATATTAGTTTGTAAGCTGTACGTGTAGCAAAGACTCGGAACTTGGATTGCATGCTAGAGAAGTGGTGGGATAGAAGACAGACGGCATCTGCATAGTCGATATCATATAACCTATAGTGGAGGCCCCACGAAATACAATGCTGCATATTCATAGAGTGGCTCATAAGAACTATGTTAAACAATAGTGGAGACAAAACACAGCCTTGGCGAACTCCGACGTTTACTTTGATGGGTTTGCTTGATGTGCCCTCATGAAGTATAGAACAATAGGCGCTGTTATAAAGCTCCTGAATTAACTTAATTATCTTCTCGAGAACTCCTTTGCATCTTAGAACATTGTGTTGTAATGTGTCAACTTTTGAAGTCTACGAATACTAAGTAAAGGGGTGAGCGCCATTCGACCGACTGTCCAACAATTACCCTCAAGCCATTGATGTGATCAATACATGACTTTTTTGGCCTAAAGTCTATTTGTTCTTGTCTCAGCTGTGGTTCAATGATGGTTGAATTATCAGCTGCTTAATTGCAGCTGATATTTCTTCAGAGGATGGTGTTGTGATGTTGATATCAATGTTGATAATATGCAGTTATTGGAATTGTGTGTAAGTATGGCAACATTGATACTGAAGCTTCTAAAAGCTCTAGAAATAGAACATTCTAGTTTTGTCCGTTAAGATAATTCATGAAGCTGCTGGAAGATGGCGCTGTATATAAATAGTGGCAGCGGTTGTAGTCAGTTTAGTTGACCAGTGTAGAGAGTGCCTAAATTAAATTTTTGTATATATGTTAATAAAGAGTTGTTACATATTTTAAACTACTAAACTGCTTTAATTTGCAATAAAAAGAATACGGTATATTTAAAGGAAATAAACCACCGTTTCTTAAAGGTAAAAACATAACAATACATTAATGAACCATTCTAATGCACATATTTCAAGGGTTTTATTATTCAGAATGTAAAAAAATATCAGATTTTTCCAATGATTGTTTTTCACTTGGTAGATTTTGATTTTGCTGCCAGTATCTTTGTTTTTATTTTTCTAAATATTCCGTTTGTTTTGTTTTATTTTCTCAGTTTGGATTGACGTTGTATCTATTGTTTATATAGGGGTTTTTGCAATGGATTGTTTGTCATTTGTCTATTTTTGTTTAGACGTTTAGAACTTGTTTTGCTTCCCTTATCCTTTTTCTATTTTTGTTATGTTTTGCTTGTAATGTTGTTTCAATATTTCATTGTAAGTAGATAAATGTGAGAGTATGAGTATTACGCATACACATGTTTGAACATTTAGTTGTTTGTATGCACAAGAGCTTCCTTTTCCGTTTTAAAAAATTTTTTGTTGCTCATGTAGTTTTTTTTTTACTTCGTCTTCTTATAACAACTTGCATTGTTTGCATGTCTGTTGTCTATCTGCATGTTTTGCTTTGTTATTTCGATTACAAATTTTTCCGCTTGTAAAACAAGCCATGTAAAAAACTTGTTTGTTGTTCTTTGTAGTTGCCCAAGTCATCGTAGTGGTAGATAGTAATAGAGAACATAAAAAAATCATGTTTCCATGTTGCTAAACTGCTGCACATTGATTTGCATTTACATTATTTGACAGCCATTTGATAGTGGTCTCAATGCCATGCATGCATGAGATGCTGAGCTCTAAACAAACATGATAAATAAAAAACAAAAGCTGTTAGAACAATTTTTTTTTTTTTTTTTTTTTGAACCAAATTAAAAAATGCCTCCTAATAGTAGGCAACAGGGTTTTTTAATTAAAAATTGGTCATATCTATGGATGATTGGAGAACAATTCTTAACTGTATAACGGAAATTATATGGTTGAATGTTTGTAGGTTTGCGCAAGCATACAAAAAGAGTCGATGGGACAACGTTTTTTTAAGATCACTCTACCATAGATTATAGTATTAGAGTAGTTACTAGCAGGTGTCTAATAAAGTCATTCACTACAGTTTCCAAAACCTCAGATACATCACCCATATAAGATTCACAAAAATCTATGGTTTGATACATCATGCTTTGGATATTCTGTGAGTAAATGGAAAACTGTCTCTTCTTCCCCTACATCTATGAGATAGAGTCAATTCCCATCTTTATATATTACGCAATAATACGTTTGAACTAAATTCAGCCTAGAAATGCCAATTGTTGATGATGATCAACCATCGGCACTACTACTTGAGTTTTTATTGTACGCTACGTTCTCATACAAATTCCAGCAGTTAAGCAAGTGAAATAGTGATTTTACCCGGGGGTCCTCATGGAAAGCATTGTGTTGGAACTAAGAAAATAGGTTATGGGAGGGTGAATAGAGGGAGTAGTGTTTGTGGACATTTGATTTGAATTTTCCTATATTGAAAGTGACAGGAAAGACCTCAGGAGGAAGCTTATTCCACATACGGACAGTACGGCTGAATAACGAATTTTCCCTGTAATGTGTTGTACGATCCACTGTCCAGTCGAACACGAATGGATGTGCCCTTGCAGAAGAACGTGTGTTGCGTAAAAACCTACGGGTTTCGAGAATAATTTCCCTAATTCCAGCAGAGTATATACCATTGCAGTATCGGTAGGACAGTGAAACATAACCCACATTGCGACGATGTTCCAGTGAATCAGTACATCTGGATACCCTACTGTCAGAGATAAGCACCTTCGCCCTCTTCTGTGCGCAGTTGAGTAACTCCAAAATAGACTTCGACACATGAGATCGGTGTAAATAGTAAGGAGATCATATGGAGTGAAGTATTTCTTACACTGTTATAGAAAACCAAGGCACTTGAATGCTTCTTTCTACACTCGAAAAATGTGTTTTTTCCAGCGGACATCGAACTGAATACTCATGCCTAGATCATCAAGAGCTTATGAATCCTTAATATTTACACCACCCATATATTGTGCGTTTGTGTGTTAACATACAAAATTGTGTCTGGCGTGCATTAAAATCGACTCTATTTGCACAACCCCATTCAGAGATTGTGACAAGATCTTGGTTAAGCGCAGAATTCATGTTTTGCCTCATTGCCCCAATGTACGACAAGCTTAGCCTATAATTGAATGAATATGAATGGCAAATGTTGCTGTTATCTGCAAAAGAATAGATAGGTTTGGAAGTTTATAAAGATAAGAAATAAAGTAGGATAAAGAACGGAGCCTTGCGGTACCCCTAAATTGATTTTGAAATCGTGCGATGATATTCCATCTATAACAACTCGTATAGTGCGATTTCTGAGAAAGCTCGATATAAATCGAGAAAAGTTATTCCCAACACCAGAAGCAATAAGTTTAGCTAAAAGAGCACTATACCATACTCTATCAAACGCCTTAGAAATATTTAGAGCCACCACTTTACTTTCGTCAAAACGGTGTATGGAACGACACCATTTTTCCGATAGGAAGGCTATAAGACTCCCGTAGAGCGTCCTCTACCAAAGCCATACTGCCGTTTGCTGAGTAAATTGTTGGACTCCAAATAAGCAGGTGGGCAATGATACTGTTTGAAAGCTGGTCCAAAGTAGTTAACGCATTGAATTGACATACCGGTTACATAGAGTCAGTTACCTTACTAGCAACCTAACTCGTACTTTATCCGCTACATAACTAAAAAAAAAACATTTCACAGCCCGTAAACAAACTTTGCTCGGACAACTCTGCAATATATGACCTCTGGTGGGTAAAATAACTATACTATAGGTTGCTTAGAGACACTAACGTGACAATTGACATCACGCTAGTTACATGGGATGTAAGAAAATACAATGTTTTATACAAAGTTTATTTTCCTTAAGTATACTAACATTCCATGTAACCTAGCGTGAAGTCAATTGTCACATTAGTGTCTCTATGTCCCCTAGAGTATAATCACTTTAAACGTTTTTTTGTACTGCACTTTGTTAAAAAGCAATCGGTCATTCGATTGTCTATGAGGTGCTTTTTTAACTTTTTAGGTCAATTAGTACCCGTAAATGTTAAAATAACTAGTTATGCAGCTGATCAAGGTAGCCATAATTGACCCTATGTAACCGGTATTTGAATCCAATGCGTTAACTACTTTGGACATTCACGTGTTAAAATAACTAGTCACAAAGCTAGTTATGTAAGTAGTTGTCTTCCTAAATGATAGGTAAGGGACAGTCTCCCAGAACTGCTTGGGACAGTCTCCCAGAACTGCTGTTTAGCATTGACTTCAATAACAAAATGTGAGTCTGACGGTGTGGCTCATTGCCGATGGCAGATCTATATCCCTTTCGGTTATAATAATTTTTAGGTTATCTGCACCACATACTTATGCTAGTAGCTACCCCCACACGTTGCGATCGTGTGGGGTAGCAGTTTTCATCCATACTCTCGACACTGCTGGCTCTTTAACCCTACAACTGAGGAACTAAAAATGTAGATCATAGGTCTTTAAGTCCTGCCAGAATATAATGTCAAGTTTAAAATCACACCGAAACTTAAGCCACCACAACTACACAATATTTTCATCTAGATAGCGTTAAATTGATTTAAAGATTTCCGTTTTCCAACTAGCCAGTACTATTTTTCTAACAGATATTTTAACCCTTTGTCGACCGACGGTACTTATAAGTACCATAACAATAATAAGCTTACAAAATGAAAACAAATCATATTTTGACCATTTTGCCCAAAAGTACTTTGAAGTACACTATCATCTTTGGAATAATATATTTCTTTGCCTATTGGCAACCTCGCTTACCCAGAATAACGGAGAAGTATCTCATGTTCTCATTGTGGTGTTTATTAATGTTGTAATGATGTTTCGTAAAATACCATGGAATAGACTTGAAATAGAAAATGTTATAAAAGTTACAAAACTAATAAATATATTAATAAAATTTAAACAAAAATCTATGAGTTTTTTTTATCTTTTGGCTGATGATGAACCAACGGTACTTAAAAGTATCTATTCCTTGCATGTTCATTTCGGTTCCTTGCAAGTTCCCCACAAATTTGTAAATAACTTCCTGAAGTCCTTATTTTCAATATTTCATAAAAAAAATAGAACTTTTTCAACGATTTAAAGCCTTGGTCCACAAGGGGATAATGTCCGTCTCAAATTATTTAAATTAGAAATCCATCAAAAAGTCAACATTTTCATTATGTATTAATATTGCAAACTTACCTCCAAAGTAACTGCTGTGTTGCCCAAACTGTGCGTTCGTTAAAAAGAAGATTTTACCGAAATGAAACATCCACTGCAAATGCTGTACGAAATTTTGTACAAAAAGTCCATGAGACTGGCTTGCTAATGATGGTCCCTATAATCGTACGTTGCCTGGCTACTATGTTCAGCTTAAACCAATCCATTTAGGGTAACGAGGAGAGCTACAGAGCCATAATTACGGACTTTTTATGAGCTGAAATGAAACATATAACCATGGGTAATGTTTGATTCCAGCTGGATGAAACACCATGTCACACACGTCAGCAAACAACCGATAATTTGCACTTTAAGTTCGTTAATCGTGTTATCAGACGTCTTGGCGCTGACAATTTTCAGTCTCGGAGCTGGGATTTGAATCATTTAAACTCTTGTTAGGCGTTCATATTGTTCAGGTTATGAAAATTTTCATCAATTTACATGAAATCTAAACAATAGAAGTTAAAAATACAAATACTTATTTCAATCAGTTGCTTTATGTTGTTGCGGATATTTAATTTTTAACCCATACATGCACACAACTTAAATTCCTCTATTTGCCTACCAAGGCTTTAAACTATACTTGTGGGGTGCCGTTAAGGACCGATGATATGCGAATATTCCAGAAACGATCCACATCTTATCCATTCGTGAGATATAACCAGAAACAGCCAACAAAGTCTAGATAGGCTATGATCAATCAAGTACAAAAATTGTTGGCTTTTTGCATCGAAAATAATTTTACAAATTCAACTATTAAAAACAACATTTAGAAAAAAATGATCGACATAAAAAACAATATTGTTTGCTTATGGTTCTATTATTTGCATTCTTTTATACTACTATTATGTTAAAGATGGATATTACCAAACATCATTATAAGATAAATATCAATTTGGATAAACAAATAATTTCATCTGTGCTGTAGACAGCACAGATGAAATTGATAGCGATGACGGTGTTGCTGATTTCACTTATATTCCATCTCCGAAAATACATCCCAAATAAGCCACATAAACGGTTTTGCCTACCTTTTTTAAATTTACAATGGGTCCGCAGATAATATCACTTCACCTGTTAAACCGGACATTGGAGCTACCTTAAATGTTTGGAGATTCCTAATTTCTTGCATCACATCCTGTAGTTTGATAACTTTTGCAAATCGAGCCGTATATTTACGATGCACAGAAATTTATGGTTTGGGCACAATGAGAGGTACTAAATTTTTTGTCATATTTCTTGTTGATCATCATTTGCTTTTGTGTAATACATGACCTTAATACATGGTGTTGATGTGATACTGTATTATGGAAGGATAACAAATATCTCCGCCCGTCATCGACATATGTAGGTATAGAACGTTTCAGAAGAACTAATCCTGGTGAACAACAATCAAAGGTTCCTCGGCATGATAGAAAGCAGATGAAATTCATCGAAATCAACTGCCCTTAAATTATTCTACAATACAATGATCGCATTGGTGGAGTAGAGTCGTTACCATATTTGAGCTAAGACTCGCAATATTATGATTAGGTTGTTCTACCATTTTGTGGACATGGTATCTACAAATGCTTCCAACAATATGTCTGATTAAATAACTGCTTTTACAGCTTCAGAAAATAGCTGCTGCACTTGTTTCCTTTAAAAATATACGGTCTGTAGGACGACCATCTGTTCCGAATCTCGGTGTGCCTGGCATAGCAGGTATTGGAAAAAGAGCTGCTCATCAAGTTGCTGATGTTCAGTTTGATGCTGACGATCATTTTCTAGTTTGGGTGGAGAGACTGCCTGTAGGCGTTCGTTCAGAATGTTTTTTTCGCCTGAAAATTAAAACTTACGGTTCTATCGACTAAATCTACTTAAAAAAAATTATCGGATAATTTTTACGGTCTTGCCATTTTAAAAATGATATAATATAATCATATCGTCTAATTAAAAATAATCATATTATGATTACGTTAGAATCATGCTATGAAATCTTAATGTGGTCATGTCGTATAAAAGCTCTTACACAACAATATTATAATTGAGCTGAAAATGTAAACATATTATGGTAGATCTGGTATCAAAATGTTTTACATAACCATATTATAGATAGAATTTAATTGGAAAACCATAAATCTCCATTTTGTGTACTTATCTTCAAACACTTTAACGCCATTATGCCATCATGGAATTGATTCTATAATTTTCCCCTAAAGTAAATATTTGCAAAAAGCTAAAAAAAAAAACATACACAGATATAAAATAATTGTTGATTGCTTTCAAAATAAATTATTCAAATTTAAATAAAAGCAGAAAACATAACAAAAAGTACTACTTCCTAAGGTAAAATCCACCAAAGTATACAAAATATATAAAACAAATCTTTCTTTCTTGCGAAAACATCAAAAACGAAAAAAACATATTTTTATTATTTTTTTTTTTTTTGCAAAAACACATTCATACAAATGTACAAAATAAAAAGAAACTACCAAACACGTTAAACTTTTCTTTATACTCAAATATTTTTCACACATTTTAGTTTCAATGCATGCTGCTCACACCGCCATACAAAACACGAAGACATGCTGTAACAGTAGCAATCAACTGCCACAGATGTAAGAATGTTACCAACAAATGGCAACAACACTAAAGATAGCAACATGAATAGCTCGACAGCAACAACTACCATTGTTCTTTTTGCAACGGCTGCTGTTGCATTTACACCAGAAGCAAAACTATGAGTAACATACAAAACCTTAAATATTCCCCAATGTGCAACACCTTATGAAATGGCAACAGAATAACACCACAAAATGGAAACGAAAATGAAAAAACAACAGCCAGAATGGTTCAGCAACAATAAGCAACTGCAACTGACAGAGTGTGCAAAGCAGCAGCAGAGAGTGGCAAAGGTTATAAAAATCTCTTTTCAGCAACGTTTAAATGCAACCATAAACACCTGCAAAATGGTGCACAAAGATTGCAAATTGTTGTTAAATAAAAAAGAAACACAATTCCGTGAAATGAAATAAAATTTTATAAAAATTCTGTTACAGGAAAATGAGTGTGGAAGCGTAAAAAGTCTTATAGAAATGGAAAATAAATCCCTGTGAAAAATCAATGTATATAAAGATTTTGTTTGTGTTTTTCTTCTGTATTGTTATTGCCAGCACCATTTATTGATAACTCAGTATTAAGCTGGAAATATTGTGGCAAGTTGTTGACTATTATTTTGCTGCATCATCATTAAATTACATTGTTCGTTTTTATGGTTTATTTTTGTTTGAATTCTTTAGCTTATTTCTTTAAATTACTTGCACTAGACCCAAGATAATTTAAAGAATTTTTAAATAACTATCAATAAATAACTCTTTTTTTTGATTAAGAAAAGAAAAAAATATTATGTACTCTGAATATGACTTTTCTTGGGTTATTAGTAGTAATAAAAAGTATCATACCTATGAAAACAATATTTAGTTATATAAACGTTTAGTATACAATTATGTTGCTTTATCTACCTGCACAATTAATTTTAAGAGCTACTTAATATGTTTTTAGAATACAGACTGCAATTATGCATTCCTTCACTTTATATTAAATTTGGGCGTATGAGTTATTTTAATTAAAAAGTAATTAAATATCACTCATTCGCATGGTTTAGAAACTTGTTATTTTGAAACTAATTCGTTAGCTCGTGAAAGATTGGTGATATAAGAAATGAAAATTCACACAATCTTTGCTGTGATGTTTCTGAGTTGACTTGTATTTACAAGGGCTCGTAATTAGAATGGGAACTGTTAAGTTATTCCCCTCGAACATACAAAATTTAAAAAAAGTTGCCAAAAATTCTATTCTTATTCGAATGTCAAGAAATTTTACATTTAAATAAATGAAAATATCTTCTAAAAATAAGCTTACATGTATGGTTACTTCTTTCAGTTCAAGAGATATTTGCGTTAAAAATTTAGTTTTAAAAATTTTCGCCGACTCATTTGTATTTTGGATAAAATATAAGCAATTTCCTTATAGTATTCTGGTCCCTATAAAAAGTTACATGCAACCAAATTCTGAACTTTTAAAATAGAACATATTTTGTTTACTTTTTCCCCCAAAAATGGTTTATATTGGGTGTATGTCTTAAAAATACGGAATTTTTCCAAATTTTTAGCATTTATTTTGAAAAATTTGTACAATGTTAATTTATTCAAAGTATTGACCATTGTTAGCTATGACCTTTTCCCATCTTTCTGGATACATACCCAGCAAAAAATATTCCAAAATGTAATCGAGTAAGGTAATTAAGTATTTTCAAAGAATTGGTTACCAATTGCATTACCTAATCGATTCTTTATACAAGGCATGAGACTAAAGTAAGTTGTTCTTTGGAATCGATTATAATTGTATATATGTAAGTAATTCCAGTTGCTTTATATAGAATTAGTTTTATTTTTATTTTAAGAACTAGTTTTTTAATAGAAAATGTAATCTATTCTCTTCAATGTTATAAGAACCAGTTCGAAATGAAATATAAGAACTATTTCTTTTTGCCTCAATTAAAACGACTTCCCGCTAAATAAAAATAAATAATTCTTTTAATATTAAAAAAAAGAAATATATTTATTTAATTCACTATTATTAAATATACATTTACAATACGTACATATTTAAGGAAATTGATTTTGGTTTTTATGTAATTAATCAATAAATACTAATGATAATAAAAACATTACTTTAATATAAAAAATAAATGATTAATATAAATAAAAATATGAAGGCAATTAGGGTTAAATTAATTTGAGGAATCGGATTCATTTTCTAGTTTTTTGCGTTTTAAACATTCAAATTTAAAATGCTTATTTGTTGCTGCTTTAACGGCTTTGCGAAGTTCTCCATAAAATTTGATCTAAGTACCACCTTTGGATGACGATGGCACTGGAAAAAAGAATTATTAAATACATAATTTATTATATAATAAAATGTTAATCTAAAAACTACTTACGAAATAAAATATTTATAACTTTCTTAAAGTCCAACAGCCGTTTTTTCCCTTGTATACCCCGAACATAATAGTTTAGAATTATTTCCTTTGAAAGTATATTTGATATACCTTTCTGCAAAACTCGATTTACTGAAGATACCTTATGTAAATAAATAATAAAATGCATATAAAAATAATTAAATTAATAAATAAATAGGTACTTAGAATTTCACTTTTATTTTCTGAATTTATAATTTTCTCAAAATTACTAGTTCATCGTCCGATGATATTGGAAAAACATTAGAACGACAAACTTGTTACTGTTTACATATAAATTTACCTTTTAATTCAGTAATTCATGGTATTTTGATCGTATTTTTTGAAATAATATTCTGCAACAAGTGGGATGGTATTCCTGGATCCACAACTTAAGCTTTGCTTTTATGCTTAATTTTGTTGTTTTGTCTACCTCACTAGAATTATCAATAAGAACTTCACTTTCATTTATTCTATTTATTGTTTTTACCGGCAAATTGAATCGTCTTTTTTAATTTTTCTTTTTTAATATTTTTATAAAATTGCTTGGCTTTTTTTCTATTTATTATTTTTTTAATACACTATTTAACAAAATTTTTACAATTAACAACACAACAACTGTACACTGCGTCTGCACACTTCAAATAACTACTTGTTTTTGATCATAACACGAGAAGAATGTGTATACTTACCAAAAAGGTCCGTTAAAAATATTCTCACATGGTAACATGCACTATTTTGTTTATGCTAAAACAAGACACTGAATAAGAGAATAAACTCTTTATATTATTAGATTTCAACTTTAATTCTTTTTTGTAAATATGTAACCGAGTTGATTGAAACGCAGCTATTTTCACATTACCCCACAGCTTCCCTTTTTGCTTGAAAGAAAGGGAGTGAGAAAAAATTAAGTAAAATTTCTGTATTATTTCGACTATGCATTACATAAGCAAGAATTATACATTAAATAAAGCAATACAGTTTTGGTTTCAAATTTAAGTATTAATTCTTTTTTGTTAAAATGTAATCGAATTGAACTTAACTTATTTCAAATTGCAGTAAGACTTCTCTGTTTTATCAAAGGGAAGCGAATTTACAATATATACATACATAGTTTTTTATGAGAATAGGAGCCGTTATATTTTTAAACATGTTTTATTTTTAGAGTTTATTTTCCGATTCAATTTTTGATTTTTTGAAGTGATATAGTAAATAAGAACTCAATAAAAATAATTCAATTGATAGTAAAGAAGTTTTACCTTATATTTTGATATATATGGAATTAATGTAGAAATTAAAGTAAGCAGTTCCATTTTTAGTAAAAATAATTAAAGTAGTAATCCAGATAATATATATTAAAATTTCTTTATAAATAATCATGCATGATGTAATTTGTTTTTTGGAATCTATTCTGTTTTAAACTAACTAGAAAGACGTATGTAATTAATTACATATTGAATTTATAAACTCATTCTTTTATTTGGCATTAAAAACTAATTATATAAATGGTTGTTTTTTTTATAGTTTATTGCAATGCATTTGGTAATGCAGAAAGGTTATTTGGTAACCAAAAATGTAATGCATTAAATGGCAATGAGTTCTAAATGTAATGTTCGATTTTTTGCTGGGTATGTATTCAGAGCCAAGAGAACTTCTCCGCTTTTGAAGCCGAGAACGATTCAAGCCAATATTGGATACTGTGTTCCAAGGTGAAGCGTATCACAGAGACAGCATTCTGGATGGATAGAAACAAATAGTAGTCGGACGGGACACGGTCTGGACTATAAAGCGGTTGAGGCAAAACTTCCAAATCTCTTCATTCTAAATACTTTTTAATAGGTATTGAAACATGTGGCCTAGCATTGTCATGATGGAATATTATGTTTGGTCGCATATTCATGGCGTTTTTCGGCTAATGCTCGCTTCAAACGAATCAGTTGCATTCGGTACAGATTTCCTGTTGTGGTCTGGTCATATACAGATAATTTCCTTACCACCATGAGTGTTTGGCTTTGGTGTTGATTAGGCTGGTTGGCCGGACTTCATATATGATCTCTTACGCTTCGGGTTATCGTAATGAATCCATTTTTTATCGCAAGAAATCATTCGGTGCAAAAATGATTTTTTTATAGCATTCAAACGGACTTCCGCCTGAAGAGCCGTACAGAAATTAGGTAGCCTGACCCTACTGCCTCTTTTCGATCCATCTTATGACATCGTCAGGGGGGAAGAGTCCGCGCTGCCATAAATCCCTATTCGGGATTATAATATGAAAATGCCTATCGAAAAAAGTTTTGCGATGCAGTAGTCGACATTACTATGTAGATGTAGTTCAGTATCCTAGAGTGGCCATGGTCTTCACCAGACCACGAACAGCCAGCATTTAGTCTCACAGCAGAGTCGAGAGCCATTTGTATCACCATCAAATCAAATGGTAACCAGTTTAAAATAGTAAAAAGTGCCTTAGAGGGGGTAGACCTTATAGCGCCTGTGATTAGTATCGCGATAGTCCTGAGAACTTGCTCAACGGCCTTCCGGTGAGTAATATTGTCCAAGGCGTGCCACTACATTAACACTCCATAGAACAAGATGGGTTTAACAGCTGCTTAAAATATCCAATTGATAACCTTCGGCATAATACCCCAATTAGTACCAATTGTCCGTTTACAGGAATAGATTTTTTTTTTCAATTTAATTTTTTATTTATTGTATCTTCATTACTTAATGAACTAACAACAAGTATTTCAAATCTTATATCTAATAATTATAATTAATTAGTCCAGCCAGTGCCGGACGAAAAATTGTTTATTGATTGTTGCTTTGATTAAATAGGCATTCTGCCTTCTAGTCTTAGGTCTGCTGTGTCCCTCCTTCTTAATCGAGTGTGGCCACAGTGGGTTTGGGTGAATTTCAAGTTTTTTAAAATATTTTTCCACATTTTTCGTGATCTCAGTTTTTACAAGGGGCACGTTTAGATCTTTGTGTATATTCGCGTTTTTGATATACCAGGGGGCAACTGTAATCATTCTTAAAAACTTGTTTTGGCGTCTTTGGATCTTTTCTACATTTGACGCTGAGGCCGTACCCCATAGCTGTATGCCATAACACCATATCGGTTTTATGATCATGTTATAAAGTAGAAGTTTGCAATCTAGACTAAGCGTAGAGTTTCTGCCAATGAGCCAATTAATTTGAATTGATTTCAATTTCATTTGAGTCAATTTTGCATCTATATGACTTTTCCATGTAAGACGACGATCGAGATGTATTCCGAGGTATTTAACTTCCGATTGTTGGATTATTGTTTGGTTATTGATATGAATAGGGGGGCATGATTCTCTTCGCAATGTAAATGTTATATGTGTACATTTTAGCTCGTTGACTTTAATTTTCCATTGTTTTAACCATTTTTCTAATTCAAATATGTGATTTTGTAAGTAACGAGACGCTTCTTCAGGGTTTTCATGAATGATTAGAATAGCAGTATCATCTGCAAATGTTGATGTATGCGTGCGATTGTTAGTTGGCATATCAGACGAATATATCAAATATAAAAAGGGTCCCAGGATACTGCCTTGGGGGACTCCAGTATCAATGGGTAGGGGACTACTTAAAAAGTCTCCTTTTTTAACCTTAAATGGTCTACAAGTTAAATAGCTTTCCAATAGCTTATGTGTGTTTGCGGGTAAATTTTGACTCAGTTTGTATATTAAATGGTAACCAGTGAAACCTTCCATTCTGGAGGATAATATTCAAGGCGTAATATAGCATTAAAAATAAAAAGAATTATTTTTATTGCTATCCGGGGTAGCTCCATAAGCATCTTGTTACTGATTTTGTCAATACCAGGTGCTTTCTTGGAGTTTAAATCAACAATAGCCTTTTCGATCTCTCGAATCTCAAAACGTAGGGGTACGGCTGCTCCAAAATGGGGTACAACAGGTGGCAACTCAATAGTTTCATTTGATGTGTTCGGGGTAAATACTTGCTTCAAATGATTAACAAACAGATTCCCTTTTTCAGTATCATTTCTTGCCCAACCGCCACTTGAATTTCGCAAGGGGGGCTTACATATGACAGGTCTTTTAAGACTTTTTGTGGCTCGCCATAATGAGTAATCCGATTGCGGGGTTGCGTCCCCGCAATCGTCAATCTATCAATGATCGTCAATGATTCCATTTTTCGAAATTCCAAGAGCTTTTTAAGTCTTTTTATACAATCTTTAAGCTTCGATTTGAGTTGGGGGGATCTGTGCAATAGAATAGATGGAAACATAAGCCTTATTAATCCTGTTTTGAGTATTCAAATTCCAAGATAATCTTTTATCCAGAATGATGTCAAGGTTTTTTGCATTATCCCTGATCTGAAGACTAATTCCAGTCAGTCTAGGTGGTCTAAAGTCATCGATCTTATATCTCCTAGTGAAGAGAACTATTTCCGTTTTTTGTGAGTTCACACTAAGTCCACTCGAAATACTCCACTCATTCAGTGTACTTAATGACTCTATAGCTGAGTAACTTTCCGACTAGCCGGCGAACACATATGTTAATTCCAAGTTCATCCATTGCAGTTAGGATGGCATCGGGCCTGACATTGTTAAAAGCCCCTTCAATTTCGAGAAAGGCAACAAGTGAATACCCCTTATGTAGTAGCGACTCTTCAATGGAGCCAACTAAAAAATGAAGAGCTGTTTCCACAGATCTGCCCTTGGTGTAGGTATGTTGGGATTTAGAGATGATTTGTATTGGAATAGTTATTCTCAGGTGTACATTAATAGGGTTTTAAGCAGAAAGGATCCAAGACTAATTGGTCTATAGTCCTTTGGTTTAGTATGAGTCGCCTTGCCTCCTTTAGAAATAAAGACTACTCTACACCTAGTCCACCATGTAGGAATATAGGTCCATCTAATACACGCTGTGTATATGTTAATGAGCCATGGTATAACTATATCTTCATTCTTTTGAAGATCTGCAGGAATGATGCCATCCGGACCAGGGGATTAAACCGGGTCGAAGCTCTTGATTGCCCAGTGGATTCTTTCTCTGTTCACTGCTTAGTTACCACATGGAGCAACAGAATCAGCAGCTCCATTCACAGTCTCATCACCGACTGGGAGGCAACTTGGGAAATGAGTGTCTAGTAGGACCTCAAGTGTTTCCTTACTATTCAGAGTCCATCTACCACAGGGTTTCTGAATACAGCTTGGTACAACCGGAGAGGTTGATAGAATTTTACGTAATCGGTTAGTCTCGGAGGATCCTTCCACGCCGCTACAGATGTCCTTCCAGGCTTTCCTTTTCCTTTTTTAAAGTGTTTCACAGAGGACTTGTATACCGTCCAGTTGCCTGGCTTCTTTGCTTCAGTGAACAGTTTACGACACGTCCTTCTGGGTTCCACCAGGGAGGCTTATTCCTATCTCTGCGGATGTTCGGCCTGCAGGCCAAATTAGTTTCTGATTGGAACGTTTCCGTAAGTGTTTCAACTGCTGCCTCAATATCTTCCCTACTTTCAATAGTGGGTGGGTTTGGTAAAGACCCAGAAGCTTGGAGATAAGTCCAGAGGATTATTAAGCCTCGAACCAGCTAGGATGGGCAAGTGCACCATTGCACTTAAGCCTCTGTTTATATAATTTTTTACCAGCAACCAAAAGATGTTTGACAAGTCTGATAGTCAGTCTAGGTTGAAATAGTTTTAAGCAATATAAAGCTCACGCAGAGAAAATACACAAACAAATTAGTTTCCTTTCCAAGTCCCCATAAAATAAATTAATTGTCGCAGCACAACTCCCTCAATTAACTACAAATAATTATAAATTATAACAGTTAAATAAAGCTATTATTTTATTTAGTTTAAATATTCACTCATGAATAGTTTTGGTAAGTACATAAAATAAATCATAAAAACATAAAATAAAATTTATTCCTAAAAATTTTCCCACATTTATAGAAATGAGTTGTTTGAAAACGTATAGTTCAAATGGTACGTGAGCCCAAGCAAATCACGCCAAACTAATAAAACTGTCATAAAAAAAAGTTATTAATATTTATAGTTGAATATTATAATAGTTTTTATTGTTATTACACTATTACGCATGTACACATAAATATTTAATGAGAGGGATATGTCGAAGACGTGTTAGGGTGTATATAATGTTTTTAGTTCATTAGGAATTTGATTAGGCAGCAATTAGAGGTGAATTAATTATTTTCAAAATAATGAAATATGTATAATCTGGCTAGCAAAATGAGAGCATGGTGTGACTATATAATCTAATATTACTTAAATTTAAGACCTTATTGTTTAAATAACGAAGTCAAGTGAAAGTTTATATCAATTTGGTTATTAATTTGAAACGTTTAAAAGTTAACTCTAGTTTGGATTATTTCGGTAATGGAATTTTAACAGTAGCGGTAATTGCAGTGGCTAAATTATTAGTTATTGTAAGGTTTTTTTAAAGCCTAACAATAAGTATTTGAATCTTATAACTAAAATTAAAACTAGTTGCTCTCCTACAAAAGAGCCTTTATGGTTAACTGGCACTCATCTTAGCGGGGTGGTAGATCTGCTTTACGGACCCTGGATCGGGTTTGGATCTGCACAAGTTGTCTTGCTCCCGTCATAGTCCTAAGAATTTTGATTGAGCCCTCTGTATAAGATCAATACTGGTGTTGCTAGCCATTTCCCCATAATTGAATTCCATATGTCCAAATTGGTTTTAAAATGGTCTCATACAGGATGACATTATATTCAGAGCTAAATTTTGATTGATCATTGATTAAACAATGAAAACTAGAGGCATTTAGCTTCATGTGAAGTTTCTTGGTTTCTATGTGACGGCGCCAAGTAAGAAGTCTATCAAGATGAATACCAAGGTAGGTGAGATAATCAGACTGCGGTTTATTAACGTTGTTGAGTGTGACAGGTGGGAAATTTCCTCTCCTTAGAGCGAACGTAACATGTTTACTTTTCAGCTCACTCACCTTTATTCGCCAGTTTTTCAACCATGTACGAGATAATTTTGTAGTTGACTAGATGCTATGAGTGGGTTTTTGTGTGAACTAGTAATGGCGGTATCATCCGCAAATATAGAAATTGTTAATATATCGCACGTAGACAAGTCAGAGATGTAAATCAAATATAACGTAGGTCCTAGTACACTTCCCTGTATAACGGCAAGTCTAATCTTGTATTCTCTCGTCACATAGTCATTGAACTTAACTCTGAAAAGTCTATGCGATAGATAAGACTCCAGCAATTTATGAGTAAATAGTGGTAGTAAACATTTGATTTTATGTTCATGTACCTTTATGCCATACCTTATCAAAAGCTTGAGCAACATCTAAAAAAACGGCAGAACAGTATTTCTTTAATTCAAAATATTTTCTAATCTCTCCAGTTAAACGATTGACATGTTCAATGGTGCCATGATGTTCACGGAAACCAAATTGGTGTACTGGGATATTATTTCCATCATTCAAAAAAGGTATGATCTTTTTCTGGAATATTTTCTCGAATACCTTCGGCAAACAAAGAAGCAGGATAATAGGTATATAAGAAGATGGCAGAGTTAAATTTTTACTCAGTTTCAGTATCATTATTGTTTGAGAAATTTCCAAATTTTTTAGATAAATTCCAAGTTTCAAGATCGCATTAAAGAATATAGAAAGCACAATTATTGCCACATTTGGTACACAGAGAAAACAGATTCGTAATAGCAACAGAATTTGTTGCCAATCGAATGATTCGGTTGCACACATAGAATTTTTCGGTTCTATCAACAGAAAGTCAGTTGCTAAAGAAGAATGTTGGTTGAAGCAACCAAACTTTTGTTACCCCTTCTGAAATTTGATAGCCACAACTGTAAAATTCAATTACTAAGGTAGAATCATTCGATTGGCAACAAATTCGGTTTCCATCACGAATCTGTTTTCTATGTGTAGGTTCTTAATCACTGATGGAATTATTAAATCGTATCCCGGTGATTTTTTCAAGTTCAATTTATTTTTAATTACTCTATTAACATCCTCAGGACCAATATCGAATTGGGCTGCATTAGCCATTGTTGAAACCGGCAATTCTTCGAGCTCGAACTCATTTGCCGTGGAATTGGTTGAAATACTTCACTTAAATGTGCAGCAAATACTGTGGAATTTACTATAGCACTTCGTGCCCAGGTTCCGTCAGCTTTTCTTAAAGCGATTTGTGCCTCTACCGGTGGCTTAATGTTCCCCGTTGCCTACCAAAGAGAGAAATTTGTGTATTTTGTGCTCGTCAAACTTTTAATATAATTTTCGTTTATGCGATCCTCTTCTAAATGAAGGGCTCTTTTCAGTTTTCGTACTGCTGTGGACAGCCTCTGCTTTGCAGCAGGTGATCTATTATGTTGCCATTCTCTTCTGAGTCTTCTCTTTTCGAGAAGAAGTCTTTCAATATCCGAATTTGAAATAGGCGTATTAGTTTTTGGGATTTGTGTTTTTGGGATAAAGTGTTCTAGAGACGAAATTATCAATGACGTGAAGTCATTGACGATTTTATTTATGTCTTCCTCACACTGTAAATTAGGATTTGTGTGGATATGACTGCTAATATATTTCCTATCTTTTAGTCAATTTGTCTTAAAACACAAAGAGTCCTTAGGAAATCTTGAGTTGTTGGGTCTCTCGCAATAAGTAATAATTACAGGAGAATGGTTAGAAGATAGATCATAGGATATTTGTGTGGATATTGTATTTCGACTAATATTTCTACATTTGGTGAAGTCTATTAGATCAGGAATTTTTCTAGGATCAGTTGGACAATAAGTTGGATGAACAGGAGACACGAAATCTAAGCAACTTTTGCGATCAACTAGAGCTTTATACAGCTGTCTCTACCTTTGAGATTCACCAATCGCGAAACCCAATATGTATGTTTGGCATTGTAGTCTCCACATGCCAGAAACCGATCTCCTAGTGTCATAAAGATTTCTTAAAATTTTTCCTTGGTCATTGAAAAACGTGATGGGCAATATATAGAGCTCAGAGTTAATTTTTCAGCTGGGTATTCAAGGCGAATAGATGTTGCTTGCATATAATCCTTTGAAAACGCATCTAGGGCATAGTGTCTCAATTGGTTTCTAATTATGATACTGGTACCGCCATGTGCCTTACCATCCGAATGGTTTGTGTAATAGAATGAGTAACCTGATATATTAAATTTATATCTATTTGTAAGATCTGTCTCCGAAATTAACATTACATCGATGGTTTTTTTTAACATAAAATAGGAAATTTCCGAGTTGTGCTAGGTTTAAACCATTTGCATTCCAGAAACATATCTTTAAGAAATTAATTTTCTTGTTAATAGAATTTGAATCATTAGGTTCTGTGCTCTCAGAAGCTCTTGTATTGTGGTTTGCATGAATAACATGAAGTTAGTCATATTTGGATTAAGAGAGGAAATATTCCCAGTAAGCGCATGCATAAGGCTTTCCAACCCTCCCATATTTTGGGGGACACTGGGCTTTTGATAACCCGATCTTGAAATACTGCCATATGAGCTGGATCCAGCATTAATTGTAGCTCCTTGGTAATTTTGCTGTAATATTGGATGAGCTGCATTTATTGTTTTATTTAAAAAAGAACTACTACAGAGCTTAGTGGTCTAGATGTAGATTCCGAATTTGTAGGTGTTGGTTCAACTATTTCACCTCTCAACAGTTTTTGCCTCTCTCTTAATCTTTTTAATAACTCCTTGTAGACCGGAGTTTAAGTTATTTTCACAATGATAGAACGGACGCCAACGATGCACAGTGGGGGACATGAAAAAATGTGGAAATAAATATGTAACTTCTAAACCGATCCTTCGATTTTAATGAAATTTAGCAAGAAGATGTGCAGCTTAGTTTAAGTTTCTCGAGTATAAGAAAAATTAGAAATAATGAAAAAATAAACTAAAATCAATAAAAAACATATTGAATCAATTAGAAACATTAACGAAAGATCAGTAATGTTGAAATTTTGTATTTCAACATGGAACAATATTAATTTAAAGTTGAAAATTATTGATTTATCGTATTTCAATATAATTTTTCTATTATAATGAAAATTATTGAATTAATATTAAGTGTTCTTATTTTTAAGTCGCAGCTTTTTTCTGAGTGTAATGTGCATAAAAAATGGGTCTAAATTGGAAGATTCTGCACCTGGCAGTAATGCAAACTTTAAAATTATTTTACTTCTATGCGAATCTTCTCATCTGGGCCTTGTTAGAATTTTTCTAAAAATGCTTTATTTTTGGGTATTTTCTTACCCAGCCGGCGTTAATGGGTTAAAGTAGTTAAAGCATCTTTACTTAGTTTAGACATTTTGTAACATTTCTTCTCTAGAAACCTGATTAGTTTTAGTATAATTATAAATAGAAACATCAGACGTTTAATGAATTAAACTTATTATTTGTTTACCGATTTATAACAAAAATGTACTCTGCTCTATCACGTTTATTTGACGTTATATAAAAGCTAAACTGCAATAAAAATATTTAAGCATATTTCGCAATTAATCAGTGTTAAATTTTCAAAGAACAAATAATAAATACTGTTATGTGAGTGAATTTCTTACTCCTATAATCGTATTTCAGGAGCAGGCGAGTATGTGTGTGACCATTAGGGTGGCCCATATCTTACACTTTTTATCAAGTTAGTGACTAAAAGCAAAATCGGTTAGCTCTATTATTAATATCTACTTTTACACAAATCTCGAAACTTTAAAGATCACAGAGACAAATTTTAGACCCTCAGACGAAGGAAAATAAAAAACTTGCAAACCTAGGACCACCCTAGTGAACATAGTATTTTATTATATTTAATTCTCACGTACTATTGCATGTAGTACTTATTTTCAAAGGTTGTTGGCATGTGTGTGAGAGTTCGTTTTGAGTATTTTATTTTCTTTATTCAAACACGGTTTTGTATTTCATGATATAAACGATAATTTTAATTACCTCAATTAATGTTATAATCTACAACCACAGGCGCATAAAAACGAACACGTACATTAAACTACACACCCGTTAAAATACTTATACCTGTTAAGAAATCGTACGTATAGATTTCCTTTTGTATTTGTACAAACTTCTCTTTTTATTCAAACATTTATAAAGTACTTAATTTCTTTTTTGATTCAATTTATTGCCTATTTTTATTGTGTTTAAGAATTTTAACATTTGCTGGTATGTTGTGTGTGAAAAAGTATTAATCTGTTAATTAAATTTCAAAATATTTAAGTGATAACAATTGATTGTGTTTAAGAATTTTAATTTGTTTTCTTGTATTTTGGGAAGTAAGATTAGGATATACAATCCCTTCTACTGGGAATGTAAACCCAGACTTTTAGATATGTTTCTACCTAACATTGAAAGAACTTTTTAAAAGAATTGGCAGTAAAAAGCTTCTACTGATGTTAGTCAGTTCAATGATGCACCATGCTGTCAATGATAAACTGGTAGCATGTTGATTATATGACCAAGGGTGTTGCTCTAAATTCTGTCATTAGATTTAATATACGGAGGAATTTTGGAGAAAATCCCGGATAACATTGATTATTGCATTACTAAACCCTTCTCCCGAAATTCCTAAAACGGGGAAATACTGTTCCACATTAAACGTCGGTTGTATCTATTTATAATTATACTTAAACTAACAATGTTTCTAGAGAAGAAATGGTAAGAAATGTCTAAACTAGGTTAGGTTAGGTTACGAGGGTTGCTCGAAAATTAGCGAGTTCACTCGGAGGCCTTGTGGCCCATTGTGATCCCCTTAGAATTACCATTCCCTTATATACATAAAGGGAGAATGGTTGCCCACCCTAATTTCGTTGAGTATGTACTTCTTGTGATCCCCGTGAGAACGAACCGGTACTCTGATCATATTTACTAGTGGCACATCTCTGAGACAGTCCAGATCATGGAAAAGAGCTCTACCAAGATGTAGTAGTCTATGCTATTGTAAGGCTGGGCAGTCACATAGAAGATGTTGTACCGATTCTTCCTTCTCCTCATCCAAACAACTTCTACAATAGCTATAACGTGGGTAACCCATACGTTCTGACATGCGTCCAATGTTACAGTGCCCAGTGATTATACCCGTAAGAAGCCTGATCGAATTCCTACTAAGAGACAAAAGAGTCTTAATCCTATTCCCTATCACAGTGGACCAGAGCAATCTGGATATTCTACAAGTGATGATATTTAACCACCTGAGTTCCGTCTCACTCAAAGCCCATTCATTTATCAATTTTGATACGTTCACCAAGGGAGTGGGAATATCCCTTTGCGCAAGAGATACGTCCAGGGACGACCCGTTCGTTGCGCATTCGTCGGATACTTCATTTCCCCGGATGCCCTCATGTCCTGGGACCCATATCAACTCGACGTGATGTTGTGTCAGTTGTGCCAGTGATTGGATGCAGTTGAGAAGACATTTCGACTTAATAAAGTTGGAATTAAGAGCCTTGATTGATGCAAGGCTGTCCAGGTAAATATGTATAGTCGAATTTTCGAGATTCAGTTCCCGTATTCTTCTCGCGGCTGTATCGATGGCATATATCTCAGCTTGGAAAACCGTGCAGGTATCCGGTAATCGAAGAGACTGCGAAAGGTCCAGTTTATCGGAGAAAATTCCCGAGCCCGTGCCTCTTTCTGTCTTTGAACCATCAGTGTAGACTGAGATCACGTCGTCCCTTAGGACAGTGTTCGCGCCCCAGTCATCCCTTGTCGGTATCTTGATCCTAAACGTCCTATCAAAATTAAGTGTAGATACCAAGTAATCCGTTTCCTGCCCAATGAATGGGCTGCCTATCTTCTGTAGGATGGTGCCGTGACCAATACGATCATGCTTCAGTCTGCTTTGAATGTCTAAACTAAGTAATTAAAGATGTTTTAATAACTTTAACCAACTAACGCCGGGTGAATAGAAAAATACCCAAAAATAGAACACTTTTAGACAAATTCTAACAAGGGCCAGATGAGAAGTATCGCATAAACGTTTTCATGAATGCATAAAGGAAGAATAAGACTATTTGTCATAGAAGGTCATTTCTTGGTGGAAATCAGAGGGTCTAAAGTCTGCAACTTCACAAATTAAAAAAATTTTAACATAATGGCCCTGAAAAATGGTAATACTGGAAAGAGACCCTCTTGGTCTCTTTTAGCTTTATATATCCTCTATATGAAAAAAGTATACTCATCTGTGTGTATAATTATGATTTAATGGCTGGGGTATTTAAATACCATGTTTGGCATTCATGGGTTCTAAACATATGAAAATGAGTTTTATTCTTCGAGTTAAACTCAGAGATTTTGTTAGAAAATCGTAGGATATCCGATTGTAATATATTTGTATTGCGAACTACGTATAATATGAATGATTTTTATGTATTCGTAACAACTTTAGGGTAATGATTTTGAGGAAGTTTTACCTCTGCTTCAACAACACTCACACTTAGAATATTATATCACAAACTCGACGACTCATATTGCCATATGTAGAAAAAACTAACAGAACATTAAGACTAATGGTGATCCCACATTTCATTGTAAACTAGGGTTGTCAAATATTCCTGTTTTATTTCAATATTCCTGTTTTATTCAATCGAGTAAAAATATTATTTGAATAACTTAAAAGTACGTGTAGGTTATCTCCTTTAGTTGAAGAGATATTTCGTTTTATTTACTTTTTCTTATAATTAGCTCGTTCTTTTTTTGGTATTTTTGATATGGCGGGAATACAGAGGGTCGAAATTTTGGTTTTAAATATCAGCTAAATTTGCGATAAAGTTCTAAATAAAATAAAACCTGCTGCTAGTTATTTTGTCCCTATAAAAAGTTACACTCATCAAGATGGAACATGTAAATAGGGCCTTATTCTTTAAGTTTTTTCCCAAAAAAGTCCGTATATTTTTTTTTTTTTTTTTTTTGTAGATAAAAAAATTTTTCGAGACTATGTACAGTTTTAATATGATCCAGAAAGAGAACTTAATGCAAAAGCGTGTAAAGTAGTACCCCCCAGACCTACCAAACTTTGAAAAAAGCACTTTGAGTAAAAAATTCTAAAATGGCGAAGCTCTAATCCTCAAAGACCCTATGTACCGATTAAATACATACACATTTTTTTTACTATCGCACGGTAAATAACGTTACAGTAGGCACTGAAAATAACATATGTCAAAAAATATAATGCCATTGCTTTGAAGACATTTGGATATACAGTAGTTACTGTATGATATGATATCTTTAACCTTTAAAATTTTGCATTAATTAAAATTTTATATTTTTCTTTATGAAAAACCACCATATTATAATTTTCTTAGCTTTTAAAGAAATAACGCCCGAAAAATTTGTAAAACTATTTAATTTTACTAAAATGCCAATCCTCAAGTCCTAAGGTTTTCACCAATATCAAATACCTGTATAAAAAGCCTATACTTACTCTCCAGAAGCCACACAAACTTTGCCAAGTTTGAAAAATGTTATCGTTTTTCATACATTTTGTTCGGCTCAAGGACAAAGCGTGTTGAAATTTGCTGAAATCGGTCCATTATTTCACCTATCCCCCGTACAAATTTCATCCCGAAATAGGGCTAATTGGTCATAAATACTTAATTTATATAAGTATCTACACACATTTCGCTCCTAATAAGTTTTGTATATACGGAAGTCATTTCACCGAGTTTTATGAAACGAGCATAAATCTTTTAAAGATGTTATTATCTACATATACTTATTTCAACAGAAATTAGTTTCATATAGACATAAATCATACGACCTAATTTCATGACGATCGGTCCATAAATGGTCATAACTTCCATATAAGACTCACTTCCGAAAAAGCACATCTCCCACCTCAAATTCCTTACTTTGGCCTGAGAGGGTATGAGTGGTATAAAAACATCAAACTTAATGTTTTACTAAGAAAAAATTCGGTTTAATTTGAAAAAGAGTAGAGCCATCTTTATTTTTTCTAATGCTTCCCGTTCTTAATTAATCTTATCTTTAAATTTTTGAAATACAGTGAATTTAAAAGATTTTAAAATGTTGACACAAATTTAAAACAATTTACCTTATCTTTGATAAAGCAATTGAAGAAAATGACAATATCTGTTAAATTTTCAATCATCCATATGTGTGTATTTGTAAACATCTAAGAAAATAATCAATGTCTTTGTTATATAGTTTGATAAAGATATTATTGCAGATATACGAATACAGATAATACATATGTATGTATGCTCAAGAAAGTGTTAACACTTGCAGTGAAATTTTAGAAAAGCTTAATAATGGATAAAACTTGTAAGAAACCTTTATCTCATAAGAACTACATCGAGCCCTTACAGCAAGAATAGATTAACCAACAATATTTTAGATATTTGGTTTTCAATGAAAATCGATAATTGAGATCAAAGATGCTCATTACGATTTGATATAACATTCAAATAAAAATTTAAATAATCACAACATTTTTGCTAATATAAAGTTGTGGGTTTTGCACTTAAGGCTCCTGCTTTTTTCTGTTAGAGTTAGATATGTCAATGGACTATTGTCATATTGTTACATCAGTTCAAAACCAAGTTAAATAAAACGTTTTAACAGAAATGTTAGTTTTAATTTTTATGAAAATCAGGCACATATAAGGAGTGGGATCGTAAAATTCTTAACACAAGTTTTTCATTAAAACTTTTAACCCAAGTAATGCTTAGTTGGCTAAGCATTCAAAGGTCTGCCGTCAAACTGTTTCCAATGTTATTAAACAGTACCGGGAGAACTTGTCCGTTGATAAAAAACCTAGTTCAGGTAGTAGGAATGGTGTTTCTAAAGCCAAAAAAATAGAAAACATTTTCAAAAGAGCTTCCAACACATCCGGTAGGAAAGCAGCCCGGTTAGCTCAGTGCTCGGACTATTTGGCACGAAAAGTTAAAGCCAATGCTGGTTTAAAAACATACAAGACTCAAAAAGTTCCTGACAGGAACGCTGCTAAAAATTTAGAGGCCAAAAACAGAGCATGGACAACTATGAGTAGTTAACTCTGAATTTAATTGCGCTGATGTGAACAGCTCATAAAAGTTCAATTTGATTTTTTTTTTTTTTGCTATTAAAGCCAATCTAAACAAATCATGAAACAACATCCACATATAGAAATATTGTCAGCAGGAATACAAATGCAAATCAAATACAAACAAATGTACTACCTACCATACATATCCAAAAAGGAGTGAAAAATCAAAAGAGTGAATCAACCAAAACAAACATAAACTGATAGAAAACAAGGAAGAGTGTTATAATCGGCTATGCCGATTGTTATATACCCAACACCAATATAACAGGAGCACCTGATTTGGTTAGTTTTACATTTTTATTATTAGAAAATATCAGTGGTAAATTTCACCTTGACAGATCTATGCATTTAAATGTTATCGTGATCAAAGTATGTACAGTGTTAAATGCAAACTAAGTGATACAAAACTGAATACAGATTCAGCCTAAATTTAGGTACATAAGTCAGCTATTAGCAATATTAATTTCTGAAAAATTTCTATTTTCTAGGTGTCCTATTTTCAGGAAATTTGCTTCCCCCTACCTGCTTCTCTAGCAAGATAGTCTTAGAATTTTATAAGGACCCAGAATTTATATATACCTTTTGGTTTTACGAACAATATTTCGATATGTATCAAACGCCATGACAAAATCAATATACCCCCCATCTTTTTGGTGGTGGTGGCTATACAAAAACACAATAGAAAACAAACAAAATAAAACAGAAATTCATATAGATATACAAACACAAACCTTATTAGAAAACTCATGCAAATTGGTACTACTTTTGCCCCTTCTACTTCTCCATTAAAATCTACAGCACAGCCATCATACAGTTTAAAGCCAAGTTAATAGATTTGGCAAGAGGTATGTAAATGTCAATACAAACACTTAAATAAGCATACTTATGCCTCTTGAATTCCTTATAGTAAAAAAAAAAAAAGAAAATACAATCTGTGTATGTGAGTGAGTGAATTTGTGCAAGAAATCCTTCCTAAAATCAAAATCAAACAGCATGTGCTCATGTCTTTCTAAACCAGAAGTTTTAGAAAATTTTTGAAATTCTTCTTATTTTCTGATTTTATGTTTTTTTTTTATATTTATTTTTATTATAACGAGTACGAGTCTGTTGTGTGTAGTTACCAAGAGTATGTATGACATGTTTAACTTACGCACTTTTATTTACATTTACATATTGAACACACAAACATACGTTTATATACTAATACACGTGGGTGGATAGTTAATTAGTTAGAACTTTATCGTTATGCCGAAAATCGAATATATTTTTGGTGAATCATTGTTGGCTGTTTTTGGCCGATAGTTACACTTTATTCTTTAACTTGTGTGTCAATGTCACTTTTAATGCTTCTCTTATTTTTATTAAAATAATAATTATTTAATTTTAATAAATTGTTGAATGTAATATTCTGTAGATCATTAACCCGCCAATGGTGACGCAAATTTGACTCTGATCAATTAAGCTCTTTTACTTCAATATTAAAATTCACAACATTTTTTTAAAAACAATAACGGAGAATAAAGTTCTTCGATTTTTATAACACACACAGTCTCACAGACATATAGCTCACCTTTGGCGGGTTAATAAATATGATCCACTAATAAAACTAAACTTGTTATATATTTATCATACGCAAGGGTGGATTTTAAAAACAGATTTTATCAAAAATAACTTTAGAATTTTTATTACTAGTAAAAATCCATTTCAAGTCTGAATAAGTTGAATTTAACAAATCCAATTTCAGTGATAATAACCACCATTTTTATGAATGATAAAATGTTCACGGAATCTTCAGAAAAACCTAGCGGGTAACACTGTAAAGTCAGATTTGTGATTTTCAACATCATAACGAAAAACTAGCCAATCGCTCCCGAATGGCTCGATCAAGAGAAAAAACAATCGATTTAAAGATGCCGTCATTTTATTACAATAAATATGATGACACCAGGAATTCACAGGGACGTACTAATTGGCGAAATTAACAAACATTGCTTACATCGGAGCGTTTTGAAGTTCCCTAAGCAAACCTGTTCGAACGGTAAAGTTATTCTGCCACCAATTATTGAGCCGCCTGAACTGCACCTCAGTTACATTTCCGGGGCCAATCCTATTTCCAAGCACTCCTTTCAAAATATCCAAAAGTGCAACTCATGCTTTCAAATGACGTCGGCTTCATGTCCACCTTTAAAGTTCGAGGCCAAATATACCACAGAATTGGATCATTAATCCCGCTCCCCAATGACGATGCGAAGTTCCTTCAAATTTATTTCATTGGAACTGAAACTGCAGAAGTCGAACGCTATCAATGAACATGCGTGTGCATTTGCTTCAATACCTTCTGCCGAAACATTCTCAAAACAACTGTTGGACATCGGAAATAGCAAAATTCCAATGGATCCCTCCACAAATTAGATTTCGTACCGGAATTTCTGGCAAATGCAAATGAATATTCAAGCCGCTGTCGACAAGGTATTCCCAAGTCTTACAAACAACTACAAAAATTCGGATTGGCTGTGGGAACATGTAATTTTGGCACCAACAAATTATGATGTTAACAAGCTCAATAAGCAAATACAATTGAATTTGCTGGCGAAACAATAATTTTGAATTTATTGGAACCAGCCGGACTGCCACCACATGTATTTACATTGAAGGTTGGATCACCGAAATTGTCCGACACTGTATATTAAAATCGAGATCGAGAATACAGATGTCTTATAAGGGCCAGCAACGCGGAGCGGATTCAGCAAGTACTATATATACAAATAAATTTAAATAACAGACTTTAAGGTCACAACATTTCTTCCATTTGCTATCGTTGTATTTCAAAATTTCAGTCAATGATTCCTAATTTTCCTATGTATTAATGGCATGAGCAATTGGTATGGATATTTTTTTATTCCCATTATGCAAAAGAGGACCCTTTAAACTATACTTAGAGAAATCAATAAATAATCTCCATTCAGTTTTGTCATATGGCTGGTTTATTTTTTGAAATAAACCATCATCACCAAAATATGCTGCCAATTCCAAGCTTCTATCGCTATAGATTGTTACTTTTGTCCAAAATGAAAGATATTTCCACTGCTGCATGCATGATGATAGTAATTCTGCGTTTTGCTGCGTTAAATGTAAATCCTAAATTAGATCATTCAGCTCAGCATGAGTCACTAAATGACGTTTATCACCAGACTCATACATACTACCACTGTTGAAAGATGTTTCGGACTCACTGCTCGTAGCACTGGGAATAACTGGTAATGGATCATTTGGTGGACGTTGATCTAGGTTGGAAACCGATGGGATATTCGCGTAAATAATATTTTTTAGATTTTTCATATTGAATCCAGCATATTTTGTTAAACAGAAATAACAATAGGTTTACTGGTTTCCTTAAATTCTCCAAAGTACTGGAATTGAAAAATCAAAACAGATCTTCTTTCCATATGACCAATTGTATAAAATAGTTTTGCTGCTATTTCAAAACATTGTCGGTGTCCACGGTTTGTCGAAGTTTCTGACAGCAAAACCAAAATAATATAAATATGGATATTTTAATGATTCTGATATAACACACGATCTCCCTGACATGGTTCATCGCTACTATTATGAAGATTTAGAATTGTGAAATTGTATTGACTGTGATACAAAATTTACAAGACGTGATAGCCCAATTTTTATGCCAGATTCGTATTCAATGCACCCAGATTAGTTAAAAAACATGCTTCGTCCCTGCAGTAAATTTTCTTTCCAAATTTGCAGACCAGTGTATTTATTTGGCAACAACTTTTTTTGCATTTGTATTAGAAGCAAAGGTTACCATGTTAATTTTATCAGATTCTGTAATAAATGAGAAAAATTTATATCTAAAGGGTGTTATTTTTAAAGCCCGAACTTACGAAAGGGTTAACTGTCAAACAAACTGTCATGCTGCGCTCACGTTTTGGCATCTATGATCAGTATATTCTGGCAAATCATCATGGATAGATTGATGCTTAAACAAAGCTACCAAATTATCCAAATTTAAGTTTGAAAATTAGTCATCGATTCGCGCAACTTATAGACGACTTTGTGATTTTTATGGCGGACATAATCACCCATTTGAGCAAGTTTAACAGGTTTGTTAATAAACTAAATTGCCGCATATGGAATGAGACCAATCCCTACAGACTATATTACATCTAGAAAAATTCACCGTTTGGTGCGGTTTACACGCTGGTGGCATCATTTAATTTCTTCAGTGAAAATCGTTACCGAACCATTATCAATGATTTTTTGTTTGAAAGTATGGATGAAATTGATACAGGCGAGATGTGGTTTCAATAGGATAGCGTCAAGTGGCATACGTAAGTCGGCTGCAACTATCGTTTTATTGTAATCAAAATTGGAAAACTTGATTTCGAGAAATGGACCTCACGACTATTTCCTGTGGGCTTACGTGAAGTCACTGGCTCATGTTGATAAACAACAATTGTCGCCTTGGAGGCCAATATTATTCATGTTATTCGTGACATGCGACCAGCAATGTTAGAAAAAGTGGCCCAAATTTGTATATCCAGAAATAACTTCTAAACGAATACCCCAATTTTAATAAAATTTCCCATGGCTATAAAGGAGATGTTGATAATTTTAAGTTTTGATATTGAGCTTAACATACCAAGCCCCAAAGTGGGATACAATGCATCAAAGTGAGAAACCCAGGGCATATCAAAAATTAAAAATTATGCAAAATTTTTTTACTCTATTCGATTTGAAAGATTTTTATATATATAAAATCTACAAAAATATTACTATAGCGATATAATACTAACAAATTTGATAATTAAAAAAAAAGACATTTCAAGAAAATCGGGAAAGATTTGGATCCGTTAGTAGCAAAAAATCTGACTAAGGTAGGCAAAAAAACTAAAATTTTTATTTTCAAATGCGAATAACTCGTAAACTATAAGAGATAATATATCCATATAGCAATGTTTTTTGTAGATCTCTTCTAGTAGATTTTAGATTTTTCAAATCGAATCAAGAACAAAAATTTGGCATCATTTTTAATTTTAGATATATCCTAGTTGCCATAATGTGGGGTATTAAGGCTCGGCACCCCCTTAATATTATAAGCTCAAATTCCAAACTTTATTAAAATCGGGCTACCCGTTTAGAAGTTACAAATTTATTTCCACTTTTTTTCAATGTGCGGTGTAGGTTATATATATTAATAAGTACGCACACATGTTCATCATTGCGTATACTTTATATGTAATTCAATTATATAGCTCATTCGTGGAGTGGGCTATGGGTTACATATAACAAAATTCTAATAAGTATTGGGACAATGTTTAAACGATTTTGAGCACACTTTCAACAAATTGCAAGCATCAATTTCAGAATTAAATTTAAAATTTGTTGCAATAATAAACCCACATATAGTGTGAGGACCTAAATTCGTAGAACTTTAATTTTCAATTAATTCAATAATAAGCTATAAATGAAATATTACACATTTTATTGGGGCTGAATACAGATATCCGTAGGACGATGGAGTACAGGAGGTCGAACGAGCCGTATAGTCAAGGCCAGGTGATGAGTTCTACACTGGCTGCGAAAATTAGATTGTGCCAGCTGAGACAAGTTAACACAGCTAGTGTCAACAGTGGAGCAAGGAGCAGCGATCAGCTCATTCACTTGTTGTGCAAGTGAATGAGTAAGACTGGTTTACAAATAGTTAAAGAGGTGGATTACATCCTTACCCAAGACAGATTTACATCAACTGAGAGATTAGAAACTAGCACTGGCTCAGGCGAAGAGTGGAAGAAATTTTTCTTGTAAATAACACTCGGAAAAATAAGAGACATGAATATATACTCACTTTTCTTGGTATGAAGTTAGTGGTTGTGATATAATGTGCCCAGTGGGCCACTTTTGGTAAGCAGAACTGGCGCTGTGGGATGAACCAAACGAAGGTTCCCTACAATAAGTATATCAAGATCACCAAAAATACTTATATAGTTAATTGAATGTACTTAACAATTATCCCACTTATGCAAATAATCTCACGTACATATTACCTACAAACAAACATATATCATGCAAATTTTACAAGTATGTAGTATGTGTGTAAATTTGCAATACCTGATTTTTTGTTACACAGTAAACTTGAGGTTTTACATACACGCACATACCCACATGCATGTGTGCGTATGAGTAAAGAAAAATACGGAAGGATATGCCAAGTTTTATATTTACAAATTACAATTTTCTCTCTCTTTTTTTTTATTTACATTAACGAAATAAAATTTGTTAAGCTGGTTAAAGTTATAGGGATGTAAAAGAGATATACATTTGTATGAAAGAATTGTGTGTGTTTGTATATAGGTAAATATTTGAATGCAAGTGTGAGATGTATATTGATAAGTATATTATATACATACATTATATTTATTTAAATTTATAATCTAATTTAATTCTTTTATCTGCATATTTGTATTTAAAAATTTTCCTATAGGCAGCCATAAACATTTAGATAGATTAGATAACATTGCAATTTTAAATAAACATTGCCATCTTTGTATTGTACAATGTACATATAGGAATTACACAATATATTTAAAATTTTAGTGTAGAAAAATAAAACCAGTGGGAATTAATTGTGCAAATTTTTCAGTATGCAGTAATCAAATATATTCTTTGAATAATATAACATTTAAATTTACTGATTGTGCCAGGAAAAACTACTGTATTTAACAGAATACATTACAAAACATTTGCTGTATAACTCCTAAGCTAAAAGAGTGCCTAGTTTAAACAATTAATTAACAATATATAGTTTTTTCCGACCGTTGTCCGATTTGGGATGGATCATCCCCAATGTAAAGTAGAAATATGGGGATTAATGGAATATGCTTTCGGCAGACGTTTGCTATTTTCACAAAATTTTTAACCACATTTTGCCAAAACGCTTCACTTATCTCGTCCACGTAAATCGGGTCTCCCAAATATCCCCAGAGTAAATAGTCCAGCGATAAATCACAAGAACGAGGCGGCCATTTGACATCGCTAATTAGGGCTGATTTCCCACTGGGACCGTCTTGTTTAAACCGAAGATCACTGATGTCAACATTAGTCAAATGTGGCTACAAAAAAATTCGTTAGCATGATTTAATGACTCCAAAATAAAAAAAACTGTTAGAATCATATTGTTGTTTTCTTACATATTTAGTAAGGCCTTGGTCGATAGTGCAGTACCGAAAAATATATGACAAGATTCAGAAAATGCCTTTAATATATATTTTTTTTTTTTTAAATTTTCAAAATTTAATTCAATTCTGTTTTTGGTTGAAGCGACTGTATACAATAATTTGAATTCATGATGAATTAAAAAAATTACAATTCATTGCATACCTTATATGTGTGGAGACATGGTTAAACAAATGGAGAATTCGAGTAAATCAGTTAAAAAGCAAACAAGTTACGTTTACACTGAGGAGGGGATGTTGTCCACCTGCCACACTTAACAACGTTAATATACCTCAGTCCGATTATGTTACATACATTGGCATTCAATTAGATAGAAGACTTACTTGGCTCCATCATATAGAAACCAAGAGACTTCACATGAAGTTAAAAGCATCTAGCCTTCACTGGTTAATCAGTGATCAATCAAAGCTAAGCCATGACTATAAAGTCACCCTGTATAAAACTATTTTAAAACCAATTTGGACATATGGAATCCAATTGTGGGGAACTGCTAGTAATACCAGTATTGATCTTATACAGAGCGCCCAATCAAAAATTCTTAGGACAATGACGGGCGCATCATGGTACATAAGAAATGAAAACATCCACAGATATCTAGAAGTACCACTGGTTGGACTTCTAGCTCATAGCCAAATGCAGTCGAGGCTTCGTATAGCTTATCTGCCAATTACCAATTAATATGCTCCGGTTAGGGTGTAATTAGATTTAATTTAAATTATAAGATTTAAATACTTATAGTCAGGCCTAAGGAAATAGGCAGATTCAACAAATAAATGAAAAGTAAAAAAAAAATCCAGTATGTACTTGAAATACAACTTTTTGAGTACTTATTGGTCATAATCTAAATTAAACAATCTAAATTACTGTCGCATGTCACCTGCATATTGAGGCATTTATTGTCATAATTTTCTAGTTAAACAATTAAAAATTTACTATATCATTAATGAAAATAACACCTTTATATACTCAAATTACACGCACTTTTAAAGTGACAACTAACATATTGTATATTACTAGCATATGAACATATGTTATGTTTTGTAATAGCAGAACTAAATTATAATACATTTCTCTGAAATGTTTGAATTTATATTGCTTTCAATCCATGCTTGAAAAAAGTTCATTTTTAAAGCAACTGTTCTATATTAAATACTAGCTTGACCCGGTGCGCTTCGCTACCCCTGTCGATGTAAAAATCGGTTCAGCTGTTTAGTAATTATTGTTTAAAAACTAAAGGTACCAATTTTACCCGTTTTTCCCCCTTTTTATCACTTTCTGGTCCAAGTATTGAAAAAATTTATAGCCTATTGACGCTTCCAAGTAAGGATCTATCTACGTTCCAAATTTCAATAAAATCGGTTCAGCCGTTTAGGCGTGATGCTCAAACAAACAAACAAACAAACAAACAAACAAACAAACAAACAAACAAACAAATAAACAAACAAACTTACAAAGACATTTATATATTTATATAGATTAGGGATATTTTTAATTTTCGGTACTGCCAAGATCTAAAATTGTTCTCACTTATTTATAAAAAAATGTACAGAAAATCTGAAAAAAATATTTTGGGACAACATATAGCTATTAGCTTTTGAATATTTTGATTAAAAGTGTTAAAATGGAAGCAAAAAGTATAGTTGAGTGTTTAGAAACTCCATAAAAGAGTATTGCATAAATGGTAATGGTTTTTGTTCTATTGTGATCGTTAAACAATTTACCACATTTTGAGGGTTTGGGTAACCTTTAATAAATGGTACAAAATATGTTGGCATCATTTTGTGTCAGATAACAAAACTCCATTAGTTTCTTCTCTTTAATAGAATTTGTTTTATGCTCGAAAAGCAATAATTTACAATAGATATTCGATACAATTATTAAGTTGTTCGTTACAATTATAAAATACTTAAAATGCTTAGATTTTATACATTTCGGCCACCACGTTGTTGGTTGGTCACGAAGAATCTGTGCTAAGGAATGAATGGCTTCTGAAATAATGCGTTGATCTGGAACTGATAAAGAAGCTGTTTGGAGTAGTGGATGATGACTTTGATTTGATGGTGCTGAACGTTTTGAACATGCTGGGTCTCCACATTTTGACGCCTTTCTGTCGAGACGTCTATGAATACCCTTATGGAGCAAAGTGTGATGATAGTTGTCACATCTCCTACATGTATCCATCCACGTCCATTGGCCAAAAAAGGTGCGATGATGAATGAGGTGGCGATAGACTCCTTTTCTGGTATTTTCCTTGTTAAATGCAAGATGACTGTACAGCAGAAACTATATGAGACTGCTGAAAACAGGAAGACCAACGAACCTTCCTGTGCTAGAACGAGGTCGACTTGGCCCGTGTATGAGACCAGCAGGACGAAACTACTTATTAAATTCCATCGTGAGCAAATAAGTCTAAATTTTTCCATTATAACAGGACACTGTATAATTGTGACTATAGAAACTGTTATAATGAAGAGGAGGAAGAGGTTGTGTCTCACCTACTCTGTCAATTTGACACACGCATCCTCGGAATCCTATTCTTATCATGCTTGGATGAGCTACCAAGAATGAATCTTAAACGAATCTACTCCTTCATTAGAGAATCTCGTTGGTATAGAAATACAGCCAGTTAGTGGCTAGATTTCTGTATAGAAATACAGCCAGGTACTGGCTAGATTTCTGCATAGAAATACAGCCAATTACTGGCTAGATTTCTGTATAGAAATACAGCCAGTTAGTGGCTAGATTTCTGTATAGAAATACAGCCAGTTACTGGCTAGATTTCTATATAGAAATACAGCCAGTTACTGGCTAGATTTCTGTACAGAAATACAGCCAGTTACTTGCTACATTTCTGTATAGAAATACAGCCAGTTAGTGGCTAGATTTCTGTATAGAAATACAGCCAGTTAGTGGCTAGATTTCTGTATAGAAATACAGCCAGTTACTTGCTACATTTCTGTATAGAAATACAGCCAGTTAGTGGCTAGATTTCTGTATAGAAATACAGCCAGTTAGTGGCTAGATTTCTGTATAGAAATACAGCGAGTTACTGGCTAGATTTCTGTATAGAAATACAGCCAGTTACTGGCTAGATTTCTGTATAGAAATACAGCCAGTTACTGGCTAGATTTCTGTATAGAAATACAGCCAGTTACTGGCTAGATTTCTGTATAGATATACAGCCAGTTACTGGCTAGATTTCTGTATAGAAATACAGCCAGTTACTGGCTAGATTTCTGTATAGAAATACAGCCAGTTACTGGCTAGATTTCTGTATAGAAATACAGCCAGTTACTGGCTAGATTTCTGTATAGAAATACAGCCAGTTACTGGCTAGATTTCTGTATAGAAATACAGCCAGTTACTGGCTAGATTTCTGTATAGAAATACAGCCAGTTACTGGCTAGATTTCTGTATAGAAATACAGCCAGTTACTGGCTAGATTTCTGTATAGAAATACAGCCAGTTACTGGCTAGATTTCTGTATAGAAATACAGCCAGTTACTGGCTAGATTTCTGTATAGAAATACAGCCAGTTACTGGCTAGATTTCTGTATAGAAATACAGCCAGTTACTGGTTAGATTTCTAAATAGAAATACAGCCAGTTACTGGCTAGATTTCTAAATAGAAATACAGCCAGTTACTGGCTAGATTTCTGCATAGAAATACAGCCAATTACTGGCTAGATTTCTGTATAGAAATACAGCCAGTTACTAGCTAGATTTCTGTATAGAAATACAGCCAATTACTGGCTAGATTTCTGTATAGAAATACAGCCAATTACTGGCTAGATTTCTGTATAGAAATACAGCCAGTTACTAGCTAGATTTCTGTATAGAAATACAGCCAGTTAGTGGCCAGATTTCTGTATAGAAATACCGCCAGTTAGTGGCTAGATTTCTGTATAGAAATACAGCCAGTTAGTGGCTAGATTTCTGTATAGAAATACAGCCAGTTACTGGCTAGATTTCTATATAGAAATACAGCCAGTTACTGGCTAGATTTCTGTATAGAAATACAGCCAGTTACTTGCTACATTTCTGTATAGAAATACAGCCAGTTACTTGCTACATTTCTGTATAGAAATACAGCCAGTTAGTGGCTAGATTTCTGTATAGAAATACAGCCAGTTAGTGGCTAGATTTCTGTATAGAAATACAGCCAGTTACTGGCTAGATTTCTGTATAGAAATACAGCCAGTTACTGGATAGATTTCTGTATAGAAATACAGCCAGTTACTGGCTAGATTTCTGTATAGAAATACAGCCAGTTACTGGCTAGATTTCTGTATAGATATACAGCCAGTTACTGGCTAGATTTCTGTATAGAAATACAGCCAGTTACTGGCTAGATTTCTGTATAGAAATACAGCCAGTTACTGGCTAGATTTCTGTATAGAAATACAGCCAGTTACTGGATAGATTTCTGTATAGAAATACAGCCAGTTACTGGCTAGATTTCTGTATAGAAATACAGCCAGTTACTGGCTAGATTTCTGTATAGAAATACAGCCAGTTACTGGCTAGATTTCTGTATAGAAATACAGCCAGTTACTGGCTAGATTTCTGTATAGAAATACAGCTAGTTACTGGCTAGATTTCTGTATAGAAATACAGCCAGTTACTGGCTAGATTTCTGTATAGAAATACAGCCAGTTAGTGGCTAGATTTCTGTATAGAAATACCGCCAGTTAGTGGCTAGATTTCTGTATAGAAATACAGCCAGTTAGTGGCTACATTTCTGTATAGAAATACAGCCAGTTACTGGCTAGATTTCTATATAGAAATACAGCCAGTTACTGGCTAGATTTCTGTATAGAAATACAGCCAGTTACTTGCTAGATTTCTGTATAGAAATACAGCCAGTAAATGGCTAGATTTCTGTATAGAAATACAGCCAGTTAGTGGCTAGATTTCTGTATAGAAATACAGCCAGTTACTGGCTAGATTTCTGTATAGAAATACAGCCAGTTACTGGCTAGATTTCTGTACAGAAATACAGCCAGTTACTGGCTAGATTTCTGTATAGATATACAGCCAGTTATTGGCTAGATTTCTGTATAGAAATACAGCCAGTTACTGGCAAGATTTCTGTATAGAAATACAGCCAGTTACTGGCTAGATTTCTGTATAGAAATACAGCCAGTTACTGGCTAGATTTCTGTATAGATATACAGCCAGTTACTGGCTAGATTTCTGTATAGAAATACAGCCAGTTACTGGCTAGATTTCTGTATAGAAATACAGCCAGTTACTGGATAGATTTCTGTATAGAAATACAGCCAGTTACTGGCTAGATTTCTGTATAGAAATACAGCCAGTTACTGGCTAGATTTCTGTATAGAAATACAGCCAGTTACTGGCTAGATTTCTGTATAGAAATACAGCCAGTTACTGGCTAGATTTCTGTTTAGAAATACAGCCAGTTACTGGCTAGATTTCTATATAGAAATACAGCCAGTTACTAGCTAGATTTCTGTATAGAAATACAGCCAGTTACTGGCTAGATTTCTGTATAGAAATACAGCCAGTTACTGGCTAGATTTCTGTATAGAAATCTAGCCAGTTACTAGCTAGATTTCTGTATAGAAATACAGCCAGTTACTGGCTAGATTTCTGTATAGAAATACAGCCAGTTACTGGCTAGATTTCTGTATAGAAATACAGCCAGTTACTGGCTAGATGTCTGTATAGAAATACAGCCAGTTACTGGCTAGATTTCTGTATAGAAATACAGCCAGTTACTGGCTAGACTTCTGTATAGAAATACAGCCAGTTACTGGCTAGACTTCTGTAAAGAAATACAGCCAGTTACTGGCTAGATTTCTGTATAGAAATACAGCCAGTTACTGGCTAGATTTCTGTATAGAAATACAGCCAGTTACTGGCTAGATTTCTGTATAGAAATACAGCCAGTTACTGGCTAGATTTCTGTATAGAAATACAGCCAGTTACTGGCTAGATTTCTGTATAGAAATACAGCCAGTTACTGGCTAGATTTCTGTATAGAAATACAGCCAGTTAGTGGCTAGATTTCTGTATAGAAATACAGCCAGTTAGTGGCTAGATTTCTGTATAGAAATACAGCCAGTTACTGGCTAGATTTCTGTATAGAAATACAGCCAGTTACTGGATAGATTTCTGTATAGAAATACAGCCAGTTACTGGCTAGATTTCTGTATAGAAATACAGCCAGTTACTGGCTAGATTTCTGTATAGAAATACAGCCAGTTACTGGCTAGATTTCTGTATAGAAATACAGCCAGTTACTGGCTAGATTTCTGTATAGAAATACAGCCAGTTACTGGCTAGATTTCTGTATAGAAATACAGCCAGTTACTGGCTAGATTTCTGTATAGAAATACAGCCAGTTACTGGCTAGATTTCTGTATAGAAATACAGCCAGTTACTGGCTAGATTTCTGTATAGAAATACAGCCAGTTACTGGCTAGATTTCTGTATAGAAATACAGCCAGTTACTGGCTAGATTTCTGTATAGAAATACAGCCAGTTACTGGCTAGATTTCTGTATAGAAATACAGCCAGTTACTGGCTAGATTTCTGTATAGAAATACAGCCAGTTACTGGCTAGATTTCTGTATAGAAATACAGCCAGTTACTGGCTAGATTTCTGTATAGAAATACAGCCAGTTACTGGCTAGATTTCTGTATAGAAATACAGCCAGTTACTGGCTAGATTTCTGTATAGAAATACAGCCAGTTACTGGCTAGATTTCTGTATAGAAATACAGCCAGTTACTGGCTAGATGTCTGTATAGAAATACAGCCAGTTACTGGCTAGATGTCTGTATAGAAATACAGCCAGTTACTGGCTAGATTTCTGTATAGAAATACAGCCAGTTACTGGCTAGATTTCTGTATAGAAATACAGCCAGTTACTGGCTAGATTTCTGTATAGAAATACAGCCAGTTACTGGCTAGATTTCTGTATAGAAATACAGCCAGTTACTGGCTAGATTTCTGTATAGAAATACAGCCAGTTACTGGCTAGATTTCTGTATAGAAATACAGCCAGTTACTGGCTAGATTTCTGTATAGAAATGCAGCCAGTTACTGGCTAGATTTCTGTATAGAAATACAGCCAGTTACTGGCTAGATTTCTGTATAGAAATACAGCCAGTTACTGGCTAGATTTCTGTATAGAAATACAGCCAGTTACTGGCTAGATTTCTGTATAGAAATACAGCCAGTTACTGGCTAGATTTCTGTATAGAAATACAGCCAGTTACTGGCTAGATTTCTGTATAGAAATACAGCCAGTTACTGGCTAGATTTCTGTATAGAAATACAGCCAGTTACTGGCTAGATTTCTGTATAGAAATACAGCCAGTTACTGGCTAGATTTCTGTATAGAAATACAGCCAGTTACTGGCTAGATTTCTGTATAGAAATACAGCCAGTTACTGGCTAGATTTCTGTATAGAAATACAGCCAGTTACTGGCTAGATTTCTGTATAGAAATACAGCCAGTTACTGGCTAGATTTCTGTATAGAAATACAGCCAGTTACTGGCTAGATTTCTGTATAGAAATACAGCCAGTTACTGGCTAGATTTCTGTATAGAAATACAGCCAGTTACTGGCTAGATTTCTGTATAGAAATACAGCCAGTTACTGGCTAGATTTCTGTATAGAAATACAGCCAGTTACTGGCTAGATTTCTGTATAGAAATACAGCCAGTTACTGGCTAGATTTCTGTATAGAAATACAGCCAGTTACTGGCTAGATTTCTGTATAGAAATACAGCCAGTTACTGGCTAGATTTCTGTATAGAAATACAGCCAGTTACTGGCTAGATTTCTGTATAGAAATACAGCCAGTTACTGGCTAGATTTCTGTATAGAAATACAGCCAGTTACTGGCTAGATTTCTGTATAGAAATACAGCCAGTTACTGGCTAGATTTCTGTATAGAAATACAGCCAGTTACTGGCTAGATTTCTGTATAGAAATACTGCCAGTTACTGGCTAGATTTCTGTATAGAAATACAGCCAGGTACTTGCTGTCCTGCGCGAAGCCAAAACGGTTAAATTTGCATATTTTATCCTTACATAGCTTTACATTGAATCAAAGCAATTTTCACTTAAGAGCTACTCTATTAAACATCTACCTACATTCTCCTCTTTTAAGAATTGAACAACAAATCACAGCAATTTCATTGCATTATTCTGAGTATTTATAGAAAACTTTTCTTATTAAATAAAATATAAAAATAATTGCTTTAATAAAATTTAATTTTCATTTATTATTTCTTTTAAAGTTATTTAAGCCAATTAAGATTTATTCAAATTTCCTTTTTCAAAAACATACAACTAAGTACTAGTATTACTTATTTAAAAAAAAAAATAAATCCTTATTATATTGACTTTTTACAATCATTTGATTTCTGCTCTATAGCTGTTTCATGCAACACAAAACAACTTAATCTTTTGCCAATTCCTGCCACTAAAATAGTACAGCAAAAATAACGAGAAGCAAACGCAATATATATAAATCCCTAGCACACGCAAAAATAAAAATGATAAAATATCAAATTTAAGCCTCTTAAATAGCATTTGTGATAAAAAAAAAAAAACAAATACAAATTCCTTCAATGCAAATAACTACCTAACAATAACACTCGTTAGGGAATCCTCCTTGTCAACTGCCATTGTGAATGTCATTTCCGTATTTCCATTTTTTCCAAACTCAGTCATCGTTAAAATTATAGGTACGAATACACAATCAAAGAAACATACATATACTCATAGAAATATAGCACAGCTGTAAGTACAAGAAGACTATAGAAGATGAACAAATCCTCACGCCACATTTCAATAAAATGTTATACATACATACGTATGCCCGACAATAATTTCAATGACAATCTTTTTACATCTTTTACGTTTATTTTTTTTGGATACTTTTATTGAACACGTATACGTTTTTTTATTCATTTCTTTTTTATTTTATTTAATTTTTTTTTTTTTTTTTGGTTGCTAAGGTTGTTTCGTTGTATTTTATTTTAATGTGAAGAAATTGTTTGTACAATCATGTTGCCTGCCATCAATGTAAATAGTTAACAAATTATAGAAAATCGTTTTATCGACAAATAATTATCATTGGAATGTTAAGATTATATAATTTGAATACAAATTTAAAAATCATTAAATAGATTAACACATACAGTCAAACAAATTATAACAATGGATTTTGGCTACTACTTTATAGGAAATTGGGAATTTTCACTTAGGTGCTATTGACAACCAGCTGATTTAATACAGGTTTTTTTTATAAAGATTTGAATTTGCCGCCATTTGTTTAGTAATTTGTTGCCAACCAACACAAATAGTTTGAACATTTTCGAGCAAAATCATTTTATTTATACATTAGAAGATTTTTGGAAAAACAAACATTAACCCTCTAACTGACAAGGCCGTAAAAATTATCCGATGAAGCCAATAATTTTTTTTCATGTACATGTAGTCAAGAGAACCGTAAGTTTTAATTTTCAGGCGAAAAAAACATTCTGAACGAACGCCAGGTTCAGACAATTTACCCATAATCGTTTGTCTGGATAGACCCAACGATTTCATTGTCTCTGAACGCCGAACTTACATCAACCAAATGAAAGCAGAGTGGCACGGCTTCAGAGAATTTACCGACCGCATCTACAATGGTCTACCGATTCCCTTCAACGTACAAAAAGTAGAGAGGAAGTTTGTCGAAACCGTCACCGCAGCAGCCGCTCGCTTCATTCCCGCTGGAAGAATATCCGTAGTGCGACCGCACTTCCCAGCAGAAGCAGCGGGACTCGCAGATGAGCGTGATGACATCGGAAGTACCAACCCTGATGACCCTAGGATCGCTCAGCTGAACCGCGATATCAGCAGGTTGGTAAATGAGGACAAGCGAAACAAATGGTTGGATCATTTGAAGAACTGCAACCTAAGTTCTGGAGTTGGCAAGTTGTGGTCTACAGTTCGGTCTCTCTCTAACCCGACAAAGAAGGACGATATGGTCGCAATTAAATTTGCAGACACCACTATATCCTACCCTAAAAGGTGCGCGCGCACTTTTTGCCGGCAATTTATTGAGCACCCTGAGAGAGTCAATGCGAAAAGAAGTATTGTCCGCAAACTGCATTATCTTCCCGTCTCGAAGATACCACAACTATAGACTCCAACTGAAGTTTCAGAAGATATCAACACAGCTAAGCCTTCAAAGGCAATAGGAACTGACGGAATATCCAAGCTCATGCTAAAACACCTAGGCGAGTGGGGAGTCGAGTACCTGACAACGATTTTTAACCTGTCAGTAAGGAGCTTAACAACACCCAATGTCTGGAAAATGGGTCGAGTGATCCCTTTGTTAAAATCTGGGAAAATCGCGAGTGAGGGACAATCGTACATGCCGACTTCCCTCCTGTCACCTGTAGCGTAGACACTCAAAGCTCTTCTCCTCCCCCAGCTGACCAGTCAACTACCAGCAGCTCGTCAGCCATAGTCACTCAGATCTCCCAGGGCTTGAATCAGCTGAGGATTTGAGAACGGACGATCCTAGAAGGCCTTCGACACTGTCAGTCACGCCACACTCTTCCAGAATATCCTGCAGTCCACAATGCCCAACAACGTGAAGAGATGGATAGTGAAATACCTGAGTGGCTGCTCCAGTCTAGTTGCCTTCGTTAAGTGATACTCAATGGAGAAATATTCAAAGCTGTCAAAATGCAGCCTTAAGAACCGTCACAGGCTGCCTCCAAATCACCTCCGAACACCACCTGCATGAGGAAACTAAGATTCTACCGGTCAGGGAACATAACGTCATGCTGACGCAACAGTTCCTTCTGGGATGTCACCGGAGGAGTCATCCTAACTTCAACATCACACAGTTGGAGTCTCCACCGAGGCATGTCAGACAGGACCTTAGAAAGTACAAGGAGAGCATACAGAGGTATGTGCAGGATCCATTTGATCGCAGCCCATATATGACAGCTTTGAACGACATTCATAGAGACACCATCAATTCCGCGGTAGTAGGATACCATATGCCCGCCACCGATAGCAGACGCCGAGAAGATTCTGTCGCGCAAAACAAGAGTCATTCTGACACAACTAAGATCAGGATGGAGCAACAGGCTTAATTCCATCTGGTCCCGCATAGAAAGTGCCGTCCTAAACTTATGCCTAGCATGTGGTCAGGGTCCCCATGACACCCTCCACATTTTCAACTGTCCAGCCAATCCTACTTCACTACATCCAGTAGATTTATGGACCCACCCAGTAGAAGAGGCACAATTTCTTGGACTTGATCTAGCAGAACCCCCAGCAGAAATCCCCACAACTCCATCTGATTGGATCAGTTATGAACACCGCTCTCAATGATCGATTAACATCCGGAATGCTATTTCAACGAAATTTTAAAATACTGGAAGATACTCAAACGAAAACATTGCGTGCATTGTTTTTGGCAGGTTAAAGCTTACTGCTGCATTGTTGCATACTTGGTCTTGCGGTAGTACCTTTGGACGTGAGAAACCCCGCAATCAAATAACAAATCAAGACAAAATGGTGGATCTCACAGAAATATTGAGAATTCTTATTTCTTATTGAAAACCTCCGGAAGAAATAAATAATTAAAAAGGAATGGTCTGCTACTGGTTCAGTACGTTCTTTCTTTTCGTTTACCGAAGTGGGTAAGCTAGTTGTGTTTCGATCATGCAGCTTCTTAAGAATTCTGAAGAACGGCGGTTATACGGATTCCTAAAAACTACCTGGAAAGGGATACAATGCATTTAGTATTTATTATCATCCTTTCGGTCCATGCAATTGATAAATAAGCATTCACCCTCTAGTAAATTATGCTTCGATCATGCAAACCGATGAAGCCACAGTCTGCAACGATCTGTATTCAGCACAGTATTCAGCAAAAATTTCCAAACTTAAGTAACAATTGACGGTAGGTTGGTGAATAGACATGCTGTGTATATTCAATTTGAATTTTCCTACTTGGAATGTTACAGAAAAGACTTCTGAAAACTGATGATGATTATTCTAGTGAAACATCATCCACATTGCGACGATGCTCTATTGAATCAATTCAGTTTGATACTCAATTGTCCTCGTTAAGTACCTTTTCACTCTACTACTCTCGGTCAAGAAACTCCAAAATATATTTTGAAATTTCCCAATACAAGTTTATTGTATATGATTTTCATCCAAAAAAAAATATATTGAGTTTGTCTCTGTTTCCAAATTACAAACGATTTTCATGGACAAAAGATGATGGTAAAAGTCTTTATAAAACTATTAAATGTATAGTACTTAGTATTATCCGACGACAACATCGTCTACTAAACTAACTATCGAAAAATCTCCAGAGACTATTAACAGTTTAGTTTAGTTCTGCTCAGTTCCACAATATATTTATAAATTTTATTACAGACATTCTCTATAGAACTTCTACCCCCTCTACTTATGATTGGGTAATGCTTTTGCTTGGATTTCATCTTGATAAAAGAGTAAAAACAATAAAAATATATAGATACTAAAACGATTTGCCATAACAATATCATTTCGTATATCATCCTCATCCTACCAACAAATAGATCTATTATCTGTCTATTGTACTAACTAATACTAACTCAACTAGGTTTGTGTGCATGTGTGTGTCTAAGTGTGTGAGAGAATAAAAAAGTAATTCAAAATGTTATTCCTTTTTTTTTGTACTTTTTGTTGTCGTAACAGATAAAACACTGATTACAGTTTCAAGGGGAATGTCATTTTTCATTTTATGCTCTTTCGTTGAAAAAATCCTGAGAAGAGAAAGCAATAACAAAAGCAACAGCAAAAACAACAATAATACATTTATGTGTTTTACAACAACTGTTCAATAAACTTTACTGCCATACAATTTTTGGCAAGTGAGTGAGTAGAGCAGATACGAATTAGTTTGGTATAAAGCACAGTGGGACGGACGGAGGAATGATTACTTTATTTTCCTTGTTCAATTTATAATTTTTAATAAGAAATTTGAAAACTCTATATTATGTTGGACAACTTATGAATTCAAACCAAACTTTCAAAGTTGCCATATTTAGCTTCGTTCATTTTCACGATATTTTCCTAAAAAGTAACAATATTTAATTTTGTGGTTGTTACACAAAATGTTTCCTTATACAAATTTTGTAAAATCAACAAGTACTTACTTACTTAGGGAAAATAAGAATTGAACATATTCGAAAGCATTCTAGCTACAAACAGGTTCTTCTGGCCCATTATTATCTAGTTTTTATCTGAAGACATCAAAGAAAAAAAAGAAAAGATTTCATTATCGCAATATCAATATAACCTTCTACTTAAAGTGGGAGTGGCACGGTAATAAATTTTTACTGATGACTTTTTTTATATACTTATACGAAACGTGAAAAGACTAGATGCTTCCTGTGATTTATTGCCTCAAAAACTGATCATTGAGCTCATTGTGCAATTACCATTTTTTTTTCCATTGGCCTCACTGTGCGTACGTGAAATGTCTGTTACATTTGTATCCCGTAACTGCAATAAGAAATAAATAAAGCACACAAACAAAAAACAAAACTCAGATAGTGTGAAACGCAGAAATCGTATAAATCACATAAAAAATTGTAACGTTTACACGTATTACTTGTATGACAGTTTCGATTTTTTTTATATTTTTGCATATAAATAAATATTTTGCCTTCAATCTGTTGTAACCACCTGAAAGGTTTGAGGGTTTTTTTTGAAATATAATAAAAACCAAACTGTTTAAAGGACATTTATTTTCTTTTCAGCTTATTTAGCAGAAAGGAAATTTAGCCCCAAAACATGTGATGCATACAACCATATTTTGGTATTGTTGTATGTGTTTTTTTTATTTTTTTTTTTTTTTTGTTTATTTTATTATTTACTACCAATGGTTTTGTAAACCATAGGAACAAGGTCGTTAAAACGCCCATATGTTGTGTTTAATGTTTGGGGAATATTTAATGCCAAAGAACATAACAAACTCCCACAAACTACAAACAGGCAAACGGTAAAAGTTCAAACAGTAAATGGTCTTGCAAGACGACATATTGCCTGAAAGGTGTCATAAAAGGGAAAGGTTCTTTTAGTGTAAAATTTCAACTTATTATTTCAAGTTGATAAATATTTTCTCTACTTGTGTTTGATATTGGTATCGCAGCCTTTTAGCAGCTAGATGTTCTGTTAAAATCTGTCACACTATTTGCATTTCAGGTTTCTTTAAAGAAACATCGAAGGTAGATATACTACCTTCGATGTCCTTTCTGATTCAATATCGGGGATCCCTGCTTGTGATTTCAATGTTCACAACATCTCATGACTTAACCATTCAAGTCATACAACGCACAATTACCGCAACTAGTGCATGAAGCAACACATATTGCCTGTAGTTAGTCAATCAGCACCAGTCCGACATATGGTCTCTGACTTCAAAAACTCCCAGTCGATAAAAATCAAAGTGTAACACTCGACCGAGATCCAAGCCCAACTACCTTTATTTTATGAACACCTCCACTTCAATACATTTACTGAGCACTAAGCCAATTGATATCTGCTACCCTTAATGACCATGCTGTGTCAGCAGCAGCACTTAGTAAGATACAATTGGTTGACCGAAATTTGTCACTAGCACAAATATCAGTCATTTAAAGATCTTCTACCCGATTTGCCTTTTAACCACAGCGTGTCCACTGAAGTGACATCACCAATGATCCAGACAGGACAAAGTCCTGAGGCTAAGGGGATCCTCACTGTACTAGACTCTAGTCAGCTGCGGATTTAAATTAATAAACTTTGCAACCTTGGAACCCCGGTTTCGTTTCATATTTATCTTTGAAGCATAACATCAAGGTATGGAACTTCACCAAGATGCACAACCATGCCCGAAAGGGGTTCTATCAATTTAAATGTCCAAATGTTTTTCCCCAATTGATGTAGACAAGAATAAATGTAAACCAGTCATAGAGAATGCATTTCTCAAAGAATATCTAGTCAGGAATTCAAGAATATTTAAGAGAATTTCACAACTCAGTCTTGGCGAATCAGGGTAAGTTCCATACTGTCCATTTTTCATGGTTATTTATAAGTGCAAAGACTATTTGTATGATATTGTGATAAAACTTTATGCTGCCTTATAGAATTTGGAAGGTTGTCAATGGTGACATATTATATTCCAAGAGTAAATTCTTGTAAGTTATCCAATCACCTGTCTACTTAGGTTAGGTTTTCAGGCAGCCGCGAAGTGAAGAAGAAGAGCAGCTCACGTGGGTCCAGGCAATAGGTCCCTTTGTGTTACCGGAAAGTACAGTGGCAAAAAGAGAAGGACAGAGTAGATATGAAAAAAGAGAAGGGGACAGTCAAGATTTGGTAAAGATCGAAGAGTGAGAGAAGAGATACGAGAGAGAAAGAGAAAGGAAAGGGGATTATTATGTGGTCACTCCATGGAGATCCCCATATTTGGTCTGGTTAGCCAATTACTGTTTCTAACAAAGGCATTAATGCACTCAAGCCTTAAATTCTAGAGCTCAGAGAGACTAGTTAGGGAACGATGTCCCACAAACCTTAAGCGTAGATTTCCCAATGCCGGACAGTGACAAATAATATGAAAAATTGTCTTATCCTCCTTCTCGTTTTGACAACTTCTCCAGAAGTCGTTGTAGGGCAATCCAAGTCTCCTCGCGTGGTTGCCAAAAGTGCAGTCACCGGTAATGACCGCCACCACACCACTCAATTGTGAGCGTGTCAAGCCAAGAAGATATGTTGTTCGTCCGCGATTCAGTGGGGGCCATATCATTCTGGTAATAGCACATGTGGGTTCACATCTTATCTGAGCAAGCTCATAGTAGAAGTTACTAATGTGAAGCTTGCATTTGGATAACATAGGAAGTCTATGTGTCCGTCAGGCAGCGTGGCGCCCTATTTCGCCAATTCATCAGCAACACAGTTGCCTGTAGTATTTCCGTGTCCACATACCCACTTGAGTACGACTGTTGAATGTCTCGCGATCCTGTTTAAGGATGTCCGGCATTCCTGCACCAAATTAGATGTTGTATATGCACCTGTTAGAGGTTTTATTGCGGCCTGACTATCAGTATATATACGAATATCCCTACCTGGTACCTTGTTATAACCGAGACAGTTAGCCGCCCTTTTTATGACTGATGTTTCAGCCTGGAAAATGCTACATTCATTTGGAAGTCTTAAAGATAACCTAGTTTTGAATTCCTGAATGTAGACACCTACGCCAACTCGATCTCCCTTCCTAGAGCCGTCCGTATAGATTGAGAGACCCGTGTAGAGGTCCGTCCATTGCTTTCTTATTATGCGGAATTGAGAAACAAAAATTTCTCACCATGAAGGGCCTTGAAATGCAGTAATGCAACCTATTATACTGGCGTGATCATATGGAGCATGTCTCCATGCACCAATCGCGTTTAGCCTAAATCATGAGGTGAATGCCATTTTTCTGGTCATTAGATCCACAGGAATTCAGTTTAATAAAGCAATGAGCGACTTTGTTGCGGTCGTTCTTAGAGCTCCTGTTATCAGGATTGCCATTCTTCTCAAAATTTTCTCGAATAGCATACAAATTGAGCCTTTGTCCAATGCCTTCCACCAGACAGAGACTCCATAGTCACATAGCCAGTTAAAAAACTGGAGTTTAATACCCTATTGCGTACCTATAGCCTTCTTACAGATATACATAGCCGTTAAGGCTTTTGACGTCCTTGAAAGGGTATTGGGTTTCCAGGATAGTTTGCTATCCAGAATGACTCCCAAGTATTTTGCATTGTCCGATAGTTTTAGTTCAACACCATTTAATCGGAGAAGCGAGAAATGAGGAATCTTGTACCTCCTTGTGAAAAGATGAGCAGATAATTTATTGCCAGATTCCACAGAAGTGGAGATAAGACGCCTCCTTGAGTCGTACCCCTAGTGGCCATTCTCGTGTTCACAGCCATTTCCTTTTTGGAACGAATGATCCTGCATCGTAGAAGGTTCTTGATGAACCCTACAGTTGACTGGTCCAGACCAAGATCATGTAGAGCTGAAACTATGGTTGCAGATTCTACATTATTGAAGGCTCCTTCTATATCCAGAAAGGCCACTAATGTGAAACTACCGAATTTAAGGGATTTCTCAATATATCCCACTAAGGAGTGAAGTGCTGTCTCAACAGATTTTCCACCCATGTAGGCGTGTTGAGAAGGACATAATGATCATTGTTCTAAAGACGCCCGTATGTGGATGTCGATGATTCTTTCAAGAGTTTTCAGTAAGAATGATGATAGACTTATTGGCCGGAAATCTTTTGCTATGGTGTGTGATGGTTTCCCTCCTTTCGGAATGAATATCACAGTGCATTCGGTCCACCGTTTTGGTATGTGCGACCATACAACCAAGGAGATACTAGTTATATATTTTATTTTGTAGATCAGCAGGTATAATGCCATCCGGGCCCGGAGACTTATAAGAGTCAAAACTCCGAATGGCCCATTTTATCAAATGCTTGTCATTTATAATTGATGGAGTTGTCCGGTTATTCGGTTGGGAACCAATATCCATATCTAGTGGCAAATTCCCCGGAAAATGTATGTCCATGAGTACTTCTAGTGCCTCACGTCCATCTACCATCCTGTTTTTGAATATAACCTTGAACAGTTGGTGTTTTCAACAGGATCTTGTGCAAGCGATTACGCACTTCTGACCTGATTCTTAAATTTGTTGAACATAGACTTATACGGTGACCTGTTGCCTGATCTTTTCGCCTCGTTGAAGAGTTTGCGACAACTACGCCTGGTGTTCGCTATATCCAAAGACCACCACGGAGGTCTTACATTTCCTCTGCGTGCAGAGGGAGTGCACGTACGCCCCACTAAGTAAAAGTGTGAGCTTTTCCACAGCGCTTTCAATATCCCTAGTTTTACTTATCAGAGGGGGTGGGGGAAGTAAACCATGAAGGATCCGCGAATGATCATCCCATTTGGTTTTTCTCCTATTTAGAAAAGGAGTTCCCCTGTCTACTTGCTCTATTCCTCAGTACTCCAAGTTCCTCAGTATTCCAAGTTCATTATGCAATACGTTTTGAAAACTATTTAGAATGAAGAGGTTGGGAATTTTTGCCTCACCCACCTTATAGTCCACACCTTGCTCTCTCTGAATACAATTTTTTTCGATCAGTGCAGAACGCTTTCTCTGGGATACGCGTCACCTTAAAACAGAGTATCCGAAATTGAATCGATTCGTTCTTGCCAGAAAGATGGTCCAATACTTTGAATAAATGTATGTATGTTGTACAAATGTTTCGTACAGAAACGCAACCGAATTTCATGGCAATCGGTTCATAATTGGGTACAGATCTAACGGTATGCTTCGCTAAAGCATGAGACTGACTAATTGTTCTTTTCTTTAGCATTGCAAGATTTTCCACTACAATTACCTTTCACTGTTTCTTATTTCAAATCCTTTTGCCAATGTCCTTTACTTCCATCGTCGCATACAGTATTTCAGTGTGTATGTGTGAATAAGTACCTGGCATTATGTTTCACATTTAGGGAGAATGTGAGAGATCTGTGGCAATTTAAAGGCTTAGAAAAACAATGGACTATAAAAAGAAAACAAAACATTTGCAGCAATAGTAAAGTTAGCAAAATGAATACGAATATGTAGACACATACTCATTCCTAGTGTTATGTCCTTCTTACATCGATAGAGTGAGTGAGTGAGTACGAGTGCATTAGAGTACCAAAATCTCACATAGTTTACAATAGACAATCAATGGGACTTTGATTGTTAAGGTAATTGTATTACCAATTATCAGGGGTATTTTCCTCACATTTTACAAAGGATTATTAAGGGAATATTCTGTGAAAATAAGCACAAGGAATATGTATGTATGTTACTGGAGAATGTGTATATTTGACAATATCGATTTAAATTTTCCACATACACTTAATAGCAGTAACCAGCAATTTAAAAGGTCTCTATAATTATTAGCTATTGAAAATTACTAAAATTTTATGTGGGCAAAAACACAATTTTTGTTAAAGTTTGAGTAAATTTTGTTCTAGATTTTTGTTTCTTAGTAGTGTTTGTACGAACAAAGTGAAGTAGTGTTTTAAAAAAAAAATTTAGGTTTGAGCAAAAAATTCTAAAAACGCATATGGTTTGCGTTTTTAGAATTTTTCTTATTTAAATACGTATAATACTTTTTTACAATCACACTGTTAATAACGTCACAGTAGGTACTTTTCTAAAAAAAAACCCTGTTTTTGGAACACATTTTCCCCTTTTTAGGAACTTCGGTATTTGAAAATAAAAAAATAAAAACATCATAATGCCACTGATTTAAAAACACTTTGATCTACATCAATTCCAAATTTTGTTATGATATCTTTAACCTTTAAAATTTTACATTAATTCAAATTTCAGATATCAATCTTCAAGTCCTAAGGTTTTCACCAATACCAAATACTTATATAAAAAGCTTATATCTACTCTTCAGAAGCTCCACAAACCTTGCCCCTTTTTAAAAATTTCAAGGTTTTTTCATATATTCCATGCAAAATGTGTTATACCATTCTTTCTTTTAGGTTAGCATGTATTTGAATTCATAAGTTACATTTGATATATATGTAAGTATTGTAGATCTTGTAAATCTTCTCAAGGACTATTAATATTTTAAAATTTAAATAAATTGATTTTCATCAACGAATTTACAAAATTCCAATAGAAATTCCTTAGCAATGGATACTTTCAAAGCAAATAATGTAAGTAGCAACACAAAATTTTTTAAAAAAATATGAGACCCGAGGTGACCAACTTTGATAAGCCACACACTGGCTCCCGTTACCCCTAGGAAGCTTAACAACTCGAAACCACCTCAGCTCTAATCACGTGAATTATTTCCAAAAAAAAAAAAACGTTTCTAAACCACTGTGCAACATTCATTAGGTTTATAAACATTTCAATCAGTAGATAAGTATGACAATATTAACTGTAAAGCTCTAGGTTATCATTAAGGAAAAAGAAAATTCGAGTGTTTTACGTTAGATAATTCATTAAACTACTAGAAGTGTATATCACTGTGTATATAAATACTAACAGCGAGTTGGTGAGCAGTTAGTATATCATAGGCGCTATTAGACTTAACATCAACTATATATCGAGTGTGTTTTTAAAGTATGTATGTGTATTAAAAGAGAGTAATACGGTTTATTTAATGGAAAAAGACCACTGTTTTTAAAAGGTGAAAACGTAATAATATTTTCAAATAATTGTAGTTGTGCATTTGCCCTTAGTTTATAATAATCACGCCAAATTTGTTTGAATTCAATGCTTTAACATAGAATTTTCGGAAAAGTTAATCTTTCTCAATATACGATAATAACAAAAACATTGAATTCTATACAAAAAATTTTGAGGAGGATTCTTCATATAAGCTATAGTTTTTATATAATTTTGCCATGCTAAACACAAATATGGCAAAAATTTAAAAATCAGTTTTCGATTTACTCTTAGGTTTTAACTTAAAGCCATATTTTACCATTTGTTATTTCAATATTTAAGGATGTGTTCAGGATAATGGAAGGAATTGATTGAAAAAAGGCTTTTACAAAATGTAAGCAAAAAGTGATCATACTCATAAACCTTTCCAATTAAGCAAAGAGCAAGATATATTGACATATTAAAAAATAAAACACAAATTCACTAATTTTCCCATTTTATTCGATCAAACTTTGTGATTTTTAAGTACATACAGTTGATAGCGGTCATATTGTTACAGCTACATCTGCCGAATAGTCTGTCATTTATTCAGTTTGTTTTGCCAAACTGATGGATGGATTGATGAAGTGTTCATGTACATGTGCAAATTGAATGGGCCCTGATGCAGTTGAATATTGAATTTCGACTAATTTTGCTAGGATCAGTTGGCCATTAAGTTGGATGTTGAGGAGACACGAAATCTAAGCAATGTTTGCAATCAACTAGAACTTTGTACAGCTATCTACCTCTGAGATTCATTAATCGAAACACCACAAGCCAGAAACAAATTTCCTTCATCATCGAAAAACATGGAAAGCAGTATATAGAGCTTAGACTTAATTTATAGGCTGGGTGCTTAAGGCGAATAAATGTTGCTTGCATATAATTCTTTGAAAATTCATCTATGGTGTTGTACTTTAATCGGTTTCTAATTAAGATACCAGTGCCACCATATGCCTTATCATCTGGATGGTTTGTGTAATAGAATTTAACATAAAATATATTATTTCCGATTTGTGCTGGTTTAAATCGTTTGCATTTCAGAAACATCCAAAAAAAACCTAAGTGCTCTGTAATAGGATTTGTTTTGCATGGATGACATGAAGTTAGTCATATTTTTATTAAGAGAAAATATATTCCCAGCATGTGCTTGCATAAAGATTTGCAACCCTCCATATTTTTCGAGACATTTGGCCTTTCCAAACTCGTTCCTAAAATGCTTGTTATGATCTAGCTACAGGTTTAACTCCAGTTTCTCCTCCATATCTGATGCGCATTTCATTCATACAATCCTAAATCCAGATGTTGAAATTTGTGGTAAAAAAAATTTAAGAAAATAAAAACAATTCTTGTTCATTTCAATCACTTGTTTTATTCTGCTTATACACAGGGCAAGTTTTCTTGCCGCATGTCTGAATTTATAGGAGAGAAAGGCAACTTGCTTGTACCGGCATATCTCTTCAATTCTCTTTTGTTATTTCATTCTCACTATGGCGTCCAAACGTTTTAGACATACAAAATTGAACACTTGCACTGTGTAACAGACGAGCAATTTTAAAGGGGAATTGAAGAGACTTAATTCAAGTAAAATTGCTGTGTGTAAAAGCAGACTTATATTTCAGGAAACTATAACAGATAAAGTTATAGACTTTGAATTCTTACAAAATTCTATGGTCACTTTCATAGATTTTAAATGAAAACTGTTTTTGCCCATATATATTTTTCTACTTTCAAAGTTAAAATGGAAATCAAGGAAAATCCTGCATTTAGTTAGAATTTTATTACCTTCATTATTTGCCGTTCAATTAAAATGTTTTTCCTTGAATTTGAAAAAAGGCCGTGCTCTTGTACTTGTTTTACAATGTCATGTGCTCTACTTACTTGTACATAGTAGAAGTGCAAGTTGTGGCCGTTTATTTTTCTTCAATGTCATTTGGCATTTTCCTTAGCTATATTTGTTTTTGCATTTAATGAAAAAGTTGGCGTGATTTTTGCTAGTAGTTTGCCATTAGCCATGAATTTTTGCCAAATCTAAAATTGAATAAACATAAACAGTAGAATGTGGATAATATTAACACTGTAATTCTAAAACTCCTAAAACTAACTACAAAAACCTAAAACAAAATTTTAATAAAATTTTAAAAATTTATCCAAACAAAAATCAACAATATTTTAAATTTAGTTTTATATATATTTTTTTAAAAAACACAATAATCGCCATTCTACTGTTTGATTTGTTCTTATAATTGATTTTCTGTTTTATTTTTAAGGTATTGCTTTAAATAAAAGTAAACAACTGCATCAAAATGCACACAATTTTCCAAATTGAAATTAGTTTTAAACCAACAGTTGAAAGTATTATAACGATGAATTTTCTCATAATTTTATTCATTTTGGCATTAGTTCAAAATATAAAAAGTGAAATTGCTTCCGGGAACGCTACTCCAGCTACAAATGCTGAAGTCAATGTTAAAACTAAAACAACTTCTAATATAGAAGACATACAGCTTGCAACTGTTGCTACTACTGTGAAAAGGAGAGCTCCTGCTCCTACAACTCCCGTGCAGATAAAAGTAAAAAAATGAATAGCTGTGGTGAAGTTGTGATAATTTAATTAAAAATTCAATTTGTTGCAGGTTTATGATGATGCTGAACTAAAGAAAAATATAAGTGATTTAAATAAAAGGTAATCAATTTAATTACGAGATTATTGTCAATGTGGTAGTGAATGGATTTTAAGAACATTTTGTGTATATATTTGAGCATAGCGAATTCTTAGTATTTTATAGAATACACAAAAGACGTGTTAATGACCTTGAAAAGTAATTTTAAATAAGTACTTGAATATGAGTGAATATTCCGTCAAATTTTAATTAGCATAATGGCAAGGTAACCCCACGTCATGACCAGTCATCGTTTTGTGCGTACATAAACGAAATTGCAGACATAAATTTGTTCAGGTTCTTCTATATGAGGAAAACGTGTTAATTTTCATAATTTTCTTTGCAATTTTTTCGATGGTAGACATCCAACGTAACGTCGACAAGAGTTATCCACAAGAGACATATGTTTTTAATATGATTATGATTACCAGTCATGCCTAACACCACTGTGCTCTTAAAAATGTCTAACACCGCGATTGTGTGAACTTGCAAGGAACACACAATTGGCAACTCTTCGTACAATGACTGCAGGGATCAATTTACGAGAAAATTACTAAAGAGCTTGGGTTTTCTGATTCCTGCCATCCATAGCTAGACAATCAGTAAAGCCTGGGACAATTATCGGAATGAACAGCGTCCAGACTGTTATACCAGCCCAGCAATTAATCCACGAATTCTAAAAACCCCAGAAAACTACCCGCACACAATTAACCTTGACCGAAAGCCACCGCTCCAATACATTTCTCAAACCAATTGCTATCGCTATTAATTAAAGGCTCTGTTGTTTCGGTAATAGTTTCATTATAAGGTTAACATGGACGGACGGATAGACGGATTATTTTTATTCCCAAATTAATTAGGGAAAACCTATCAACTCGCAGAGAATTTACCTAGCACTATTATTTACATTCACAAAAATGTTGTTGGTAGGCAAACATACTTTTTTTTTATTAATTTCTATGTTAGGTAAATTTTCTGCGAGTTGTTAAGTTTTACCTAATTAATTTGCCACGTAAAAACCATAAGGTAGACATGTTATATAGCAATAGATAGGGGAGTTTGTCTATTTTTCAAAAATGTATACAACTTTTAAAAATTAAAACAATCATGGAATACTTTTTTGAAAAATATAAAAAAAAATGTTTTTTATTGAGTTTTACTTAGCAAATATACACATTTTTCAAATTGAAATTAAATTTTTATTTATGAATATTTTTAAATAAAATTGTACAGTTATATAGATTTTTCTATTAAAAATGAAAAAATAAAAACAAATTTTGAAATTTGTAATTAGGAATCGTACAATTTCCAAAAAAGTGTTACAAAATTCCAAAAATTTAATTTTTTAGTGTTTTGGCTATTATATCCATATCAAGGGAGGGGTTATCGGCATCCTTTACAAAATAATTAACAACATATTTGGCCATCTAAAATGGGTTACTATACTTTGATACCGTCTATGCGATTTGAGAATTTTTAAATTTGAATTTTACATAAAAAATACGTCGTTTTTCGGTATCAGCAATTTTCAAATTTCGTTTCATTATAAACATAGCTTTTGAAAAACTATAAATAACTAATACATCTTCTAAGAAATTTTTTAAATAACTTAAAATGAAAAAAATTATTTTCTTCCCAAAACCTTCCGAAAAATCTACTTTTTTAAATATTTAAATACAAATGCATATAATTTTGGAGTCAATCACAATTTTTAAACAATTCTTTTTTTGTTTCACATATACATTTGTTGTTAGTCCAGCATAATAAAAAATGGAGAAATTCCGGAAATATTTGGACCCGCTGTTATCAAAAAACTGGAATAGAAAAGGTAAAAATTTTGAAAATTTAGTTTTAAAATGCGAATATCTCCTAAGTTATAACAGATAATTTATAGCTACAACGAGCGTTTTTGTAGTTTTAGAAAAGGAGATTCTACATATCTTTATAAAAATTGAACATACCAGAGGTGTAATATTTTGGGGGCCCCTGGCCACACCCATGGAAGACCCATGCGGTCCAAATTCAAAACTGAAACTCGAAAACACTTCTTTTCGCATGTCAAATTTCATTCAAATCGGACTAATCGTTAAGAAGTTACATATTTATTTCCCTCTTTTTTTCTATACCCCTGTGAGCCGTGCAGACAGACGCACGCACGCTAAATTGACTCAGGAGTTGATTCTCGATCGGTATACTTTAAGGTGGATGTTGGACTAACATTTTTGGGCGCTATATCATACGCTACACCACCCTACTATGGTGGTGTTGCGTATAAATAGCGCTAGATTTAATAATTTTACCAAATTCCAGGTAATGGAGAGGTTAATGAAGAAAATTTTGGAAATAATGATTGTGGATATGAAGAATATGATGATAATGAAGACATAATTCATAAAATGTATTTTTAATTAAATAAATAAAATAAGAAAATTCAATCTTTAAATTTTTTTTATACCCATCATTAATGAAGATGGTGTGTTACATAACGACACATTGGTCGTAGTATGAAATAGTATACATATTCAGAGTCATCATAGGGTTTTAAGACGATTTAGCTATGTCCGTCCGTATGTTGAAACACTATAGTTACCAGGCTGAAATTTTCCACAAATACTCTGTGTTGATAAAATGTGTTTGGTATAGAAAATGGCCAATATCAATCCATGATTTCACCTAACCCCCATACATACTTTGTTGTTTACACTATAATGTTCAATTACCAAGTGAGAATAAATGAGAGATGTGTTCAAAATGACATATAAGATTTAACAATATCTTAGAAACTTATAAATACAGAATCTTAAATAAGCAATCAAAAGAAGAAATCTGAAGTTAAATATTAGAATAAAGGCTGCGAAAAGTTTTTTAAGAAATAATTCGTACAAATTTGTGCCCAAAAAAAAAATTTCTTCGAAATCCGAAAATCTCAAATTGATTCCGAATAATTAACGAATAATTAATAAAAAATAAATATTAATTGAATAATTTACTATAATATATTTAAAACCTGAACATTTTTAAAAATTAATTTGTTGACAATGAAGAAAAATACCAAATTAATAAAACATGCAATTCTCATAAAAACAAGTAAGAAAGTACAGTCGCGTAAGCCCGACAAACCCTAGATCATCTATTGTATTAGTTATTTCTAATGAATTTTATTTCCTTATATACATATCTGGAATTTAAGCTAATTAAAATTTAAGCTTAAATTCCAGATATGTATATAAGGAAATAAACTGATCCTCATATAACTATTTCGTGTTTTAGTTAAGTTTGATAATTTTGTGATCTTGAGACCTTAATAGATGTATTTTTTAATAAAATTTACAATGATGAACATCTTTGTTTAACATTATAAATTATTGGATTCGTTTATTTTTATTTTTTTTTTTTTCAATTTTATTTTTTACTTATTGTATCTTCATTACTTAATGAACTAACAACAAGTATTTTAAATCTTATCCATATAAATATATAAATGTCTTTGTAAGTTTGTTTGTTTATTTGTTGGTTTGTTTAAGCATCACGCCTAAACGACTAAATTGATTTTTTGGAAATTTGGAACGTATATAGATATAGATGAAATTTGGAAGTTATAGCGTCAATAGGCTATAACTTTTTTCAATACTTTTACCAGAAAGGGATAAACAGGGGGAAAAACTGGTAAAATTGGTACTTTTAGTTCTTAAACAATAATTACTAAACGGCTGAACCGATTTTTACTACGACAGGGGTAGCGAAGCGCACCGGGTCCAGCCAGTGCCGGACGAAAAATTTTTTATTCATTGCTGCTTTGATTAAATTGGCATTCTTCTTTATAGTCTTTGGATTAGGTCTGCTGTGTCCCTTCTTAATCGAGTGTGGCCACGGTTATTTAATATGTTGCGGGCCAGTGGGTTTGTGTGAATTTCAAGTTTTTTAAAATATTTTTCTACATTTTTCGTGATCTCAGTTTTTACAAGGGGCACGTTTAGATCTTTGTGTATATTCGCGTGTTTGATATACCAGGGGGCAACTGTGATCATTCTTAAAAAATTGTTTTGGCGTCTTTGGTTCTTTTCTACATTTGACGCTGAGGCCGTGTCCTGTAGCTGTATGACATAACACCATATCGGTTTTATGATCATGTTATAAAGTTGAAGTTTACAATCTAAACTAAGTGTAGAGTTTCTGGCAATGAGTCAATTAATTTGAATCGATTTCAATTTCATTTGAGTCTACTTTGCATCTATATGACTTTTCCATGTAAGACGGCGATCGAGATGTATTCCGTATGTATTTAACTTCCGATTTTGGATTATTATTTGGTTAATGATATGAATAGGGGGACATGATTCTCTACGCAATGTAAATGTAATATGTGTACATTTTTGCTCATTGGCTTTAATTTTCCATTGCTTTAACCATTTTTCTAATTCAAATATGTGATTTTGTAAGTAACGAGACGTTTCTTGTGGGTTTTTATGAATGCTTAGAATAGCAGTATCATCAGCAAATGTTGATGTATGTGCGATGGTTAGTTGGCATATCAGACGAATATATCAAATATAAAAACAGTCCCAGGATACTGCCTTGGGGGACTCCAGTATCAATGGGTAGGGGACTACTTAAAAAGTGTCCTTTTTTAACCTTAAATGGTCTACAAGTTAAATAGCTTTCCAATAGCTTAAGTGTGTTTGGGTAAGTTTTGACTCAGTTTATATATTAAACCATTATGCCATACTTTATCAAACGCTTGATAAATGTCGATAAAGAGAGCGGAACAATATTTCTTTTCCTCAAACGCTTTTCTTACAATATTTACAAGTCTATGGGTTTGTTCGATATTACTGTGTTTTCTTCTAAATCCAAATTGATGATTCGGAATACAATTGTTTTCAATTAACATCGGGTACAACATGTTCATGAGTATCTTCACAAATAGCTTTGATATATTAGACTATAGGCTGATTGATCTATATGATAATACTTTTGTGTGATCTTTTCCCGGCTTAGGTATCGTGGTAACCAGGGAAACCTTCCATTCTCGAGGATAATATTCAAGGCGTAATATAGCATTACAAATAAAAAGAATTATTTTTATTGCTGTTTATTTGAGATTTTTTCTTTAATATTCTATAAATATATACTATACTAGCTTGACCCGGTGCGCTTCGCTACCCCTGTCGTAGTCTATGTTGGAAATTTCAATAAAATCGTTTCGGCCGTTTAGTATTTATTGTTTAAGAACTAAAGGTACCAATTTTACCGGTTTTCCCCCTGTTTACCCCTTTCTGGTCCAAGTATTGAAAAAAGTTATAGCCTATTGACGCTTCCAAGTAAGGATCTATCTACGTTCCAAATTTCAATAAAATCGATTCAGCCGTTTAGGCGTGATGCTCAAACAAACAAACAAACAAACAAATAAACAAACAAACTTACAAAGACATTTATATATTTATATAGATTTTAAAAACCAAGCTCGAAAATATATTTATTCGAGTATTCGAATATTCGGTAATTCTTGATAAAATATTTTTTTTTTATTCTAAACTGAAAAATTTTATTCATTCGAATAAAAATATTTTTAGTCCTCGATTATTCGAATAATTTTTATTCGAATGAAAGCCCTATTACATCCTCATTTAGCATTTCTTAGAATCAAAAAATAATATTTTTAATTTTTTTGATAAAAATCTGGAAATATTACAGCAAAATTAATAAATTTTTTTTGTTAATTACTTTTAATATTTATTTGCAGACAAGATCAACAAGAACTCTTCCTGAAACAATTCTCCGAAGATATAGCATACATTAAGAAATCTATTATAAAAATCGTCAATCAAAATCCCGATTGGACTGTAATTCAAAGGCGGCAAGATGGTTCCGAAGATTTCTATCGCACATGGGATGAGTATAAGGAGGGCTTTGGCGATTCGCAAGGAGAATTTTTCATTGGTTTGGAAAATCTCCATGAAATGACATCTAGCGCCTCGCAGGAATTGTTAATTATAATGGAAGATTTTCAGCATAAAACTCGGTATGCCAAATATGATAAATTTGTGGTAGGCGGTGAAGGTGATAAATACGCCATTGTGGAATTGGGAGAGTATAGTGGTGATGCCGGCGATTCAATGAGTTATCATATGGGCAGAAAGTTCTCGACGAAAGATCAAGATAATGATAATAATCCAACATCAAATTGTGCTAAGGATTATAAGGGTGGCTGGTGGTTTGATAATTGTTATTCGAGGTATAAGTATAATTCATGAATCCAAAAATTTCATTTTAATCTATTTCTGTCTTCTTTTATTTCAGCCATTTAAATGGTCCATATTTGCAGGGAGCCCGCTCCTGCAGAGGTGGCATCAACTGGTATCACTGGCATAACTATATGTATTCTTTGAAATTTGTTGAAATGATGCTACGACCAGTTCCCGGCGATGAAGAGTAATTTGATTGTAAATTTGCTGCATTCTTGTGAAATGTTACCTAATGTTACAATAAATATTTTAAAATTGTTGTTTGGAATTTGTGTTTCTAAGTAAGAGGATTTCAGCTTAAGGATTTGTATTTTATTACAAACAGTTTTGAAATGCTTTTAAAGCATTTTAGAATTTATTTTCAATCAATTACCCTGGTAACAATAAATCTCCTACAAAATTGTAATAAATTGTTACTCCACAAAATAAATCGCAAACATAAAATCTCAATGTAATACATTTGTAACATTAACAAGAAAATAAAACATTTTGTTTCAAAATATATAAGAATAAAACGTACAAAATTTCACCGAAACAAAAAATATCACCTGCAAATCTAAATCTATAACAAGGTGATTTTTATTTCTCGACGACCATTAAATAAAATGAGTTTGATACTTAAACACAAGTAAATACCTGCAAAACATAAAAACTGGAAACATGTCTGGCAAATTTGTATAGAAAAGAAGAGCTAAAACTAAAGCCAAAAAGTCATAAACTTACAAATTGTAAAAATTTTCTTTCCAGCTAAAGATTTGACAAACAAGTAACCGTCATCCAAATCCTTGAACAATTTTATGGCTTCATAGCCAACACACGATTTCTATTTATTACTTTACTTTTTATATTTATTTAGCTTTTTCCCCGGTGCTTCCACAAAAAAAAAGGGATCAACTGAAGACAAGTGTTATAGTACATTTGCCCCTGTTTAATGTTTTAGTAAAGAGTCATTACGTTACGATGTTGGTTTAAAGCAATTTTGCCAAAGGATTTAATAGAAATTGTTACGACTATTTTCTTTAGAAATTGTGTGGTGCAGCAGTGCGTATTTGTCTTTCTACTCTCTTTCAATTCAATAATAATCCCTTACAAATTGTGGCAATTTCCAGCTACCTTTAAGAATTGTCAGCCATACGAACAGTGTAAGAGAATTTGTACAAAAATTGGGATTTTTAAAATTGTTTTTTTTTTTGTTTTTTTTGCTCATTCTGTATTTAGTAAAAAACTTTTGTCGTTACTTTTAAAACTACAGTTGGGAGTGAAAAAATAGCATTTTACAAAATAATATTAAAAAATGTTAATACAATTAGTAACAAGCGTAAGTTTGATGTTGCTTTTGTAGTTTCCATTGACAGCCGTTGATAGCAGACTACCCCGCATGAGTCTCCTCGCGACTTGAGAAGAATTTCGTTGCTCACTCCAAGACTAAGCTTGATAAATACTATGGGAACTCTGCACCATCAATATCAATGGTACAAAATTGGTGTACTGTATTTCGTTGTGGCCGTACTAGCACGGAAGGTTTCGGATGTTCTGAAAGCCTAGCGGAGGTCTCTACATCCGTAACAATTGAAAAAATCACGATATATTGTTGGCCGATCAGATATTGAAAGTGCGAGAGATTATGGAAGCCATAGGCATCTCACATGGCTCAGTGGTTTCAATTTTCAATGATCACTTGGGTATGAGAAATCTTTCCGCAAGATGGCTGCACCGTTTGGAAACAATCGGGTATACAAAATGATGCCCACATGTGCAGTTTCCCTCATTTGCCCTCTCCCCGAGTGAATATTTGTTGTTTTCAAACCTCAAGAAATGCCTCGGCGGAAATAGATTTGACTCCAACGATGAAATCATCATTGTGAGTTCTTTTTATATAAAACATATTTGTGTACCTACATGTATAAATCAGACATTTATTACAATATAAGATACTTTTTCGAGAGGACATTTGTACTGTATTTTAAAATTGCGCACAAAGTTTACAGGGACAGCCATCCAGCCAGATGGACAGATGGACTCGATGGACTCGATCGGTATACTCTAAGGTTACTAATATGTTTGGTTACTCGGGGACTTCGGGTTTGAAACTGGGAAACGATGACGATGGTTTAGCAACACTAATCGCTAATCTATATAAATAAAAATCAAATGAAGTTCGTTGGTAATTGAATAAGTTGAGAACGGCTAGACTGATTTGGACTTAGGTTTTTACAGAAAGAAAAATTTACCATGCCCACTTTTTTTTATTTATTTAAAAACTGCTGTTTGTAGTAATCCAATTTAAGTTTTAACTGAAAGAAAACTGACCACGCCCACTTTTACGCCACTTTTTTACGATATGTCTCACAGAACGTCTGGACCGATTTGTGTATTTTTTTCTTTAATTGTTCACAATAGTCCATAAAAGTTTTTTACAGAAAGAAAAGTCCACGCCCACTTATCAAATATATCTGCAAATATGTAAAAAAGGCAGTGTTAGTTCGGGTAATTCCAACTATGAAGTCAGTCGATTTCAAATAGGCCGCTATATTAGCAGTAACGATGAAAGACATCCAACTGTTGTTCATTTAGCCGTACATCTTGAAAATGGTCAAAAAGTGTACTTTACTGAGGATAATGTATTACAAAAAGTTGATCGACCGCGAGTTGATCAATCGTCAAAGATATTTCTCGGGGGAAACAAGAAAAATGGATATTCTCCCATTTATTTTTTACAGACGCATAGGTCGCCATGCAAGAAACGATGAGTGTTTCTATTTGCGTTTGCTATTAGTCAACGTTCGTGGCCCAACATCATTCCATGACTTGAGAACTATAAGTGGTGAATTGTGTGATACGTATTGAGAAGCGTGTCAATGCTTGTGATTGTTAGAGAATGACACTCATTGAAAATACAACCTCGAATACGCTGTGCTTTCTTCAAATGATCATCAAATACGAACATTGTTTTCTATAATTATTTCAACATGCTTCCCATCCAAACCGACTGATTTGTGCAGCAAATACAAAGACGAAAGCGTGATGATAGTTTGCATCAGATGCGTATTAGAACATCAAATCAAAATTTCTTACTGAACGTGGAAATTTACAACGAGGCTTTGGTATTAATTGAGGATATGTGCTTGATAATGGTGAACAAGGTATTATCCGATGCACTATGTTTATAATCAAGAGATGCGACTCGAAAAATAAAATGATTGCGATGCCTTAAGGGAATCACTGTTGAATCGACAGCAAAAACTCTTCTGAAAGTTGTGTAGGGATTGTTTTTTTGTACGCTCTCGATAGGACTGAAAAAACTTTTTTTTTTCGCAGAATTATATTGCAATTGCTTCATCAGGAATTCCAGCCACGTTTTTGAAAGCCTGTCGAACTGATCATTCAATACTCAACTAGCCATTAAATAAACAAATCAATGAAAATACAACATACAAAATTTCCAAGAACAGTGCTATTATGGCTAACGTTTTGCAGCAAATCAAACTGATCGTTTGGAATGAGTGTAAGACAAAACGTTGCAAGATTTACGAAACAATCAAAGCCGGTTTGATGGTGCGATGATTCTGTTGGCAGGTGATTTTCGGCAAACAATAGCAGTGATTCCACGGTCAACGCCAACCGATGAACTTAATGCATGTTTGAAATCGTCCGTTTTGTGGAAACACGTCAAAAAACTCATATTGACTGTAAACCTGTGTGTCGAGCTGCAGTACGATCAATTTGGAGAAGTATTTTCAAACAATTACTTTACATTCCGGTTGACATTTTGACCGGCTGCATTCAATTTCCTGTAGCTTTCTGCCAGTTCACCGAAGCAAAATTCGAACTCATTCGAAAGGTGTTTTCTTATTTGAACAGAGCAACGTTGTAACAGATTTTATTAAATTTTTATTTTCATAAATTATAATAACATTAAAGACGTAATTATATTTTGATTAATTATTTGTTTTACTATATCTTATATTCAATTAAATCAAAATTGTTCTTGTATAAGGACAATTGCAAAATAAGATACGAATGTAATATAAATGAAGTGACGAAATGTAAAAACAATATTATAACATTAATTATTTTTGAATTTACATTGTATTTACATTTATTTAAAAAAAAAAAAAAATAGTAATATAACAGAAGCTAAATTACAATTATGCTTGTATCATTAGCAAAATATAAATAACATTAATATTCAAAAGTAATATGTTACGATAGTGTTATACATAAATAATTATGTCTAGCTAATGTCTTACAGACATAAGATAACTAGTGGAGTTAGCAACATTGAAGAATACGAGTACCGAGTTAATTATCAAGTACTTAAGGTGGTTGCAGAACCAAGCCAAATTGAGTTATAAAGTTTAAGCTTACCTTCCGCTCTTTCTTTTTCTTTTTAACTATTCGAGCATAAAGTTTTTTTTTACGGAAAATTACCGAAAGCATATTATATGCACTACATTCATATATTGAATATTTATAAATTAACAAAAATTAATCTGTTTAAATAAATAGTTTTGAAGAAATCTATTAATTAAACTCAGCTTTTAAAATACTAATAAACCCAATTATAATTGGTAAGAGTTTTATTAAAAATTAATTCAAATATAGTTTTAATATTGAAAATTATTTCATAGGGTTTTAATATAATAAGTGGCGATTTCCAAAATTATTAAAAGTATTGAGTAGTGCTATTAAACAAATAAGCAAAGCATGGTGATAATCATTGCACTCACAACCACTGCATTATTTAGAAGTTCATCATATTGATAAATTTATTCCAAACACCTACATGGCCAGATATAAATCATTTGCAATCCTGGTACATGATTTACATTAATATTGTATTATTTCGAGTTGAAGATATATTGAATGAAATATATGAAATACAAAATATCATAACCTCATGTGCTAAATAATTGTTCGCTGCTGTATTCCATTATGTGAGCTGAAATAACATCACATCGTGATCACCAAATTTTACAAAAGACAGTTAGTGACGTCATCAACGTGTAATACTAAGTATCAATAAATAAGTTAAAAAAACTAGCAGTAAGCTTCTAAAGTATGTATGTGCTCTTACAAAATAATTTTTTTATGGTAAAATAAAGAGAGTCTAGTTAAACTCTCTTAAGCAAATGTACTTACTAATGTAAACCACATAATTATAACACTTTTCATTATGATAATGAGTGATTAGTCTTATTTAACATTACTTAATTAATTTTTTTTATATTAATGATATTTAAGAACAGAATTCTATACACACACTTAACATTTGATGTTCTACAGAATTGATTGACTGTAATATGAGTTAGTTACTAATTCAATGTAATAATGTTAAATGTGTGAATCAAACAAATAATTAAGTAATTCATATTTATAATTCTAACCATTGAATATCAATAACATTATTTTAATTAATAATCTATAAGATATGGCATGTTAGGAATTGAATGTATATTATAACTTTTGTTGTTTTTTTTTATAACTAATTCAAAGTTTATAAGTTGCAGTGCATGGAATGTTTTGAGCTCAAACCATCATCCAAATGTCAAGAAGATGTATCAACTGTATCAACAAACGGGTAAAACTTTACATATGACATCAATCTTTTAGGCAACAGAATCGTAAGTCATAATATACATAAACAATTTTAATAACATGCGATCGTTTAATATTAATACATGATTTTGTAAAAATTTTAATAATTATTTGAGCTACTATTTTTATAAAATATTTCACTTATTTTGAAATTATCAAGTTTTAATATTTAGATTCTATTTTCATACATAATTTAGAAAAATTAATTACAATATAGGCTTTTTTATAATTTTTTTTAAAGAACAATTTCAATGAAAATAAATAATTTGAATTTATGAATATGAAGAGCATTAAGTAAGATTTTTATTTGGGAATGCTGCTCATTAAACAGATGATACAGAAAACTAAATAGAGTTAGATTATAGTTATAGGGTAGATACTAAACCATACTTTTACGAACACTGATGTATCTTAGTAGAATGAGGGTGGGTCATTTAATAAAAGTGTTCGAAGTGAAAACAACTACCACTTGTTTATACAATATTTTAATATGAATTCCTATTAGCACCCAATAGCCAATTCTTTTATTTCGTTAGAATTCCAATAGTAGTAAAGCCTTGGAAAGATACAATTTCTATTTTGTTTATGTAGAGCTTGAAGGTCAAGTATGTTCAAGAACCCTCCCCAATCCGGCGAGCTTAGCCCATTCAACTTTCCAAGCACCGAACATGTTGACTACAAAATCATTATAAAATCAAGAACTCATATGTTCAATAATTTACTACATAAATAAAAATGGCGCCCAACGAGTTCGGCATAAATGTCGTATTCGGTTTTTTTTAATTTTTGAATAAATTTGTCTCAAACTGATTTTTTTGTATCAGTTTTGAATTGCAATTTATAATCCAATTCCTTTTAGATATTTTACTTATATACAAGTCATGTGTGGTACTTTTACCCATATTGTAGTGATAAGTCTATATTTTTAAGTACACTTTTATTTATTAGTTTATGAAGGTAAGACATTCGATATTTGGTTAAAATCAAATATTGTTTTGCTACTTTTAACTAATAGAAATAATTTTGATTTTTTTTGTTTAGTTTCAATAGTTTGATTTATATTTTTGTGTAAGTCATGAAATATTTTATATAAATAGAAAATTGCATTTGCGACACATGAATTAAATCAAGTAGATTACCTAGTAATTTGGAGGGGGGATATCTTATAAAATATTGTATTAGTTCATCTGTATTTTAAGTTTAAACCAGCATTCCCAAAATATAACTCTCGTTTTTTTTTATTACAAGTATTTTTTTTATATATATGTTAAGTTTTTCTTAGTAATGTCAAAGAGAAAAGGAAAGTCAAAAGATAGTGAAGAACCTACTAGTGATAGTCAAATTGATTATACTTTTGATGAGAATTCTGAAAACCCTTTTATTCCCAGACCAAGAATAAGTGAAAGCCCAATTTTAACGAGATCCAGAGCACGAATTCTTAATTATTCTGTACCATTAGAAGAAAATACAGATAGTCCTTTTGAGTCAAGACACAGAATTGTCAAAAGTCCTATAGCAGCCCAAGATAGGGATATTAATTTTCCAATTTCCTTGCACCCAGCAGAATCAGCTGTTGACATGGGTAATGATAACGAAGGTAACAATTTGCCAAGCAGTGGTTCCCAGCCTGTTCCATCTGGGGGTGTTAACACAATGGATTTAAGTACTTTAACCTCAAGATTGGAACGTGTTCTCACGTTGAATCATAACGCCTTTATGGGTGAAATTTCAAATTTGCGACATTCTCTAGTGGAAGGTTTGAACAGGAGTTCAAATCCTTATAATCAACCACCACTGAATCGGAATGATTCTGATTTAAATAGGAATAACGCCAGTAATAATAATTCTATTCACAATCAAAGTATCACTTCAGATACAGGTAGGAGTACATCCTCAACTGATTCTGTTAGACTTGACAAATGGAACATCGCGTATGATGGTTCTGATGATGTCAACGATTTTCTTTTTAAAGTTGATACACTCAAAAATAGGTATCATTGTTCAGAAAACTATATAAGCTCCAATTTTCACAATCTTTTAAAAGGCAAAGCCGATACTTGGTTTTGGTCGTATTTAAAACAGCACCCTAATTCAAAGTATGATGAAATTAAATTTGCATTGACGAAACAATTTGGAAAAATAGAGAACGACTGTGATAAACTTGTCAGAATGATTGAACGTCGTCAAATGCCAAAAGAAACCTTTGATGATTATTTCTCAGAAATGATAGCAATGAACTCTCGTCTTTCACAGCCGATGAATGAAAATAAAATGATAGATCTGATCAAAAATAATGTAAAGGAATCTCTGGGTTCACTTTTGTTTGCAACTGATTTATTTAGTTTAGATCATCTAAGAGATGCAGCTAGAAAAGCCGAGAAATACGTTATTAGGCAACAGCAGATACGATTTCAGAAAAGACACGTATCAGAATTAGAAGCCAGTGGGGGAGTAGAGGAATTAGATGACGGGGAAGAAGAAATAGCTGCATTTAAATACCAGGGTAACCAAAATAGAGAACGTAAGGAGTTAGACACAAGACATTTCAAATGTTGGAACTGCGACCAAATGGGTCACACTTTTTATGATTGTCCATCCGAAAAACGCAATCTGTTTTGTTTCAGATGTGGCGAGAAAAACATAACCACTCCACAGTGTCAAAAACACTCGAAAAACAGGAGCCTGAACGAGTAGAAGAGGGTCCCTCGTTCTCCCACACAAATCCCTCAGTTAAAAATTTTGATAATCAAGTTGACAACACATGTACTATAAAGGACAACGATAATAAAGTAATAACAGTTTTGACTAGATCTAGTGACAATAATGGAACTCAAACTAATTTTGAAATTACTGATTCTTTTCACCAAAGGAAACTGAATTATGAACAGGCAAGAAAACGTATTTTAAAATTAAATTCAGTTCCAAAAAGAATATTAAAGTGTAGAGAAAGGTATCAAAAGAGAAAAGATTTCGTGAAAGTTGTTGAATCTACAGTGATTAGTGAATTGATGGATAGTAGGCCATATGCAAAAATTTGTTTCGGATCTGTTGAACTATATGGGTTACTCGATTCCGGAGCTTCGATCAGTGTTTTAGGCAAAGACTGCTTGGAACTTATAGGCAAAATCAAATTAGACTACACTCCAATTTTTACATCATTAAAAACTGCAGACGGTGGCAAACAAAATGTCATTGGTTTTTTAAATATACCAACTACTTACAACTGCGTAACAAAGAATATACTTTTTTATCTATCTCCAAACTTAAAACAGTCAGTTTATTTAGGAATAAACTTTTGGAAAAGTTTTGATATAGCACCTCAGCTTTTTACTTCTGAAATTTCATTAGATAGTGAAGCATTTTCTACAAATGTTAATAATACAATTCACAATCTCTCAGACTTACAACTTTTTGAATTAAAATGCGTAGTGGAAGAATTCCCATCATATAGTAAGCTTGGTTTAGGCCGTACTTCCCTAGAAACCCACATCATAGATACGGGAGAAAATGTACCTTTCAAAATTAAGCATTATCCTTTATCTCTTCCAAGACAAAAGGAAGCATATAGCGAGTTAGACAGAATGTTGAGTTTAGGAGTAATCGAGGAAAGTAACAGTCCATACTGTAGCCCAATTGTGTTGGTTAGAAAACCGGGTAAAATACGACTATGTCTCGATTCTCGAAAACTCAACACATTAACAAAAAAGGACGCATATCCCTTGCCACATATCAATGGACTTTTGAGTCGTTTACAGGATACTCACTACATAACAGGTATTGACTTAAAAGACGCCTTCTGGCAAATACCGTTAGATGAGTCATCCAAAGAAAAAACGGCATTTGCAGTACCTGGCCGGCCACTGTATCATTTTACAGTTATGCCTTTCGGGCTGTGCAACGCCGCACAAAGAATGAGTCGTTTAATGGACAAGACTATCCCTAGTCGACTTCGTGAAAACGTCTTTATTTACCTAGATGACTTGCTGGTTTGCACAAAAGATTTCAAAACTCACATTGATATATTGCGAGAGGTGGCAAAAAGTTTACAAGCCGCGAATTTAACAATTAACATTGAGAAAAGTCGTTTTTGCCAAAAAGAGATAAAATATCTAGGATACATCGTAGGGCAGGGTTGTTTAAGGACCGACAAGGCTAAGGTAGAAGCAATTATGGATTTTCCGTTACCTAAAAGTCCCCGACAGATAAGGAGATATATAGGCATGACTGGGTGGTATCGCCAATTTATCCCCAACTTTGCGGACCTTGCAGGACCACTCACTGATTGTTTGAAGAAAGGCACAGAATTTAAATTAACACCGGAAGCGGAAAAAGCATTTGTTAATCTGAAGGAGGCTTTAACATCCGCCCCAGTGCTTGTTCAGCCTGATTTTAATCGGCCATTTACCATCCAGTGCGATGCTTCTCGTGTTGGTGTAGGGGGCGTACTCACACAGACTGATGAGCAAGGTAGAGAACACCCGGTAGCGTACGTTTCGCAAAAATTGAACAAAAACCAGAGAAACTATACGGTTACGGAGCTGGAGTGTCTTGCCGCGATTGTGTGTCTAAAAAAATTTCGTCCCTATGTGGAAGGTCTTCCATTTAAGATAATAACGGATCACTCCAGTCTCCGCTGGTTAATGTCCCAGAAAGATTTATCAGGTCGTCTCGGTCGTTGGAGTTTAAAGTTACAGAGTTTTGATTTTGAGGTGGAATATAGGAAAGGATCAGCAAACGTTGTACCTGATACCCTATCCAGGTTAGACATAGATGAAATTTTGTTACCGGCTTTACAATCTGATGTGGACCTAAACTCTCCATTTTTTAATTCACATGAATATAAAACGTTAAGAACGCAAATTTTAGAAAATCAGGAAAGTTTTCCAGACACTGTAGTTTCTGATGGTTATATTTACCAAAGGGTAAAGTTTCGAAAGGGTGAATATATAGAGGAGATGTCATTATGGAGATTGTGGTTGCCTAAGGAACTTTGCCAGGAGGTGATTGAACTGAATCATGTTTCAATGTCATGCCACGGAGGTTTTGCAAAGACCTTAAATAGGGTTAGGGAAAAATATTTTTGGCCGAAAATGTCACTTGATATAAAAAGATTTGTTTCTAATTGTGAAGTATGCAAACTTGTTAAACCTACTAACCAAACCCTCAGACCACCTATGGGTAAGCAAATTATCACAGAACGTCCATTTCAGAGGATATATATGGATTTACTAGGACCTTATCCTCGAACTAAAATGGGCAATTCAACAGTTTTTGTTGCAATTGATCATTTTTCGAAATATATTTTTTTGAAACCATTAAAAAAGGCTACAAGTTCTGCTATAATTAAATTTTTAGAAGAAACAGTGTTCCATCAGTTTGGTGTTCCACAATTTATTCACTCTGATAATGGAAAACAATTTGTTTCAGCACAAATGTCCGATTTTTTTAAAGTTTATAGTGTTACTCATATTAAAACTGCATTATATTCCCCTCAAGCGAATATTTCCGAAAGGACAAATCGTGAATTTTTAGTTAAACTTCGGGTGTTATTGAAAGAGAAACAAGATCGATGGGACATGCATGTCTCTAAGATAGCAAATATATTAAGAAGTGATTACCATGATGCAGTCAAATGTTCGCCGTATTTTTGTGTCTTTGGCTACAATATGATTACTCACGGATCTGCTTATCCGATTCTTCAGAAACTAAATAGCTTGGTTGAACCCCAATGCAGTTTTATACCCAATGACTGTAGGATGTCAAATTTGCATGAAAAGGTGAAAGAGAATTTGATTGTTGCACATGAGAAAGCTACAAAGAGATATAATCTAAGATCTAAAAATGTTGATTATAAGCCAGGACAAGAAATTTTAAGAAAAAGTTTTCGACAATCTGATATGAAAAAAGGCATTAACGCAAAATTACTACCACCATATATTAAGTGTAAAATCAGAAAGAAGGTTGGAACATCATATTATGATCTTGAGACTACTACAGGCAAATATATTGGCATGTATCATGCAAAAGACCTTAAGCCATTGTAGAAGAATAACTATGTAAATAATTACCCGGCTAATAATATACTCAGGGTGTAGTCGTGCCCCACGAAACCTTTTTGAAAATCTGATTTTTCCTTATTTTCGTCCTAGGTATACTAGTCCTACAAAGAAGGTTTTGTAACAGATTTTATTAAATTTTTATTTTCATAAATTATAATAACATTAAAGACGTAATTATATTTTGATTAATTATTTGTTTTACTATATCTTATATTCAATTAAATCAAAATTGTTCTTGTATAAGGACAATTGCAAAATAAGATACGAATGTAATATAAATGAAGTGACGAAATGTAAAAACAATATTATAACATTAATTATTTTTGAATTTACATTGTATTTACATTTATTTAAAAAAAAAAAAAAAATAGTAATATAACAGAAGCTAAATTACAATTATGCTTGTATCATTAGCAAAATATAAATAACATTAATATTCAAAAGTAATATGTTACGATAGTGTTATACATAAATAATTATGTCTAGCTAATGTCTTACAGACATAAGATAACTAGTGGAGTTAGCAACATTGAAGAATACGAGTACCGAGTTAATTATCAAGTACTTAAGGTGGTTGCAGAACCAAGCCAAATTGAGTTATAAAGTTTAAGCTTACCTTCCGCTCTTTCTTTTTCTTTTTAACTATTCGAGCATAAAGTTTTTTTTTACGGAAAATTACCGAAAGCATATTATATGCACTACATTCATATATTGAATATTTATAAATTAACAAAAATTAATCTGTTTAAATAAATAGTTTTGAAGAAATCTATTAATTAAACTCAGCTTTTAAAATACTAATAAACCCAATTATAATTGGTAAGAGTTTTATTAAAAATTAATTCAAATATAGTTTTAATATTGAAAATTATTTCATAGGGTTTTAATATAATAAGTGGCGATTTCCAAAATTATTAAAAGTATTGAGTAGTGCTATTAAACAAATAAGCAAAGCATGGTGATAATCATTGCACTCACAACCACTGCATTATTTAGAAGTTCATCATATTGATAAATTTATTCCAAACACCTACATGGCCAGATATAAATCATTTGCAATCCTGGTACATGATTTACATTAATATTGTATTATTTCGAGTTGAAGATATATTGAATGAAATATATGAAATACAAAATATCATAACCTCATGTGCTAAATAATTGTTCGCTGCTGTATTCCATTATGTGAGCTGAAATAACATCACATCGTGATCACCAAATTTTACAAAAGACAGTTAGTGACGTCATCAACGTGTAATACTAAGTATCAATAAATAAGTTAAAAAAACTAGCAGTAAGCTTCTAAAGTATGTATGTGCTCTTACAAAATAATTTTTTTATGGTAAAATAAAGAGAGTCTAGTTAAACTCTCTTAAGCAAATGTACTTACTAATGTAAACCACATAATTATAACACTTTTCATTATGATAATGAGTGATTAGTCTTATTTAACATTACTTAATTAATTTTTTTTATATTAATGATATTTAAGAACAGAATTCTATACACACACTTAACATTTGATGTTCTACAGAATTGATTGACTGTAATATGAGTTAGTTACTAATTCAATGTAATAATGTTAAATGTGTGAATCAAACAAATAATTAAGTAATTCATATTTATAATTCTAACCATTGAATATCAATAACATTATTTTAATTAATAATCTATAAGATATGGCATGTTAGGAATTGAATGTATATTATAACTTTTGTTGTTTTTTTTTATAACTAATTCAAAGTTTATAAGTTGCAGTGCATGGAATGTTTTGAGCTCAAACCATCATCCAAATGTCAAGAAGATGTATCAACTGTATCAACAAACGGGTAAAACTTTACATATGACATCAATCTTTTAGGCAACAGAATCGTAAGTCATAATATACATAAACAATTTTAATAACATGCGATCGTTTAATATTAATACATGATTTTGTAAAAATTTTAATAATTATTTGAGCTACTATTTTTATAAAATATTTCACTTATTTTGAAATTATCAAGTTTTAATATTTAGATTCTATTTTCATACATAATTTAGAAAAATTAATTACAATATAGGCTTTTTTATAATTTTTTTTAAAGAACAATTTCAATGAAAATAAATAATTTGAATTTATGAATATGAAGAGCATTAAGTAAGATTTTTATTTGGGAATGCTGCTCATTAAACAGATGATACAGAAAACTAAATAGAGTTAGATTATAGTTATAGGGTAGATACTAAACCATACTTTTACGAACACTGATGTATCTTAGTAGAATGAGGGTGGGTCATTTAATAAAAGTGTTCGAAGTGAAAACAACTACCACTTGTTTATACAATATTTTAATATGAATTCCTATTAGCACCCAATAGCCAATTCTTTTATTTCGTTAGAATTCCAATAGTAGTAAAGCCTTGGAAAGATACAATTTCTATTTTGTTTATGTAGAGCTTGAAGGTCAAGTATGTTCAAGAACCCTCCCCAATCCGGCGAGCTTAGCCCATTCAACTTTCCAAGCACCGAACATGTTGACTACAAAATCATTATAAAATCAAGAACTCATATGTTCAATAATTTACTACAACGTCTGTCAGGTCAGCTAGTGTTTAATAAGTGTTTCTTGTTAATTGTTGATCAGTATGCAATGTTGTATTCTTCTGCTTGTTCGTCTTTTGGAACTGGGTTCAATTCCTACTTGTGCTTCCTCTCTACTGCTGAATAACTACTCACATGGCTCTCCTGTTTGCAGCAATCTATTTTATTGACTCTCCTTGGCTTAAACTTCTCTGTTTACTATACTACTGACTCACTGATTAGCTTACATATTTTTCTGCTTGCATCTCTCTGCTCTTGACAATCTCTACCAAAACCAAACCACCAGCCAAAAACTGTGAATGCCTCGTATGACTTCCTGAACTCCATCAACATCCGGATAATCTGAAATGAATTAACCCTCTAACCCGCAAGAGTGCCTCAAGGCATGCATTATAAAATACCAATTATCTTAAAAAGTAATTATATATTTTTTTCTAAATTTAACGGTGACTTCAGTTACAGATTTCCATTTCCCTCGAAGGTCGAAAGGCATTCTGACTTTTAGTTTTTATTCTGTCAGCTGTTTTGCTAACTTTGAGTGGTCCGATCTATTCGAAGTAATTTTGTTTTAAAAGGTAAGATATTCTTCTTTCAGTCTATGAATTTGGAAATGTTAAACAATTAACAAAAAGTGTGTTGAGAATGCAAAAACTTAGGGGTGTCTCAAAAAACTGTTACGGGTTGTGGCTAAATTTATCGGCGTGTTATATTGTATAGTTTTTTACTTTTTTGTTATAATATTTGTTATACTTTTTGTTATATAAAAAAAATTATAGGAATGGTAGATAGAGACCGCAGATGGATTAAATTATCCGCCTTGACTCATGATCAGTTGCTACTCCACAAGAAGATCCACAGCCAAGAAGTACAAAAGTTGGCGAAAAAGCAAAACATCCAGTTAATAATGTCCGTTATGACAATATCGACCACTTTCCATTCTGGTTAGGCAAAAAATTGTGTATTTTTGTTAGCGTAAAGTAATAATGCAATGCATATACAATGATGCAAGACCATTTGCACAAGATTGTGAAGTCCGCTAGTGTGTTTGCTCAAAAATACGATATTCATTTATGCTTCCTAAATGCCTAAAATTTTTTTATGAGTATTATTGTAGAAAGTAAAACATACTTTCTTACATTTTGTATATTTTTCATTAGTTTTTCAATAAAAACGTAATGTTTACATCATTTTATTTTTTACACCTAAACCGGCAACAATGACCTGAGGCACTCTTCACCCTTTTGCAGCGGGTTCCTAAACTTAATTTGCAAAATAGTTTCTGATGGCTGTTCTTTTAGCTTTTTAAAGTTTACGGGTTAGAGGATTAAGTAAAATTTGTGCCGAATTCTGCACTATTTTAATAAGAAGTCGAATTGAGAAGATATCAAAACCTATTACAGTAGTAGTCACGAGCAAAGCAATTAAGCGAATTGCAACAAGTTTTTTTATGTTTGTAAGTATTCAGATTTCTAGTGGTGATATCAAAAAGTGTTGTGATTTAGACATCGAATGCATCAAGCTTCGAATGCATCAAACTTCGAATGCAAATAGGAAACTATTTGTCATAGAATTAAGGTCTTGATTTAATGAAAAGATAAACTGGGAGTGGTAGGCTCTTAGAATGATTACTAATTTGCATGTTACATAGTTCTTGTTTACCAAGATCCTGCAATTTGACCTAGCTAGACTTTTTATTGTGGTGTTGTCTGAATTCACAGGTCTATGCCAATTAGACACAATCAACAGCTTTCTTAAAGGAAACATAATCCAGGGCATCACTTTAATTCAGCCCATTAATTGATAATTGAATCTCATGGATCCGTAACACCATATTCCATAAACTATGGAATTATTAATGTAATAATTATGTAATACCTCGTGTTTTATTCCACTCCAACATCGTCCAGCCATTATTGAAAAACTCTAAGAGCTTTTCTCTGAAGAACTCCGCTCTCTATTGCAGAAATTCCAACCCGAACCTTTTTGAGAGAGAGGATTTAAATACAACTCAGTTAACATCTCAGTTAACTGCTCTCCTGAAATGCTTGCGTGTCATCGCTATTCTACGAGGTTGGTTTAGGATAAACTCTACCATATATGCTGTCTACAATAGATTGAAAACATTCTCCTTTAGATCTGTTAGTATGATACCAAATCGACACCAAGATTGTGGAGTTGGAAACCGCTAATCTTTTATTGTGATGAAGTCATAGGTATATGCTTATAAACCACAATGTACCGGTGCCCCCAAAATCAACATAACCCAGACCATCGCTAAAATTCTGCCCTATCTATGAGTCATTTATAATTGAACCTCATTGGTACACGACAACGTACAATGCAACGGTGGACATTTGAACAATGTCATATCATTTCAACATCGACACGCCCTTATTGGAAAACTCTAAGGTCTTTCCTCTAAATAACTTCCCTCTTTACTAGGGAAATTCATATTTCAATCCGATTCCGAATCATATTGGAGAGCACTTATATGCAGACCAGATAACATCTCGCACAGCCTTGCTAAAGTTTCCCCTGCGTTTTGGATATATCAAAATTGAATACCGACTGTAACGAAGTTTGATTTTAATAGGACGTTCTTATCTTCTGTAGCATTCATTTTGGCTTTTGGGGTACTGGGGTCGTGTAATCGGATTCTTAAGAAGGGTGATTGTTGTGATCGCAACAGAATTACTTTAGTACACAAATTCCTGATAGTCAACAGTCCCACATAGATACTTACGGATATGAGTTAATAGGCCTAACAACTGGACCATTAAATCTAGAAACACATATATGAAAGGGAGGCAAGCGATTTGTATATAACCTGCCCTAATTAGCAGAAATCAAAGAGAAGTAATTATTATTTACAGTGGCATAGAAGTCCAGACAGTTGGGTCCTACACATCCTTACACTTAAGCCCTCGCCTCTGTATGACAATTCGAATGAAGACCACCAAAATGAATCAGTGACTGCTATATTTCTATCCAAACCATCAAAATTACTTTCCTACATTTAACAATTGCTAAAAACTTGGTTCTTTGTCTACTATATATGTTCATAGCAAGTATGACAAAAAAAAAACCAGTAAGCTTAGTTATTTGTGATGATTGGCATTAAGTCCTTCGTTTATCCTAACTTCGTATCTTTAAAAACATTACAAGGAAAAAAAAAAGAAAAGACAAAATCATCGATAGATGTTATAGAGTTAGAGATATTGCGTATGTATTTTTTTAAGGATTATTTTGAAATTTGTCTACGTGTGTTTTTGTCTCAGCTCGTATTAGTAGAAGAAATAGGATAAATGTGTGTATGTAGGCTTTGGTAAATAGCTGGGACTTTGTATTCCCTTATCTTTACTACGCTTTAAAGGTCATAGGATGGTAATACTTTTTTAAACTTTTTTTTTCGTTTTTCTTCTCAACATTTATAAGAATAACAGGTTCATTGTTTCATTGAGTAGACGATGGGCTAGTTTTTTTTTTTTTCTTCTTGTGACGAGTATAATAAAAAGGGTTTTCTTTTTTTCTTTAAAATAAAGTCACTACTACCAGTGAGATGGCATAGTTTTCATGATGCTACTGATGGGATTGCTGATTGTGTTACTGCTGTATATGATGATGATGATGACGGAAATACTGCTTGCTGCTGATGACGATGAAGTAGATGTTTATCAAATGACTTGTTTACTTTGAAGTAGTAAAGTAACTTTTTTAAGTAAATGACTAGTTATTTGTTGCTGATAAGTTTATTTTCGTTAGAAAATCCTGTAATGAGATTGATTTTTACGATTACGTTTTCTGTTTATCTGTTGCGCAAATAATAGGGTCTTTAAAGGATTTTTAAACTGAAAATAAGCTTAGAAATTTGTTATTTTTTTCATGGAGCCTAAAAGTATTCAATTTATTTAGTAGATGTGTGTTTGCTAACAGGAAATTAAAGAATATTAAGCTAACAAATGATGTTTTTTTATTAAAAGTAAACAAAAATATAAACAGCTTCTTTATATTCTATGATTTAAAATAACAATAACATTTTCAAATATTCAGATGAATTCTTATTTATTCTGTCTAGCATTTCAAGGACTTTCATACTAAAAAATTAATGTTGTTTTTGGAAATGAGGGAAAAAAGGGAAATCTATTGCGATTGATTGAAAGAGAAGCCTACAGATTTCGCAGATCTGGTTTCAAAGATCGTTCACTAATCCGCACTGAAATTTTTCAACGGATTACTCTTTCGATGAACTTCTATGAGAGAGCGACTTTGATAATACACTAGATTTGGTAGGAAATGATTTGTCGATAAGCTTGCAAATACTTCGCAATGAGGTGGAAATACCTCCGACATTTTAAGGTCTACACTGAAGTTAATATATTGTCAGCCACTCCTGTCGTAATGCACATATGTATAATGGAAATCATACACGATGACAGATCGGATTTTGCAGTCATTTATTTTATTAGATACTTTGATAAAAATGGTAAAATCTTAACATAGAGCGTTTCGTACAAGGTTTTTTAACAATACAAGAGTTTTGTTTTTGAAAAGCTATATTGAGCACTTTACGAAGTTCTTACAAAACAACACTAATCACGTAATAGAATATAATCTAATTCGCTTTAAAGCTTTTAAAAAACAAGTAAGAGTGCTATATTCGGCTATGCTGAATCTTATATTTCCTTCACCTTTGTTGTGGATATATTAATTGCCCACTTTCAGCGTATAGCATCCTAAATGTATCAAGAAAACTTTTAAAAATTTTAAATTTAAAAACAACAATGCCAAACGAAACGAAACAAAACACCAAAAAAAATCAAAAACAAAATACGCAAAGCAATGAAACCAACACACATCCAAACATACATTTTGTTGCTTTTTTGTCAAACACAAAAAAAAAACAAAATACGCAAAGCAATGAAGCCAACAAATATCCAGACATACGTCTTGTTTCTTTTTTGTCAAAGCATGCAATAGTTTTTTTTTTAATGAAATTTTCAGAGGTTGTCTCGGATTTTTGCTCATATCTCCGTTATTTATGGATGGATTTTGCTGATGTTAAATTTGCTGGCTTCTGGAAAGCATGTCTCACAGAATTATTGAAGATATGAATCCCGAAGATATCTGGGGTCTTCAGAAAATTAATTTGGCAGACAGACAGACAGACAGACAGACAGTCAGACAGTCAGACAGTCAGACAGTCAGACAGACAGACAGACAGACAGACAGACAGACAGACAGACAGACAGACAGACAGACAGACAGACAGACAGACAGACAGACAGACAGACAGACAGACAGACAGACAGACAGACAGACAGACAGACAGACAGACAGACAGACAGACAGACAGACAGACAGACAGACAGACAGACAGACAGACAGACAGACAGACAGACAGACAGACAGACAGACAGACAGACAGACAGACAGACAGACAGACAGACAGACAGACAGACAGACAGACAGACAGACAGACAGACAGACAGACAGACAGACAGACAGACAGACAGACAGACAGACAGACAGACAGTCTATTGTGATAGTTTGGCTAATGTAGAACCTCATTTAGCTCAGACAGTTCATCAAAAACAGCCGACTACCTCATTTAGATCATTAATTTAGAAGTATTTAATGTCCTTGCTCTCATATCTGATGTTCCAATAGCATTACTGCATTAAAATCAAGTTTTTGTATCTACACTTACTTGGGTATAATCATCCGTATGAGCATCAATTCGTTTATATTGGTTTACAGATTTGACTATTCTCCCAGCTCAAATTGGTTTCGACTACAGCTAATCCGAAATTTGTCTATAATAATCTGGTCGATGTTAGTGACTTATTCAAAGTGACTTATTCAATCGTTTAATATGTGGTCAAGTTCAAGGGACATAATACTATGAAGTACAACGAGAAGCATTTGTCATCCCCATGATACCAGCTTATAAAGGGTTTTCCAACAAGAGGTCTTATTTGAATCACTCGGTATTTCGGTAGCAACACTTTTGAAACTTTATTCTTTGACATTTGACAAGTAAAAACTACGCCATTACTAAAAATTTAACGATACAAGCTTCAACAACGCATTAAAATTATTAAAATTCACTAAAAAAATTGTGAAAATCTTACAGTCACAATTCGCAAAACTAAAGCATTTTTGGGTTGTCGTGAAGCACCTTGTCGGACCGCAATACAGAAATTGGTCGAAAAATTCGGGCGTTGGGACAAGCTAGTGATGTGAAGAATAAAACCCGTGCACATTGCTCAAGAACAACTGAGAATATTGCTGCTGTAGTCCAAAGTGTTGAAGAAAACCCAGGTTTATCCATTCCTCGTCGTTCTTGGGAATTGGGCATTCCACAAACGCCATTACACCGTTTCTTGGTTGGATGATATTGATCTTGACAACGTTTACTTTCAACAAGAAGGAGCTACATGCCACACAAGCAACGAGACCATTGCTCTTTTACGGGAAAAGTTTCCGGACCGTGTTGTCTCTCGAAGAGTCGATCACAATTGGCCACCGAGATCTTGTGATTTAACACCTTGCGACTTCTTCCTTTGAGATCACAAGGTCTACGCCAACAGCCCAGCGTCGATTCAAGACCTCAAAGATAGAATTCGTGAGGCTATCGAGGACATAGGTCACCCACTTTGCGATTTGGTTATGGAAAATTTCATGAAAAGGATATGGTCCTGTAAGCGTGGTCGTGATGGCCATTTGGCTGATGTTGTTTTTCATTATTAACGGCATATTTTCTCTTTATTATGAAATAAAAATCCGATCATTTATCACAAAAAATACTATTTTTCTTTGAATACCAAAATAACACCTCTTGTTGGAAAACCCTGTAGCTGACATATAATACAATGATGACATCTGCACCGGAAAACACCGTTTATGAACACATGGCTGGTGAATCTAATGTTTCAGTAAAATTGGCATATGTTAATTGTACCGAAATGATGCAAACAAGAATATCGTTGAGTACAAAATCCTCAAAGAAAAATATCCTGCAAACCTCATTATTTCTCTCAAATTTTAACTTTAAACAAATTTATATTTTTTATTTTAAAATTCCATATGAAATTTAATTACGCTGAAAAATTTTTTTGTTATATTAAAGTTTTGTTGACATTTTTTACGTTATTACTTCTTAGAATGATGATTTCATTCGAAAAAAAAAGTAGCAATAACAAAAACTTTCAAAGTACAACTCTTATAAAAATGTGTGCTTAAATTTTGAATTCCTTTTAAAATTAAAGACAAAATTAAATTTTCATATAAAAGAAATACATACAATACAAAATTATAAAGAAAATTATATTAGAATTCCTTTTGGATATGTTTCGTAAATGTTACTTATATAGTCACATTATACCGGCTCGTGGTTTTTATCAGGTACTTAGGTGGTGGTGGCCGAAGTAACCTGTTTTGAGAGCTGGCTTAATAAACATTTCTTTAATATTGAAAAATAACTACAAAAATCACCTTGTGTTAAAGAGGATACAGACAAAATATACATAAATATCCTTATGGGAAGAAAGATGTTGTGTACAATGGTTATATGTATACTAGGGTGGCCACGTTTGTATGGACGAAAAATAAGGTCCATGTTTCTAACTAAAATGAAAGTTTAGTTTGTTTGAGGACCATTTCTCAAAATGTTTGTCTTGGCTTCGGTATATGGTGAGCTGGAACAAAGTTTACAATAAGAAATATTGGTAAACACGTAACAATTGGTGTCAGAAGTGGGATTGCAATAAGCATGAAGTTTGAAGAGAGTACCAACAGCAGGTAATAAGGCGGAATTGCAGAAGAGGCTCATAGATGAATTTAATCGGCTTGATTTTGACATTGGATCTTATGAATTTGAGTATAAAGAAGAAATGGAGGTCTGTACTCGTGCAACAACAAGCAGCATTGATTTAAGCACAATGTTTGCAGCTATGATGAACAAAATGGAAATAAAATTCCAAGAAGTAAACGAAACTTCTAGAACAAACAACGAGAAGCTGTTAGCTAAAGTTCAAGAAACTTCTAAGGTCAACAACGAGAACCTTCTTGCCGACAACGAGAAACTTTGTGCTGAGGTTAAAGCTGAAGTCAAAGAACCTATTAAACACTTAGCTGAAATGGAAGCGAAACTTCAAGAATCTTCTAGAGCCACAGATGAGAAAATTCAGCATTTGATATGCTCAAGTTCCAGTTTGATACAGTTGCCATCAGAAGCATGTGGAACAACGAAGAAAAAGCTATAGAGTTGATATTGGCCTAAAAAGAAAATGTAGCGGTATTTCTTGAACGCGTGCCAGCGAACAACATAAATTGTTATGCTGACATAATGGAGGCGCTACAACGTAAATACGGTGGCGAACATAAAAACGGTGGCAGAATGCTAATGAGTCTCTACAAGACTTTGGGATGGATATCGAGCGTTTGCTACAGCTTATTTATCCAGAAGAAATTTGGAGGCGTTTGTGAATGGTATTCGCGATCCTGAAATAAAACATGCGGTATGTGCCACACCAAAGTCATCATTCACTGAAACCGTCTCAATCGAGGTTGTCGCTCAAAATGAGAGAAATATATCCAATTAAAGGAACTAAAAAGGCAGTTTTAAAGGCTTTAAGTAACAAACAAAGTAAAGCCAAAGTTAAATGTTATAACTGTGATAAAACAGCCGCCAAGAAACAACCAGCTGTCGAATCAACAAGCATTACAAGAACCACCTTTGAAAATATCTAGCACTGAGGGAGAGGATCTGATACCCACATCTGACGGCCCTACCATCTCCATATCAGTAATGCAGCAGGAAAATAACAATCTTACTGCTAGTAGGTATATCAACGGTTAAAAGCACATCCTTACTATGGACACGGGAGCATCGCAGTCTAGCATCAGATCAAACTTAGCAAAGCAATTGAACCAATTTGCAATGTAAGTCTACGCACTGCTATTGGAGAGCCTGCCACTGTCCATGGTAAAGTTAATGTGAAACTATCTATTGGTGGTATTAGCGTAAATTATGTCTTTGTTGTTGCCCATGTTGTGGATGAAGTAATCATTGGTGCAGACTTTATGATTAGTCACAGCATTATTTTGGATATGGGACAAAAAGTCATGAATTGGCGAAATGTTCAAATACCCCTTGATATGAGAGCAAGTCTCAAGTAAGAAGGCTAGTATTTGTTGAGCAGCAAAAGTTGCCACCGCAGTCAGAGTATTTGGTATGAGCCCGTCAGGAAGAGGAGCGTTGTATAGACAATGGCTTGTTGGTGTTGGTACCAGCAACAATGGAATGGTTCCTGTTGGAATGCTTGGTCTGTCCCGCAGTGAAAATATCATTAGGCCGGGTTCCAAGATGGGTGAATGTGCCACAGCAGAGGCGGTAAATAATTGTACTGCCAATGACTTCGCCAAAGATATTCATGAATTCATTTGGAGACGAATTAAAATGAAAACCAAACATAGCCCACGACGTTTGTCTTCCAAACTACAGAATCATTGGAAAGAACCACATTGGGTAGTTAAGAAATTGGACGACATGGTCTGTAGAATACGGAAATGTGGAACACCGATATCGGGAATCTAGGTTAAACATTTAAAAAGTTGCCTCCCGAATAGACATAGATTTACGTGTAGGTAATTATGTCCTCTTTTCACAAATGTACAAAATTTTTAAAAATTTAAAAAATTATAGAAGATTTTTTTCAAAAATATGGGAATACAAAATAGTAGCTGATTTTTCAGGAAAATTTTAATTTTTAAAATGCAATAAAAGTTTTGTTTATGAATCGTTTTTAATAAAATTTTACACTTATATATAAACTTTTGATCGAAATACAAAAATGGAAAAGAAATTAGTAAATTGTTTTTGACAATCCCACAATTCCCAAAAAACTTTTAAAAAATCCCAAAATTGTGATTTTTTTGATTTTTGGATCTATTAATGCTCGGGCCTATAAAATCCCTTTGCACAATATTGAAGAACATATTGGGACATAGAAAGCAGGTCTTAATTTTTTGAAAGCAGCTATGCGATTTGAGAAAATGTTGTCTAAAGTTGAAATTTACATAAAAAATAGGTCTACTTCGGAAGACTCTGGAACACGCAATAATATGAACTTTGATATTATTTTGCCTTTATAATACTTCCTGTAATGTTATCTTTCAGAAAACTATAAACAAATTAATTATCTTTTTCTCATTTTCTGTATAATCTAAAATTATTTTAAGTACTTTTTTCGAAAAAAAATTTCGAAAATCCGAATTTTTTATTTTTTTAAAGTTTGATTGCATATAGCTTTTGACCCATAAAGGTTTTTAAACAATTTTTTCTTATTAATAGATCAATAAATTTGTTGTTAATTCAAAAAAAATATATTTCAAGAAAATATAGTAAAAATTGGATCCGTTATTAGCAAAAAAGTAGACAAAGGTAGGTTAAAAAAAATAAAATTTTACTTTCAAATGCGAATAACTCGTAAACTGTAAGAGATAATATATGACTAAAGCAATGTTTTTTGTAGATGTCTTTGGGTAGATTCCATATATATTAAAATCTTTCAAATCGGATCGCAAAAAAATTTGGCATCATTTTTTGATATACCCGAGGTGCCCTACTTTGTCTCGACCCTCCCTTGGTGTTATAAGTCAAAACTCAAAACTTAAATATATGAACACCTCCTCTATAGTCATGGGAAATTTTATTAAAATCGAGCAATTCGTTTAGAAGTTACTGATTTATATCCACTTTTTTTTTAATTTCCCCCACTGTGCGGGGGTTGCAGTGAAAGACGCTGTTCGAATAAATATCAACTGTGTTACCAGTGTATACTTGTACTAATGTAATTATAAACTACTATACTGCTTTTATTTGCAATCAAAAGTATCCGGTTTATAAATAAACCAGTTTTTAAAATGTAAAAACGTAACAATATTTTTCGTTGCCCTGGTTATTATGGAATTAGGATTAAAATAAAATTTATATATTTTGGTACATACACAGTAATTTTAGACATGGCATTGAAAGTGCCTTTTAAAGGCTTTTCACGCCTTTAAAAGGAGAAATATGTAAAAAAAATTGAAAAGCCTTAAAAAATACCTTTTTATCCTTTGATCCAGTTCACCAAATACTAAAATCAGAACAAAAAATTTAAGAACTTAATTTTTATTTTAGTTGATAGCATCATCTACCTTTTCTTTGGAACCACCCTAATGTATATTGTATTCACCTGTCAGTGTAAATATGTCTGTCTGTCTTTCGTGCTGTCTGCTTGCCTGTTCCTGAGTGTGTTTGTCCGTTATGCATTATTATACTTACTTTCTTATATACATATGTTTGTAAAAGGTTGTATTGTAACACGTGGCGTATGATTTATTATAAAATACTAAAATATTTATTTTATTTCTTTTGCTTCTTTTGCTTCCTTTTCTTTCTTAAACTGAATATTTTCATAAGAATATAAGGGTGTATGTGTTATTTCATACTCACATTTATACGAATACAATTTTCCACAATTCTGGCATTATTTTTATTTGTTGCTGTTTTATCAAAGAAATTTCAAGAAATTTATAATTAAATTAAAATTTAGAAATATTTTTTTTTAATATCACACAAAATATCTGTAATACCTTAAAATAAAATCCTGTGTACTTGTTTGTTTACTTACAATTGTAAATGTTTAGATTTTGTGATATACACAAATACAAACAAACTCGAGTAATTCGTTTTAAAGGGCAGTTTACACGGTATGATTTAGAAACACAATATAGGGTCAGTAACACAAATAAATAAATAAAAATTCATATCATATACAAATGGTGGTTAAATCTTAAAAAACAAGCACTTTATTGTCTATCTAACCCAGATGTCAGTACCCAGCATTTAAGCAAGTATTCATTGTATCCCTTATAGATAATAATTGCTACTAAAATCTTGGCTAATTACAATTGTTATATTTTGGGTCATTTTACGCGTATGTGCTCTTTGTAGTGCAGAGAGAAGTTAGGTGGTTACGGTATATATCCCAGGAAATCTATCGTAAATTCAATTGTCCCTTAAGTGTCTCTAAGTAATCAAGAGTGTAGTCTCTTTTAAGATTTTGTGAGTAATTTGTACTAATTGTGTTGATATAATTCTCATACAGTTTATTTTCTTTTTGCTCAAGTATACTGACATTCCATTGAACCTGGCATGAAGTCAATTGTCACTTTATTGTCTCTAAGTAACCTATAGTGTAGTCACTTGAAACGATTATTTTGTACTGCACTTTAGGAAGTAGGTATTTTAGCCACCAGAAGTTATCAACTGGTTGGTTGTCGGAGGATAGTTTGTTTACAAGCAATCGGTTATTGAACTCTATGATTTGCCTTTTAACTGACTATTTGTCAATTAGCTTCCGCTTGCACCCCTACATGTTAAAATAACTAGTTATATAGGTTAGGTAATCAGGCAGCCGTCCGAAACCTTCGTCTCTTACAGCTCACCTTGTACATTGATCGTTCCCTTTGTGCTACCTGAGGAGAAAATAGAAACAAAAAGAAAAGTGAAAGAGAAAGAGAAGTAAATGAAAAGGGAAATCAATAGATTCAGTAAGAGTGAAAAACGAAAAATGTAGGAAGAAACCGGAGCAGTAAGAGAAGTGTTGAATTTAAGAATTCAAGGAATTCAACTAACGCAGACCATCATGGGACAGTTGCTGGGTCACTATGAGGTGCAATTAGCATATTCGGTCTTACCAACCACCTGCTTTCCCTAACGCAGCCAATATGACCAGGATGATTTTGAATACTTTCTATTATGCCAGCATGTCCGTAGGGTCCATAATTCCATGCGTTGCAGGAGTTGAGCCTATAGTCCGTGTTCAATGCCAACTTTCTGTCCATTAGATCTAATGGTAGCCAGTTAAATAGAGTGAAGAGCGACTTCATCGCGGTAGTACGTAATGCCCCTTTTATCACGATTGCTATGCTTCTTAATACCCTCTCAAAGAGTGTACGATTGGAGGCATTATCCATTGCCCTCCATCAGACAGAGTCCCCATAGAATAGTATAGATTTACCAACTGTCACGTTCCAAGGTCTAATACCCCATTATCCATTGCCCTCCATCAGACAGAGTCCCCATAGAATAGTATAGATTTACCAACTGTCACGTTCCAAGGTCTAATACCCCATCTCGTGCCTATGGCCTTTTTGCAGACATACATAGCCGCCATGGCCTTATATGCTCTTGCCTCAGTGTTGGGTTTCCAGTATAATTTCCTGTCGACTATAATGTCCAAGTACTTTGCATTGTCCGAGAGGGGTATCGTAAGTTAGGGATCTTAGTCTTTAATGAGAACAGTACAAGGCGGCGCAAAAGTAATCCTCGTATCAGAAAATGCTATAAATTTTGCTATTGGCGCCTAATGTCAGTTCTGTTTTGACATTTGTGTAGTAAACACATGCGAAATACACGTTAATAAACAATGTTACGCTACACTGCTCCAGAACGCGGAATATTGCTGACTATTTATTTGACCAATAATCGGTCGGTGACTTTGGCACAACGTGAATTTCGTCGCAGATTTCCTGGACGTCCAACTGGTGAAACACTGCGATGGAGTAGCCATTCTGCAGAGAATATTGCTGCTGTAGCCGAGGATGTCATGGAAGCGCCGGCGACATCGACCAGACGACGTGCCACGCAAATGGGTATCAGTCGACGGTCTTTACAGCGAATTTTGGTACAAGATTTGAAGATATTTCCGTACAAAGTCCAGACGGTGCATCAGCTGTTAGCTGCTGACCGCCAATCGCGTCTAACATACGCTCAAGCCAACCTTAATCACCACCAAGAGGAAGACGATTTTTCATCAAAAATAATCATGAGTGGTGAGGCCCATTTCCATCTTAGCGGGTACGTAAATAAGAAAAATTTACGCTTCTGGGGCACTGAAAATCCTTGTGAAACCCACGAAAAGCCATTACACCCGCTCAAAGTCACTGTATGGTGTGCTGTTCTCGCTGGAGGAGTCATCGGACCTTTTTTCTTCGAAGACGTCGCTGGCCAAATGGTTCCTGTGAATGGTGAGCGCTACAGAGCAATGATCAACGAGTTCTTTTTGCTGCAACTTGATGAATTGGGATTGGAAAACATGTGGTTCCAACAGGACGGTGCAACGGCACACACTGCATGTGCCACAACCGATATGCTGAAGGATGCATTTCCCGGGCGCCTAATCTCCCGTTTTGGCGATTTGCACTAGCCAGCAAGATCGCCTGATTTGACCGCTCCAGACTTCTTTTTGTGGGGCTTTTTGAAGTCGTGGGTTTATGTCAACAAGCCCCAGACTCTTGCAGCTCTTAAAGACAATATCCGTCAAGAATGTGAGGACCTATCGCCGGAAGTTTTGGCCAAAGTGATGGAAAATGCCATAAAAAGGGCTCAAATGACAATCAACTGTGGCGGCGGCGATTTACATGACATCATATTCTCGACTTGATGTAAAGAAAATTAAAAGACCAAATAAAAATAATCCACAAGAAGAATCAAAGTTTTCATTTTTTTTTTTAATTACAGCCAAAAAACATCGGAAGTTTACTTTTGCGCCACCTTGTACAAGTTCAGTTATTCTTGATTTACACTCAAGCCACTATCGATACTCCAGCGATTTAATATTTCAAGTGCCGCCTAGTTATATAGCTGATCAAGTAACCAGTTAGATAGCTAGTAAGGCAACTAACTCTATGTAACCAGTATGTGAATCCAATGCGCTAACTACTTTGGACCGAAAGGGTCACTTGAGACCCTGTAGCTAGTTATGTAACTAGTTGTCAGCCTTAATAATAAGAAAAATCACTGGTTCTGGACAGTCTCCTTGAACTGCCATGTAATCGTAGAATCGTACCGTGTAAACTGACTTTCAAATGTATTGCGTAGTTCAGCACCTGCTATCAATATAAGATTATTTCTTTGTGTGCATTGGTGTTTATTTGTACTTCTTAATGTTGCTTGTTTGTCCATGTTATCAGAAATCTTTACTACCTGGTAATCTTTACATTTTGATGTCAATAGTTGTATTTACTTTGTTTCTTGTTTGCTACTGTCTGTATACGAGTGCAAATGGGAAAATGTAGGTCAGATTGTCTTAAAATGCCCTATATTTTGTAATACTCTTAAAGGTTTATTTTTTTTTTTTTTTTTTTTATTTTAGAAAAACTTTAATAATAATATGAATTTAGAAACTATAAAACTTTAGTAGTTGAGACACACATAGTCTCAACTACAAAATGATTTGAAATATTTGTTTAATATGTTTCTGGAAAGCAAATAGTTTAAAACAGCACTAATCGGTAATAACCCATTTTTTGTTAAATAAATGCATCGATGTAATATTGTTTTCAGAGGCACACCTTACCAATTGATTATATGCAACCAACGGCGATTCACCTTGAACACCTAGCTGGAGAAAGTTCTATATATATATATATATATATTTGAATAATTTTTATAACACTAGAAGATCGATTTCTGGCTTGTGGTGACTACAACACCAACCACACATATTTAGGTTCTCGATTAATGAATCTCAGATTAAACATCTGTAAAATGTTCTAGTTGATAGCGGCAAAAAATGTTTCGATTTCGTGCCTCTTGGACATCCAATTTATTGGCCAACTGATCCTGGAAAAACTCCTGATCTAATAGACTTCGCCATATCTAGAAATATTTGTCGAAATTCAATATCCACAGAAACATTTTATGATCTGTTTTCTGACCATAATTGTTACTTATTGCGAGAGATAGATCTAAGTTAGGTTAGGTTCCATGGGCAACCGCTCCTCAAGCAGCTCACTTGGGTCCATTCAAATCTGATCACATTATGATACCCAAGGGGAAGTTATCAGGGTATTTAAAGTACTTCCGTTGACTCCAAATTAAACCAACCAGATTCCCTGAAAAAGGAATAGATTTGCCTCAGATGCATCCTTGAAAGCTCGTCCAAACATGATATGATTGGAAATCCGAGGATGCGTTCCCTCAGGTTTGTCAGAGCCGGACATTGGCAGAAAGGTGATACACAGTCTCTTCCTCTTTCTCATTATGGCAACTTCTACAGTAATCATTGTACCGTAGGCCCATTCTTCTAGCATGTGTCCTGATTAAACAGTGTCCTGTAATAAAGGAGACAGTTAGCCTTATTTGCTCACGACGGTAATCTATAAGTAGATTCGTCCTGCTGGCACCATATACGGGCTAAGTCGATCTCGCTGTAGCACAGGAAGGTTCATTAGTTCACCTATTTTGTACAGTCTCATATAGTTTCTGCTGAAGAGCCATAAGATCACATTATGATTAAAAACGTTTGATCATAATATGAGATTTTACGATACTAATAATGATCATAATATGTTTGGGCTACAATCATAAACTTTGTCTGCCTGTTGCATAAATTATTCTTTACTTCATTAAATTAATTGTACTGTTCTGATTTGTTTTATATCTTTTGCAGTTAATTTTTACACAAATTTCCAGCTCTTAAATAGTTTTCACATTCTAAGTTGACAACTTAATTCAAATCTATGCTCTCTATTAAGCTTACACAAATTTAATCTAGCTAGCAACTTAGAAATTCCTTCTTAATTATAATATATTCCTCAAGCAAACCCACTGTGCACTACAACATGTTTTCTACCTTGCTTAACATAAGATAAAGCAGAACAATAGCTTTTAAATCTTTTTAAAGAGTGCTAGAAAAAAAAAGGAAATTAGATCTATAAAATTTGTCTTTACAATTTTACGCTATTTTCTTTCCTTTCATATGTTTTGTTGTTGAGTTTGCTATTATTATCTTGGTACTTTTGTCGTAAAGAAACTCAAAACAAAAGGATAAACAAATTTGTTAAAACATAAGATTGTTGCAGTTTAAAACAAAAGTTATTATTTTGTTCATTGTTGTTGTGGCAGAAAAAAGATAAAATAAAAAATGTTTGAATATTTCAATTGAATTGAAAGAAATTTTCGAATTTATATAAAGAAATATTCGAAACTAAAAATAAAAATTAAAAAAGATGAGACAGACTTTTAATTCAATTAGTTGTAGGTGACATAGTAAAATATGTTCTAAAAGTTTCTATCGAAGGAAACTATCTATAATGATTTTGGTAACGGCAAAACGAAATCAATTTTCGAGAAGTTTGCTATTTAAAATCTGCAAAATCCGTCCATAAATAACGGAAATATGAGCAAGAATCCGAGACAACCTCTGAAAATTTCATAAAAAAAAGACAATTTATTGCATGCTTTGACAAAAAAGCAACACAACGTACGTCTGGATGTGTGTTGGTTTCACTGCTTCGCATATTTAGAAAGTGGGCAATTAATGCATCCACAATAAAGGTGAAGGGTATATAGGTTAGGTTCCATGGACTGCCGTTCCTCAAGCAGCTCACTTGGGTCCATTCAAATCTGATCCCATTGTGATACCCAAGGTGTAGACAGCAGTGTATTTACAATACTTCCTTTGCCTCCAGGTTAAACCAACCAGAATCCCGTATGAAGGAGTAGATTCGTCTAAGATTCATCCTTTATATCCTTGAAGGGTATATAAGATTCGGCATAGTCGAGTATATAACTTTTACTTGTTTTTTCAATAAATTTGTTATCTTTCAATATTTTTTTGGATTTTTTTTTCTATCAATCGACAATGGCATGTTCACGTCAAATGAACGAGATTTCATCTATGTCCCAGCACATATTGTCTTTTTTATGGTCTCTCCTGTGAAGTCCAAGTCAAATCAACGATGTTCTCTCAACGTCCATAATTCTAAAGCTCTTGAAAATTGCTTCGATGAACACATACGATCTGTGGACTGCTGGCGCTTTCCGTTCACAGCCCATATATATTTAAAGCAAATAAACCACCGTTTTTTAAAGGTAAAAAGCGACCTACCTGGTATCTATCTGGTATCTATTTTCCATTATTTTTAAATCTTGATGGAAACGTTTTTCTTGTTCTTGGCTATACGACCCAAGATTTTCAGGAAGGTTAGGTTAGGTTCCATGAGTAGTCACTACTTAAGCAGCTCAATTGGGTCCGTTCAAATCTGATCCCATTGGGATACCCAAGAGGTAAGCAGCAGGGTATTTATAATACTTCCGTTGTCTCAAAGTTTAACTAAACTGATTCTCTGATGAAGGAGTAGATTCGTCTAAGATTTATCCTTGATAGCTCATCCAAGCATGATTGGAATGAAAATCCGACGATGCGTTCCCTCAGAGCCGGACAATGGCAGAAAAGGTGGTACACAGTCCCTTCCTCTTCCTCATTATGACAGCACCTACATTAGTCATGCTACCCTAAGCCCAGTCTTCTAGCATGTGCCCCAATAATACAGTGTCCTGTAGTAAAGGAGACAATTAGACTTATTTGCTCACGATGGTATTCTATAAGTAGATTCGTCCTGCTGGCATCATATACGGGCCAAGTTGACTTTGTTGTAACACAGGAAGGTTCATTAGTCCACCTGTTTTGTGCAGTCTCATACAGTTTCTGCTGAACAGCCATCTAGCATTTAACAAGGAAAGTACCAGAAAAGGGGTCGATCGCCTCCTCACTCATCATCGCACCCCTTTTTGCCAAATCATCTACTATACAATTACCCTGATTTCCATAGTGTCCAGGGACCTATATAAGCGTTATCCTAGAATGTCTCGCTATCTCATTTAGGGATACTCGTCATCCCTTGGTTAACCTATATCTTGCTATTCCGCTAACGGCAGCCTTGCTGTTAGTAAATATACATATATCACTAGATATTCGATAATACCTCTGCCTGTTGAATGCACGTTTAATGGTAGTAATTTCCGCCTGAAGGGCTGTACAGAAGCTAGGTAGCCCAAAATAGGATTTTATTCCAATATATATACTCCATATAGAATACTCCACCAACCCTATTGCTCCTTTTAGAGACATCAGTATATCCTTATAACATCGTCAGAGGGGAAGAGTCAGCACTGCCATAAACCCCTATTCGGGATAATAATATGGAAATGCCTATCGAAAAAAGGTTTTGCGATGCAGTAATCGACATTACTATGTATGTGCCCATAGTAATTCATAATCCTAGAGTGTCCAAGGTCCTTACCAGACCACGAACAAGCAGCATTTAGTTTCACAGCAGAATTGAGAGCCATCAAATTCACTGGTAATCAGTTTAAGATAGTAAAAGGTGCCTTGAGGAGGTATACCCTTTTGCGGACTTCCGGTGAGTAGCAATATCCAAGGCGTGCCACCACACAACTACTCCATTCAACAAGATGGGTTTAACAACTGCTTTGAAGATTCAATTGATACCCTTTTGCATAATACCCCAGTTAGTACCAATTGCCCTTTTACAGGAGTAGGAGGCCACATAGGCCTTATTAATCCTGTTCTAAATGTTTAGATTCCAGTATAATATTTTATCTAGAATGCTTCCAAGGTACTTTGCATTATCCCTGATCTCAAGACCGATTCCATTCTGCCTAGGTGGTCTAAAGTCATCGATCTTATACCTCCTAGTGAATAGAACTAATTCCATTTTTTGGGAATTCAGACTAAGTTCACTCGAAATACTTCACTCACTTAGTGTACTTAATGCCGATTCTATACAACTAGATATTGTATCCAGAAATTTTCCAGATATTAATACTGAAACATCGTCAGCATACGCTACTGTGTTAATCCTTCTGTTGTCCATCATGGCCAACAAGGTATTCATAGTAGTTTTACATCCAATTTACATCCAAGATCCATATTACATCCAAGATCTTTAAAGCTAATTTAAAGGTCTATTACTTATTCCTCATAATTTTCAGCCTTCTGATTTCCTAAGAAATTTTTCACAACGTCAATAAATGATTTCCAAACAGCTGCTTCTAATTCATTCATTAAATGTATGAAATCGCTGTCTTTCATTAAAAGTCTTAATTGTGGGCCATCTTGAAATAAAGGCATATCATGGACCAATTGTATCTAATGTCTTTACATACAGTTTCATAAGTAGCAATTTGATATTTAATAGAGCCAAAATGATCTTGTCTCCGTCATGTTTTTTTTACAAGATCTACATTCGGATACTCCTCCTTTAATTTCATATAATAAGCAGTAGACACAGCAGTATCTGGTAAAACACATATTAAACTTCGTATTGAGCTGTCCATAAACAATCTCCGTTCTTCAGCTTTATAGCTTAAGAGTGCCATCAATGTCATAACAAAAGACTACATCATTTTCTGAGCTAAAAAAAATAAGTTATTTTTCGCGACAGTGATTAAATGAGATTTTCGTAGGTTGAGTTAAGATCTCTCTTTCGAAAGGTCTTATAAAATCCCTAAAGTCATCTTGTGACAAAACTGAAGGCGTTGTTAGCACTTTAAAATCGCTGCCATAATAGTCAAAAAAAAAAAATTCCACCATCTCTGTCCGACAAATCTGATAGATGTTGAGTGGATTTTAAGCCTTTTAGCAGACGTTAAACCAGGATATGTTATTTTCCTTTTATTCATACTATGTAATTTAATAACACAAAAATAACAGTAGTTTCTCGGATCTGTCGAAATCATTGGTACATCAAACCTCAAATGGTCACTACACAAATTACACAAAATGTTTGGAACCCAAGGCTTATTCAGGATGTTTTTCTCACTTAAATTTGTTATAGTTTTCTAAACTTTTTGATTGTGTATTCACCATAAATGCAACAAAACACATTTCGGTCATTGCGACAACTTTTTCGCAATGAGGACATAATTTTAAAATCAATATATTTATTGAAATGTACACATAAGATTACGAAATGGGCACAGGAATTTACTTATGACAGCCAATATTGAAAAATGAAGGTTGATTCAAAGCAATACGTAGGATAATAAAAATTATAATCATTATTATTGTTCCAATGCATACTTAATACAAAACCACTAACGGTATCTCGGTATTAACATTTCATTCTTTATTTGTTTTTCTGTGTAACAATTTCAAAATTGACATCATATTTACTAGATAGTATATATTATCAGTTTGTCTTTATAGAAACCCAAAACTACCACCCTCCACTTTTTATTTCCTTGGCAAACATTCAAAACAATTAACAAAACTATTCTAACTATCATACAAAAGTTAAACAATTGACACAATTTAAACTCATACAACAGCATTCCTAACAAAAAATTCCTAATTACAATAAAATATTTAATAAATTTTAGATGATAAAAACTATAGCAAAATATTATGGCCACCATTATTTCCTTTTAGACCGTTTTCATGTCATTCAAACTAAAAGTTGTAGAAAAATGAACACAATTAGAATAACTACCACGACAATTGCTCGGTAAACTGTTTCCTTGTTCTGTCTATAAAAAAAAAATTAAAGTTTCCTTATACATCTACATCGACAATCTGAGTTGAGTTTAAAACGAACACTGACGCAAACAAACTACAAACATAAAAACGGAAGTCTGACAATAGCTTCCGGTGTGGAAGTAAGAACGCGTATGTAAACATGAGCTTGATTTTTTATTTTTTTGTTTCTTTTGTTCATGCAGTATTTTTGGTACTTTTTTTGGAGTACACTTTTATTACATGTTTGAAAATGTTGTAACTGTGACAAGTAGAATTTTAACAAACGAAATTTATTGCTGGCATAATGACAAGATTGCCAACAATTTGTTTTAGTTTCATAGTTTCTAGCAGACATTTGTAGTTTGTTTAGAGAGAAAACTATTATAACAAATAAAAAAAAACATAAAATGTAGGCCGGAAAATAACTAAAGACATTTAATGCAAACAATTTAAAGCCGAAATTTGGAAATACAAATATAAAAGAAAATTAGAATTAAAAAATATTTACTCAAAACGGTAATTTCACAATAGCGCTATTCACAATATAAAGTACTTGGCCTGGTAATGTAGTAAAAGAGCACATTAGAAATAGAAATCTTTTTCAATAAATAGCTCTCCTGCAGAAAGAAAGACAGTTTTCTGTCTAAGAAAATTGTCTGTCCACAGACAGTTTTCTGTGTAAGAAAATTGTATTGTCTGTCCAGAGACAGTTTTCTGTCTAAGAAAATTCACAGACAGTCTTCTCTCTAAGAAAATTTTCTGTTCACAGACAGTTTTCTGTATAAGAAAATTGTCTGTCCACAGACAGTTTTCTGTATAAGAAAATTGTCTGTCCACAGACAGTTTTCTGTCTAAGATAATTGTCTGTCCACAGACAGTTTTCTGTCTAAGATAATTGTCTGTCCACAGACAGTTTTCTGTATAAGTACATTGTCTGTCCACAGACAGTTTTCTGTATAAGAAAATTGTCTGTCCACAGACAGTTTTCTGTTTTCTGTCTAAGAAAATTGTCTGTCCACAGACAGTTTTCTGTCTAAGAAAATTGTCTGTCCACAGACAGTTTTCTGTATAAGAAAATTGTCTGTCTATAGACAGTTTTCTGTTTAAGAAAATTGTCTGTCCACAGACAGTTTTCTGTTTTCTGTCTAAGAAAATTGTCTGTCCACAGACAGTTTTCTGTCTAAGAAAATTGTCTGTCCACAGAGAGTTTTCTGTATAAGAAAATTGTCTGTCTATAGACAGTTTTCTGTTTAAGAAAATTGTCTGTCCACAGACAGTTTTCTGTATAAGAAAATTGTCTGTCCACAGACAGTTTTCTGTTTTCTGTCTAAGAAAATTGTCTGTCCACAGACAGTTTTCTGTCTAAGAAAATTGTCTGTCCACAGAGAGTTTTCTGTATAAGAAAATTGTCTGTCTATAGACAGTTTTCTGTTTAAGAAAATTGTCTGTCCACAGACAGTTTTCTGTATAAGAAAATTGTCTGTCCACAAATAGTTTTCTATATAAGAAAATTGTCTGTCCACACACGGTTTTCTGTACAAGATAATTGTCTGTCCACAGACAGTTTTCTGTCTAAGAAAATTGTCTGCCAACAGACAGTTTTCTGTATAAGAAAATTGTCTGTCCACAGACTGTTTTCTGTCTAAGAAAATTGTCTATCCACAGACTGTTTTCTGTCTAAGAAAATTGTCTTTCTACGGAACGGACAGTTTTCTGACTAAGAAAATTGTATGTCCACAGACAGTTTTCTGTAGAAGAAAATTGTGTGTCCACACACAGTTTTCTGTCTAAGAAAATTGTCTGACCACAGACAGTTTTCTGTAGAAGAAAATTGTCAGTCCACAGACAGTTTTCTGTATAAGAAAATTGTCTGTCCACAGTCAGTTTTCTTTCTTAGAAAATTGTCTGTCCACAGACAGTATTCTGTTTATGAAAATTTGCTGTCCACAGACAGTTTTCTGTTGACAATCAGTTTATGTTTTCTTTCTAGGAAAATTTTCTGTTAACAGGCAGTTATCTGTCTCTAGAAATACCACGAAAAACATTTTGTAATCTTTAAATGTGTGTTATCCATTTCAATCTTACGATTTTACTTTTACATTATTCTGCCCTAAACTATGCTCTGATTTCTTGTTTTCATTTTATTTAATTACATCCAATATTAAGTATTTTTTTTAACGTTTGTAATGCTGCTCAACTCATTTTACAATTAATTTTCCGTTATTCATGAATTTTTTCCATGTTTTCAACGCGTTTTTTTTTTTTTTTGGTGCTCTTGTTCAGTTGCAAGTACTTAACATAGTTTCATCACTTAAACAACCTTACAAACACAGCCATATTAAACAGTTAGATGTCATATATATACATGCTCGGATGCATGCAACACACAAACACCTCTAGCTGACACATACACTTGCATGTCGTGTAGAAGTAGAGAGTGTTTGCAACATACTTTTGCATTTTGTAATGTATTCCAATGAGTTTTTTTTTTCCTTCCCTACTCTAACCGTCGTGATGCTTAACTCATCTGCATTTTGACATGTTGTTTGCAGGTGTATGGGAGGTTGTTTAAGTGTTTTTATATGTATATGTGAGGGCTGTACAAAAAATTGGGTTGTGGGGGATGGGGTTTAAAGGGTAGGTAAGTTACCCAAGTATTTAACATTTTAATGCGCTTACAATGCGCTTACATGGATAACATACAGTCATTTAACTTCGTCTTTGTACTTTCTAATGTCTGTGTGAGTTGTACTCTACTTACATTTCCATTTGTTTTTTGTTTAATTTTAAAGTGGTAAAAAGTGTTGTATTTTTTTTACAAGTTTCCGTTGATGTTGGTTACAGGATGTTAGTAGAACAAGAAAACAAAACAGAAAAACAAACATGGTTGACCGAAGCTGTTGATAAAAGATGTTTCCGGTAATAAACAATTATTTGGCATTAGTTCGCTTTTTTATGAAATAAATCTAAATGGGGATTTACTTTCTATCTTTAAGCATTGCAAATATTTTAAAAATCAAATGATTATAATATTATTTTTATTCAAAAACAAGATTTTTTCCTCTGTTTTATAATGAATATCTATCTATAACAGTAGTCAATCTATACAACAGAGTAACGTGGACCGATAGAGACATGAAATTTAGACAATAGGTTCCCATATTTATCTACTTAAAAAATTAACAGAGAGATATTTGGAACTTTTTTGAAATTCGAATGCTTTAGGATTGAAATCAGGTAAAATAGGTTTTGGTACTTTAGGCGTAAAACGGCAACAAAAATTGTATTAAAAATTATTAAGTCAAATCGTAAAATCCTTTAACATGGTTTTGTTTGGAACTGTTGTTGTTGTTGTAGCAGCGCGAACAATTATACAGTATTTAGTCTGGGGATTCTATTGGATCAAGTCCAAGAAATTGTGCCACTTCTAATGGGTGGGTCCATAAATTCACTGGATGTAGTGAAGTAGTCTTGGCTGGACAGTTGAAAATGTGAAGGTTGTCATGGGGACCCTGACCACATGCTGGGCATAAGTTTAGGACGGCACGGTCTATGCGGGACTAGAAGTCATTAAGCCTGTTGCTCTATCCTGATTTTGGTTGTGCCAGAATGACTCTTGTTTTGCACGACAGAAACTTCTCGGCGTCTGCTATCGGTTGTGGGTGATCTCCAAGTACGACATTCATACGGTGTCCTGCTAACGTGGAATTGATGGCGTCTCTTTGAATGTCGTTCAAAGCTGTCATATATGTGCTGCAATCAAATGGATCCTGCACATACCTCTGTATGCTCTCCTGTCTGTCATGCCTGGGGGAGACTCCAACTCTGTGATGTTGAACTTTGGATGACTCCTCTGGAACTGTTGCAACCCAGAAGGATCTGTTGCGTCAGCATGACGTTATGTTCCTTGACCGGTAGAACCTTAGTTTCATCGTGCAGGTGGTGTTCGGAGGTGATTTGGAGGCAGCCTGTGACGCTCCTTAAGGCTGCATTTTGACAGCTTTGAATATTTCTCCACTGAATATCACTTAACTAAGGCGACCACACTGGAGCAGTAACCACTGACCGGCCAATAGTCTTGTAGGTTACTAACAAGGTTTCTTTGTCCATACCCCAAGTGCTGCCGGCTAGTGAGGACTTTGTTCCTATTTCGCAGTTTATGTGTGATTGCAGTGGCGTGTGCTGAGGAGGAAAAAAGGCTATCAAAAGTGACACCCAAGATTTTGGGGTGGTTAACTGTCGGAATTTGTACGCCGTCGACCATGATGCCTAAGTGGAGTTTTATCTCCTTCGTCTAGGTGGTGAAGTAGGTGATAACTGCATGGTTAGATAACCATTTACCAAACCGCAAAGCTCATCAACGTTGTGACCTGTCGCCAAAATGGTGCAGCCGTCCGCATAGGTGATTACCCCCACACCATGTGGTGGCACTTGGAGTTTAGAGAGGTAGAAGTTAAACAGGAGCGGCGACAGGACCCCGCCCTGAGTGACTTCTTGTTGAACTCTACGGGGGTTTGAGCATTTGTCTCTAAACTCCACGAACGACGTTGTTGAGCATTGTGGACTGCAGGATTTCCTGGAAGAGTGTGGCGCGATTGACAGTGTCGAAGGCTTTCGACAGGTCAAGTGCCACTAGGAACGTCCGTTCACAAGGCCTCTGCTGATTCAAGCCCTGTGAGATCTGAGTGGCTATGGCTGATAATGCTGTGGTGGTGCTGTGCATCTTACGGAATCCATGTTGGTGATGAGCTGTTGGTAGTTGGCGGGTCAGCTGGGGGAGCAGAAGAGCTTCGAGTGTCTTCGCTACAGGTGACAGAAAGGCAATCGGCCTGTACGATTGTCCCTCACCCGCGATTTTCCCAGGTTTTAACAAAGGGATCACTCGACCCATTTTCCAGACATCGGGTATTGTTAAGCTCCTTACTGACAGGTTAAAAACCGTTGTCAGGTACTCGACACCCCGCTCGCTTAGGTGTTTTAGCATCAGCATGGATATTCTATCAGGTCCTATTGCCTTTGAAGGCTTTGCCGTGTTGATGGCTTCTACAACTTCAGTTGGAGTGTTTAGTTGTGGTGTGTTCGAGACTGGAAGATCATGCAGTTTGCAGACAATACTTCTTTTCACCTTGTCTCTCTCAGGGTGCTCAATAAATTGCTGGCAAAAAGCGCACGCGCACTTTTTAGGGTCGAAGTTTGCAGACACCACTATGTCTGCAAACTTAATCGCGACCCTATCGTTCTTCTTTATAGGGTTAGAGAAAGACCGAACTGTTGACCACAACTTGCCAACTCCAGAACTTAGGTTGCAATCCTTCAAATGATCCAGCCATTTGTTTCGCTTATCCTCATTTACCAACCTGCTGATATCGCGGTTCAGCTGGGCGATCCTAGGGTCGTCAGAGTTGGTTCTTCGGATGTCATCACGCTCATCTGCGAGTCCCGCAGCTTCTGCTGGGAGGTGCGGTCGCACTACGGATATTCTTCCAGCGGTAATGAAGCGAACGGCTGCTGCGGTGACGGTTTCGCGAAACTTCCTCTCTGCTTTGTATACGTTGTAGGGAATCGGTAGACCATTTAAGAAGCGGTCGGTAAATTCTCTGAAGCCATGCCAGTCTGCTTTCTTTTGGTTGATGTAAGTTCGGCGTTCAGAGACGATGAAATCGTTGGGTCTATCCAGACAAACGATTATGGGTAAATGGTCTGATCCTAGAGAGATAACTGCACGCCAGGTTGTGCAGTTAATCAGACCAGGACTCGCTATGATGATATCTGGCGAACTAGCGCAATTACCCGTTTTAAATTACAGCATAACAGTTTTTTAGTTAATTTGGAATTGGTTTGACTCACATAATAGCACATTTCTTTACGGTGATTGCAAAACTATTTATGTTTATAGCATCAACATCAAATGTAGCCGCCTCAAATCTTAAGTTAATAATGTTTGATTTAGACCGTAGCGATGTGAAAATATATGGAATTATATCGTACCGAACGTCTTATACAAAGATTTTTTTTAAATCGTTATTTAACTTTAATAGTGATTGCAGCACGATATAATACTATATCCTTAGAAACTACATCAAATTTTGGTTATTAAAGAATATTAAATTTAACTACGCCAATAAAAGAAAATCAGAATAATTGAAATAATACATTAATATTGAGATTTCAAAATCAATAAACCAAAACAGAACCATAATAATAAAACCCTTTAGAATCCTTTTTCTTCAAATCTCATAATTTAATTCTGAATACATAATAAATGAACACTTTTACTATCACTTATACAATTCCAAATTAAATTATGCCGCACATTCATTTCAATGTGTTGTTATGTGTCCAAGAAAATATATTGTCTACTTTTAGGCTTTTGTTAGTTTATATAAGTTTTCAATTTATTAAGTTTTCTTTTTTCCATTTTTTGCTATTATTATTGTTGTTACTACTATTTTCCTTTGTACACAAGTTTATTGTATAGATATTTTTTGGCACATCATCAAACCTGAAAGTATGCAACAAAGCAGAAGATGGGAAAATCATCATAACCATATTATAAGATGATATTACATGGTACTATTACAAAATGCTTAACACAAAATACATATACACATGGCTTTGTATATACATATGTATGTATAAAGTTACAAATACAAACAGACTTTTAAGATAAGTCCTTTTTGTTATTATTATGCTACATGTTTCTTTTCGTATCTTACATACATTATAATTTTACCCTAAAAACCAAAAACAGTAGGCACTTTGAAAGGGGGACAATTTTAGGAAATTCTGTTGGATTGTTATTAAACGGAAATACTTGTGTTTGTTATCGTCGTAAAGGTAACTTAAAATATACAAGGTGGCGCAAAAGTAATCCTTCTATCAGAAAATGCTATAAATTTTGCGGTTGGCCCCTAATGTCAGTTCTGTTTTGACATTTGTGTAGTAAACACATGCGAAATACACAACGCGGAATATTGCTGACTATTTATTTGACCAACAATCGGTCGGTGACTTTGGCACAACGTGAATTTCGTCGCAGATTTCCTGGCCGTCCAACGCCTATTGGTGAAACACTGCGACGTTTAGCCGCTCGCCTCGAAGAGACTGGCACAACACGAGATGCTGCCAGGCGTGGCAGACCCCGGAGTAGCCGTTCTGCAGAGAATATTTCTGCTGTAGCCGAGGATGTCATAGAAGCACCGTCGACATTGACCAGACGACGTGCCACGCAAATGGGTATCAGTCGACGGTCTTTACAGCGAATTTTCGTACTAGATTTGAAGATGTTTTGCCATCCCTAATCACCACCAAGAGGAAGATGATTTTTCATCAAAAATAATCATGAGTGATGAGGCCCATTTCCATCTTAGCGGGTACGTAAATAAGCAAAACTTACGCTTCTGGGGCACTGAAAATCCGCGTGTAACCCACGAAGAGCCATTACACCCGCTCAAAGTCACTGTATGGTGTGCTGTTTTCGCTGGAGGAGTCATCGGACCTTTTTTCTTCGAAGACGTCGCGGGCCAAACGGTTACTGTGAATGGTGAGCGCTACAGAGCAATGATCAACGAGTTCTTTTTGCCGCAACTTGATGAATTGGGATTGGAAAACATGTGGTTCCAACAGGACGGTGCAACGGCACACACTGCACGTGCCACAACCGATATGCTGAAGGATGCATTTCCCGGGCGCTGAATCTCCCGTTTTGGCGATTTGCACTGGCCAGCAAGATCGCCTGATTTGACCGCTCCAGACTTCTTTTTGTAGGGCTTTTTGAAGTCGCGGGTTTATGTCAACAAGCCTCAAACTCTTGCAGCTCTTAAAGACAATATCCGTCAAGAATGTGAGGATGTATCGCCGGAAGTTTTGGCCAAAGTGATGGAAAATGACATAAATAGGGCTCAAATGACAATCAACTGTGGCGGCGGCCATTTACATGACATCAAATTCTCGACTTGATGTAAAAAAAATTAAAAGACCAAATAAAAATAATCCACAAGAAGAATCAAAGTTTTTCATTTTTTTTTTTAATTACAGCCAAAAAACATCGCATGTTTACTTTTGCGCCACCTTGTATAACAGTGAGATTACGAAGTACTGCAATATTATGCTCTAGAAGTAATTTGGTTGATCTGAAATGTTAGCCTAAAGTAGGCTTTTGGAAAAACTTTATTGCCTTGAAACTTTTTTTTATATGATTTTCTTATTTATTTTTTTAACTACCATATAGTATTTTTGATGCAATCGACATTAGATTGCCCCCGATATTGTGAAATAACTGGGTAAGGGAATGGTGAAATATCCCTCCGTTAGTCGCAATCATTTAAAACTTGTCAGCACCTGCTCTATAGTCATGAGAAATTTTATTAAAATCGGGCTAATCGTTTAGAAGTTACAGATTTATTTGTACTTTATTTTTCAGTTCCCCCACTGTGTAATGGAGGGATATAGAAGATAAGAACAACTTATGTGAAACGCTTCCTATCTTTATCTATATAAATAAAAATCAATTGTCGTTCGTTGGTAATTGCATCAGTTGAGAACGGCTAGACCGATTTGGACAATTTTTTTACTGAAATGTTCGTCATAGTCCAACTTAGGTTTTTACGGAAAGAAAAATTGACCACGCCCACTTTTACGCCCACTTTTTTCCATTTATCTAAAATCGGAAAACGGCTGCACCGATATGGCTAATCTTTTATTTAAATGATCGTAGTAATCTAATTTAAGTTTTTACTGAAAGAAAAATTTACCACGACCACTTTTACGCCCACTTTTTTCGATTTATCTAAAATCGGAAAACGGCTGCACCGATTTGTCAAATTCTCCTTATTTTTCGGCTTATTTGTAAGTAAAGTTTTTGCTGGGATATTCTTATGTTGTAAATAACTCATTTGTTATTACTTTTGTATTGTTTCGCGATTTGTCCGAAAATACCGTTACTTTTTTATTTACATTCCAATTTATTTGTGCAAATGTTGATTGACTGCTTATTGTCAAATTGTTGATCAAATTAATCGGTGGACGAAAAATAAAATAAGTGCAATTGTTAATTGTGAATTAAAAAAAGTTTAAAGTGTTTCTAAAAAAGTTAACTAACGGTGATAAGTTTTTTTTTGAATTAAGATTCCATTGTAAGTACATTGCAATCAATTCATTAATTGAAATAAGTTAAATCGTGTTACCTCAAACAAATTTATAGATTAACCTACTATAGACTGTGGGTTTTGAAGTTATAAACGGTTAAAAGGTAAGAGCAAAGTCAACAAATTCTATCGCATTGTAATGCCGCCAATAAGAAGGAGCAATTTAGGTCGCAGAACTCGCAATGCTTCAAATCAAGCGTATTTTCGATCTAATCAAACTGCGGAACAACTCGAAGAGCGAAATGAAATTGAACGAAATCGATTATCACAAACACGTTCTGCACGTACACAAGAAGAAAGAGAATATGCAAACGAAGTAGATATGCATCGAATGAGACACAATCGTTCTATAGAATCCAACCGAGTGATAATTAATTCAAATGTACGTGCAAGAAGAGAAACAAATGTTGCGTTAAATACTCATCGAGCTGCATTTCATTACAACAGGACAGTCGATTACAGTGCAGACCATTCCGTTGCTATTGGTTCGATGAGCGTTGTGTGCCCACATTGTAAGGCATTGAAATATAAAAATGAAACTCCTGGATTGTGTTGCGCAAGTGGCAAAGTGAAATTGACACCGTTGATTCCACCACCAGAGCCATTGCTCTCATTGGTTTCTGGAACAGGAGCTCATTCCAAGCATTTCCTAACACAAATCCAGAACTACAACAATTGTTTCCAAATGACTTCATTTGGCGCAACAAATGTGATTCGGGATAATTTCATGCCTACTTTCAAGGTAATTTCACCACTTACAGCATTTTATTTTGTTTTCTTATGTAAATTAAACATTACAGATTCAAGGTCAAATATATCATCGAGCAGGTTCGCTTTTGCCAGTTCCGGGTGCTGACTATAAATTTCTGCAGATTTACTTCATGGGCACAAGAAGTAAAGAAGTAGAACAGCGTTGTGCATACAACAGTTCGGTAAAAAGACCAATTGTTGAGCAACTGCAAACTTTTTTCCATCAACACAATCAATTGATTGCATTGTTCAAAACCGCACTAGACCGCATGCCCTCTGATAATCACAAAATTGTTATCAGAGCCGATAAGACTCCTACGGGAGAACACGCAAGACGTTTCAATGCACCAACAATTGATGATGTCGCCATTGTCGTCGTTGGTGAAAATTTGGAATCACGTGATATCGTTCTACATCGACGAAATAATCAGCAGCAGCGTGTGTACGAAACTCACCGATCATATGATGCGTTACAATATCCAATCATATTTTGGCAAGGTGAAGACGGTTATCATTTCTCGATCAAAATGATAAATCCGCTTACAGGTGAATATCAAATCTATATTTTTTCTATTATAAGATCAATTAATTTTATTGACGCGAAAATTAATGTACAGGCGCTGAAACAAACAAAAAAGTAAGTTCAATGAACTATTATGCATTTCGACTGATGGTTCGTGAAAATGAGGACAATCACATATTGAAATGTCGTCGTCTTTTCCACCAATATGCTGTCGATATGTATGTAAAAATAGAAACAGAAAGATTGACATTCATTAGATTGAACCAGAAAAAACTGCGTTCCGAAGAGTACATACACCTTCGAGATGCCATAAATGTGGACGGGAACGCACACAATATCGGCCGGATGACGATTCTCCCAGCAACGTACGTCGGAAGTCCTCGCCATATGCATGAATATGCTCAGGATGCTATAACCTACGTTCGACACTACGGTACAGCAGATTTATTCATAACTTTCACTTGCAATCCACAGTGGATAGAAATTCGGCAAGAATTATTCCCTGGCCAATCACCCATCGATCGCCATGACGTCACCGCGAGAGTCTTCAAACAAAAATTAAAATCACTGATGGATTTCATTGTGAAGTATCGCGTGTTCGGCGAGACGCGCTGCTGGATGTATTCAGTAGAGTGGCAAAAACGCGGACTACCACACGCGCATATCCTCATTTGGTTGATTGAGAAGATAAGACCGAATGAAATCGATGATGTGATATCAGCTGAAATTCCTGATGAAGTAGAAGATCCAGGCTTGCACGAGGTTGTTACTAAAAACATGATTCATGGTCCCTGTGGATCATTAAATATCCTTTCTCCGTGTATGGTCGACGGCAAATGTTCGAAGCGTTATCCAAGGCCATTAGTAGCTGAAACAATTACCGGAAATGATGGTTACCCACTGTATCGTCGCCGTTCAATTGCTGACAATGGAAGATCAACAATGGTGAAAGTGAATCAGCAGGACATTCAAATTGATAACCGTTGGATTGTTCCGTATTCGCCACTACTCTCCAAAACATTCAAAGCACATATCAACGTCGAATCTTGCCATTCCGTGAAATCCATCAAATACATCTGCAAATATGTGACCAAAGGTAGTGACATGGCTGTGATTGGAGTTAGTGCGGAGAATTCCATCGATGAAGTCACTCAATTTCAAATGGGCCGCTATGTTAGTAGTAACGAAGCAATTTGGCGCATTTTTTCATTTAGCATTCATGAAAGACATCCTTCTGTTATTCATTTAGCCGTACATTTGGAAAATGGTCAAAGAGTGTACTTTACTGAGGAGAATGTATTACAACGAGTTGATCGACCGCCACCTACAACATTGACCAGATTTTTTGAAATGTGCAGGAACGATGAATTTGCCCGAACGTTACTATACTCCGAAATGCCAAGATATTATACTTGGAATCAATCGACAAAGAAATTTCAACGACGGAAACAAGGAAATCCTGTTCCAGGTTTCCCCAATTTATTTTCCACCAACGCATTAGGTCGTATTTACACAGTTCATCCAAGAAACGATGAGTGTTTCTATTTGCGTTTGCTATTAGTCAACGTTCGTGGCCCAACATCATTCCAAGATTTGAGAACTATAAATGGTGAATTGTGTGACACGTATAGAGAAGCATGTCAACGCTTGCGATTGTTGGAGAATGACGCTCATTGGGAATGCACCCTCGAAGATGCTGTGCTTTCATCAAATGCTCATCAAATACGAACACTGTTTTCGATAATTGTTTCAACATGCTGCCCATCCAAACCGACTGATTTATGGAGCAAATACAAAGATGCCATGTGTGATGATATTTTGCATCAGGTGCGTATTAGAACATCAAATCCAAATTTGCAACTGAATGAGGAAATTTACAACGAGGCTTTGATTTTAATTGAGGACATGTGCTTGATGATGGCGAACAAGGTATTGTCTGAGTTAGGCATGGCATTTAATCAAGAGTTGCGACGCGAAATACAATATGATTGCGATGCCTTGAAGGAATTAGTACGAACAAACGTTCCACTGTTGAATCGACAACAAAAATATGCATACGACACTCTTATGAAAGTTGTGAAAGATGGAACTGGAGGAATTTTTTTTTTGGATGCTCCCGGTGGAACTGGAAAAACTTTTTTGATTGCGTTGATTTTGGCCACGATACGCTCGCAGAATGATATTGCACTTGCACTTGCTTCATCAGGAATTGCAGCTACGTTGTTGGAAGGCGGTCGTACTGCCCATTCAGCACTCAAGTTGCCATTGAAGTTGCACATCAATGAAAATCCAACATGCAACATTTCCAAGAACAGTGCAATGGCCAAAGTTTTGCAGCAAAGCAAACTAATCGTTTGGGATGAGTGTACAATGGCGCATAAAAAGTCTTTGGAGGCATTAGATAAAACTTTGCAAGATTTACGAAACAATCAAAGCCGTTTTGGTGGTGCAATGATTCTGTTGGCAGGGGATTTTCGGCAAACATTGCCAGTGATTCCACGGTCAACGCCAGCCGATGAACTTAATGCATGTTTGAAGTCGTCCGTTTTGTGGAAACACTTCAAGAAACTCAAATTGACTGTGAACATGCGTGTCGAGCTGCAGAACGATCAATCTGGAGAAGCATTTTCCAAACAATTGCTGGACATTGGCAACGGCAAAATCCCGGTTGACATTTCGACCGGTTGCATTCAATTTCCCCCCGGTTTCTGTCAGTTCACCGAATCAAAATCCGAGCTAATCCGAAAGGTATTTCCAAACATTGCACAAAATTACAAAAATCATGATTGGTTGAGCGAACGTGCTATATTGGCTGCGAAAAACATTGATGTCGACGAATTGAATTTTAAGATTCAAGGTGAAATTGCTGTCGAATTGATGACGTACAAATCGGTGGATTCCGTTACTTCCCAAAATGATGTTGTCAACTATCCAACCGAGTTTTTAAACTCGCTGGAATTACCCGGATTACCGCCTCACAATCTCCAACTGAAAGTCGGATCGGTAATCATAATGTTACGAAACATAAACCAACCACGTCTTTGTAATGGCACCCGACTTGCGGTAAAAAACCTGATGAACAACGTCATCGAAGCAACAATACTTAAAGGAAAGTACAAAGGAGAAGACGTTTTGATACCACGGATCCCAATGGCTCTGACCGACATGCCATTCGATTTTAAACGATTGCAGTTTCCGGTACGGCTTGCATTCGCTATGACAATTAATAAATCTCAAGGGCAGTCATTGCGTGTTTGCGACATTAACCTTGAAAATCCATGCTTCTCGCATGGTCAATTGTATGTCGCCTGTTCCCGTGTCGGAACACCATCAGCATTATTTATTTACGCGCCAGGCAACAAAACTAAAAATGTCGTGTATCAATGAAGGAAACTACGATATCACTGCAAAGCAACAGAAAAAAGTATTTCTTTATTTTAATTGGTTCCTGAACATCGATCTTTCAATCAAAATGTAAATATAACACCATATATTGTACATATTTTCAAATCAAATGTAATTTAAACACACCTCAAACCTACATAAATAAAAATTATCATTTAAAAGTACGTTGTTTGTCTCTTTTTACTATTTTTTCATAATTCAAACAGCTTCTCACAAATTCACAAATCGAACACAAACATTTTTTCTAATATATGGACAGGACAACGTCTGTCGGGTCAGCTAGTTGTACATATTTTCAAATCAAATGTAATTTAAACACACCTCAAACCTACATAAATAAAAATTATCATTTAAAAGTACGTTGTTTGTCTCTTTTTACTATTTTTTCATAATTCAAACAGCTTCTCACAAATTCACAAATCGAACACAAACATTTTTTCTAATATATGGACAGGACAACGTCTGTCGGGTCAGCTAGTGTTAAATAAAACCAAGAGTGTATGACATATCATCGAAGTTTTTTATTCGTTTGAAAGGCCTATCGATGCCATTCAAAATGTCAAATTTTCCATGACTCTGGCGCATACATAAGGCTGAATTTGACCGATTACATGGGTTATGTTGGCTTTGAGGGCCACCATGGTTTGTGAATTATTCCCATAGATCTGCGACATAAAGAAACCTCACAAGAAAAAGTCTAACGGGATAAAAGAGCACAATCTCTGTGGTGAGTTTAAATCACCTCCACTTGAGATGACCATGCCCTCAAATCGCTCGTGCAGAATGTCTAAAACGTAGCGCCGTCCTGTTGAAACTACAAGTCAGTGGTGTCTATATCATCCAATTGAGCCTAAAAGAAGTTGATAATCATCGACCTACAGCGCTTGCCATTGTCGCTGATGGCTTGACCTACGACGCACAGTGGCTCAAGATCATTTTTCTTGAATTTTTCTCCAGTTTTAAATCCATTAAAATCGGTATAGCAGTTCTTGAAAAATTTAAGGTTAAAGTTGAACTATTAATTTTTGTATGAGATTTAGAAAATGAGAATTTTTTTGTTATTTAAAGCAGTATTACTTATCAAAAAAGTTATCAGCAGATAAAAAAACATTTCAATAATACCCTGGATAATTTTGAGAACAGGTTCCCACTTTATCAATTGTATGACAGGTTTCACTAAAACTGGTTTTTAAAGAACCGGTTCAACTAGAATCGGTTGTTTTTGGAAAAAAATTACGATTTGTAAAAGTTTATTTTGTTTTTTATTTTAATAACATTAAGAACAAATATTTTTATTTTTTATAATAACAAAAATTTGTTAATGTTTATTTCATTTTTTACTTAAGTAGCAATTAAAGAAACTTATAACTATTATACATTCGGTTAGAAAATAGCCTTCAAATGTTCCATATGTAGTTCTAAATTATTTCTCTCCTTTAGCAGCCCTTTTGCTTCTTCATCTAAGTCCCGATGTTCTACTTCCCATTGTCTTCGAATGCTAGTGATGAGCGGATCTGACTTTGCCAGTAAGTTATTAAATAGATCTTCATTTGTAGAATTTCGTGATGTTTTTCTGGTATTGTGCTCTCTATAAAATCTGTAATTCTTATTCCATTTTTCCTGGGCTTCCTCTGATAGATCTCCTAGTTGTACTAAATAATGCTTCTCCATGATAAAGGATTTTGTGAACAGTTGCAGACATATTTCTCCATGGATATTTGGTTGTATATATTCGTGCAGTTTCCTTCGCATAATTACCAAATTTTCTAACATCAATAATTGTTTTAAATCTTGAAATAAGATTTACATCAACACCTGTTATTTTAGATGCTATTTAGGGATCTGAAAAGTACCTTCTTGCTGTGTTCCCATCATTCGAATTACCTGATCCTTGTTTTGGTTGATCTATTATCAACCCTTGTTTGAGAAATTCGTCCTGAACATGTTTCTTTTTTAAACTTCATAACTCCTTATTGGTGTCGTTGTTTCTTATTGACCCTGTAGGTTCAAAATCAAAATCATGACTGATTTTTAGTATGTGTTCCATGATTCATATTCTTGTATGTAGCGGTGATAATCCAAATTCATAGGCATCAGTATTATCTAATGATTTTTCCGGCACTTGGTTTAAGTGGCTTGATGTGGTTTGACATATAATGCAGCTGAAGGAAGCCTTTGTGTAAGTCAAACCCTGGCCTAGTTTTCTCTATATCATAGTTAGCACTAATTCGAATGGCTGTAGTGTTGCAATTTGGGCTCTAATATCACTGAATTCTTTTCAAATGCACAGAGAGAACAGATTCATGATAGCAACCGAATTTGTTGACAATCGAATGATTCGGTTGCACACATCGAATTTTTCGGTTCTATCAACAGAAAGTCAGTTGACAAAGAATTTCGGTTGAAGCAACTAAACATTTGTTACCCCTTCTAAAATGTTGTAGCCAGAACTGTAAAATTCGGTCACTACGGTAAGATCATTCGATTGGCAACAAATTCGGTTTCTCTGTGTGACTTCATGAGTTTCCTTTTTAAATTCAAATTTAATTGGTCTGCAGTATTTTGTAGAGTCGGTGTTTGATTTTTCCAAATATCCTTTGTATGGATCCTACTGGTCGAAGGCTCAGAGTCTTCCACATTTTTTATCAATCGCAATGGAACGAATGAAACCAAGAACAAATCTGTGTCTGAAGTATTTTCACATACATATTGCTTGTATTATTTTTGTGCAGAAGAACCATCACATCCCCATTTGCAAAAGAGATTTAACTTGCAGTTTCTATATTTCTTCAAATCATTTCCTTTAAATGACAGTAGCAAGCGCTGAGCTGTATGATTAAGTAGATCTTGAAGTAGTAGTATCGATGTGGTTAATAGTGTTCACAATCCTTCTTAGCAGCAGTTATATGATGATATGATGGATAGAGATTTGAGCCTTTTTGAGCATGCGATCTGAGCTGATTATATTGCTATTTTGTTAACTTCAGATCCAAAAATAATGCTAATGCTTCTTCATTGCTTGGCGTTGGAATACCTTTATGAATCCGTTTTGTGCTTACTGAATGATGTCGACTTTTGTGAGTTGTTTTTGTGATCGAAATTGATATAGCAAAGTTTCTTGTATAGGTTCACATCCGATTTCTTCATTAATATCCTTAAGTTTCCGCCTTTTAGATCTATTGCTATTTTACAAAACAAACTGAATAAATGGCAGCCACTTCGACAGATGTATCCTCATCAATATGACAGCTATCAACTGTCAAAGTTCGGAAGTCCCTTAATTTTGTCCCACTGTGTAATGTTTTTCTTCGACTCTAGATCATGAAATGCTGTTTCAATTTATCTTCAATAACAGCACATTAATCAGCAGAGAATTACATTTGAACTTTAGCATACTTTTGTCCCACTTCTATTAGCTTTCACTGTATGTTTGTATGCATTGTGTTGGTTCGTAGTATGTGTGAAAGTTTATTTGTTTATTTTCACTTTTGTTTGCAATGATATGCAAAACTTTTCTTTCTTACAGTTTTTTTTATATATTCATGTATTTTGCATATAATGTTAATAATTTTTTTTCTTCATTTTCTTAAGAAATGTCAATACAGTAAGTTCGTCAAGAAATCATAGAAGACTTTAGTTATAATGCCAGAATTTGAATAATGGTTCAGCTTATAAAATGGAAAAACATTGTATTCAAGGCTTCTCCAGCAAAGTGACTCACCTAAAGTCTGCTCAAATTCACTGGTTTATTGGTCAATAATCAACCCTTGAATATATTTACTGAAAAGAAATCGGTGCAAGTAAAATTTTCTTGAAAATTCCCATACTTTTGAAACTTACTGTGTGTTTGCCACAAACAAGATTATTATTTTTTTCTTATTTTCTTTTGCATAAATAGTGGTGGCATGTTTAACGATGATATCACATTTTTTTCCATTCTTGTCTTTGCTTCATGTTTTCCATAATTTTTTTTTTCTCGTCTTACGTTAACTTTCGTTTTTTCTTGTAGTTTTTACTCTTAACCATCAATGTTTGTGGTGTTTTCTTAACATAGTTTAGTTTTTCTTAAGGATTTTATTTTGTGGTTCAACGTTTTTGCTGTATTTTGATGAAAATAAAATTCTTTTGTTACTGCTACGTTTGTGTCGCTTGCTTAAAACTTGGCAACAATAATATTTAGAAAGAAAATTTGTAAAATGTTACTTCTTTTCTTTCTTAGTTTCCTCATAAAACTTTTGGATTTTTAATCTAAAAATATACATAGTATATAGAAAGACATGTTTGTGTTACAAAAAATCAGGAATAACGTAAATTTCATCAGTAAATAAGTGTAAAAAATTAGGTCATTTGTAAAATTAAAGTAGAAATTTGATACAGAATTATCATATATGCTTAAGATGATTTTAATTAAATTTAAATTAAACTTTCAGACCCTTTAATATGTAAGTAATTGCATTTTGTAACTTAAATTTGCCAGTTTACCAGTTTTCACCAGTACACATTGGGGTCATTTGTAAAAAACATGGTAATAAATCTGAATCTTCTAAATAAAATGATGTATGCACGAATCGTAGAGCAGGACATACTCGCAGAGAAAAAATATTGTTACGAACTTGCAATAGCGATTTGAATTTAACGGTCTGTAACAACTGCCTGCAGCATTCATCATGTTTATAAACACGTCCATCCGTAGAAGCTTCTACTTATCAACAATGTTGATAGCATGCGGTTATTAGCATTTTTTATAAACATGGCAACACTAAATGTTTAAGCTGCTAACATTGACATCGAAAGCTCTAGAATTCGACCATACTAGTTTGTCCGTTAAGGGCATTGTAGACGATTCCCGAAAGATGGCATGTGTGTAAATAGTGGCAGAGGTTGCAGTTGTGAGTTGAACTGATCATTGGCGCTGTTGGAGTTAACATCAACTGTCGTGTACATTTGAGTTTTTACATTATAAAGTGTATGTGCATTTCTGCGAATTGATAAATGTGTAAATAGACACTGAGTGACTATTTGAAATAATTAAAGAGTTGTTACAAAATTTATACTACTAAACGGCTTTTATTTGCAATCAAAAGTATCCGCTTTATTTAAAGGAAATAAACTAACGTTTTAAATAGTTGTGCATGTTTACAGTAACCATTTCAAGTTGTATTCTATCTGGCTAGTCGCAAATTTCAGTAAACAAGTATATGTTTGTGACAACCATTTTTATGATTAAGGTTTTACCATATTATGTTGCTATCGGCTAATTGATATCATAATCTGAGAACAACATATTATGATATAAAGATTCATCATATCAATGGTTCTCACTAAACATATACTTGTTTGCTGTAACCATATATATGACTGATACAATCATGTGAATCGTAAGTTAACCATATTATGGTAACCACAATCATATAAATAGTTCCTGTGACTAAACTATTGTTAAAAAACTTTTAAAAATGTGGAAATGGTTACTGTAAACATTTTTTTAAAATTTTATTTTTTTATTTATTGTATCTTCATTATTCAATGAACTAGTCTTTGGATTAGGTCTGCTGTGTCCCTCCTTCTTAATCGAGTATGGCCACGGTTATCTAATATGTTGCGGGCCAGTGGGTTTGGGTGAATTTCAAGTTTTTTTTTAAATATTTGTCAACATTCTTCGTGTTCTCAGTTTTTACAAGGGGAACGTTTAGATTTTTGTGTATATTCGCGTTTTTTATATACCAGGGGGCAACTGTGATCATTCGTAAAAACTTGTTTTGGCGTCTTTGGATTTTTTCTACATTTGGAACTCCAGCTTCAATGGGTTGGGGACTACTTAAAAAGTCTCCTTCTTTAACCTTAAATGTTCGACCAGTTAAATAGCTTTTCAATAGCTTATGTGTGCTTGCGGGTAAATTTTGACTCAATTTGTATATTAAACCATAATGCCATACTTTATCAAACGCTTGAGAAATAAATAAAGATAAAGAGAGCGGAACAATATTTCTTTTCCTCAAACGCTGTTCTTACAATATTTACAAGTCTATGGGTTTGTTCGATAGTACTGTGTTTTCTTCTAAATCCAAATTGATGATTCGGAATACAATTGTTTTCAATTAACATCGTAGAACTTGTTCATGAGTATCTTCTCAAATAGCTTTGATATATTAGACAATAGGCCGATTGGTCTATATGATTCTACTTTTGTGTGATCTTTTCCCGTCTTAGATATCATGGTAATCAGTGAAACCTTCCATTCTGGAGGATAATATTCAAGGCGTAATATAGCATTAAAAATAAAAAGAATTATTTTTATTGCATCTTGTTACTGATTTTGTCAATACTTGGAGTTTAAATCAACAATAGAATTTTCGATCTCTCGAATCTTAAAACGTAGGGGTACGGCTGCTCCAAAATGTGATACAAAAGGTGGCAACTCAATAGTTTCATTTGATGTGTTCGGGGTAAATACTTGCTTCACATGATTAACAAACAGATTCCCTTTTTCAGTATCATTTCTTGCCCAACCGCCACATGAATTTCGCAAGGGGGGCTTACATATGACAGGTCTTTTAAGACTTTTTGTGGCTCGCCATAATGAGTAATCCGATTGCGGGGTTGCGTTCAGGCTTTCTAGATATTTATTCAACGATTCCATTTTTCGAAATTCCAAGAGCTTTTTAAGTCTTTTTATACAATCTTTAAGCTTCGATTTGAGTTGGGGGGATCTGTGCAATTGCCACTCTCTTCGAACTCTTCTTTTTTCATTTAAGAGCCGTTCGACATCTGCAGAATAAATTCTGTTATATCTGATTTGTCGGGGGGGGTTTAGGTAGCATGTTGAGCAGCCAGTTTGAGATTTTTATCGAAATTGATAAGAGAGTGATCGATGTTTTCTGGTGTTCTTAGCGGTATGTTTTCCGGGCAATGTGTACTGAGGTATTTTTTATATTAGAGCCAATTAATTCTTGTGCCTGTCATCGCTAAATTACCAGTCGGGAATACAATTTCTCGGGGGCTCAATAAAGTAACAATAGTGTTACCAGAATGTGTGCTTAGCATTATAATCGCCAGCAGCCAGGAAACTGAGGCCTAGTGATTTAAAAAATCTATTATATTGACTTTCTGTAATTGAAAATCTAGGGGGTGAGTATATCGATGAAATCACTAAGTTTCGATGAAAATCTTCAAGACAGATTGTAGTAGCTTGAAGATAATCTTCGCAAAGATCACACATTAAGTAGTGTTTGATTCGAGCTTTTATTAAAATTGCCGAGCCTCCGCATGCTCTACCTCTGGGATCTTTGGTGTCATATATTACATATCCATTTATTCGAAATGAACTTCTGGACGATAAATGGGTTTCAGAAACCAGCATTACATCAATTTGTTGGTTTCTAAAAAAATATTGGAGTTCGTTTTTGTGTTGGCATATGCCGTTTGCATTCCAGAAATATATTTTCAAACAGTTCATCGCTTATTAAGGACAGCTTGTAATAACATTGGTTGCATTTTAAGCATTTCCTGCATCATATTACTCATAGAGTTAGTAGAATTGTTAACCGATTTCAATAGGGTCTCTATTGTAGCTTCCAGTCGACTAAAATTAGAAGTGGGATGTTGGTCTGTAAATTCCACATTGATATTAGGGTTATTTTCTGATATTAGGGTTATTACTGATAAGAACTGACAACAGAAAAGACTAAAAATAGATTTTTAAATCAATATAGACATGCAGCTTAATTCAGGCAATGATTCAAAATAGTGAATTTTAAAAAAAATGTATCATTAAATAAATAAAATATCTCATCTAGTTTAACAAATTTGTTAAAAATTATAATAAACATTTGTAAGTATTGGAATTACTCAGCCTTTTAAACTGTTCCGCCCGCTCAAAAACGTAGACGAATAAGATTTTTTAAAAATAGCAAAATTAGCAATAACATTTTATTCAATTGCATATAAATTATACTACCATTTAGATTTTCAAAATTATTTGTTTTATAATTTATTAAAAACATAACAGTCTGATTAAATTGCAAAAAAAATAAATATGTAAAAATTTATTTTTTTTACTGCCCTCAAATGTATGCTAACAATATTGTATGTACCGAATCACAGTGGTTTTGAAACCACTGTATTTATACAAGTTACAAACTGTACAAATTTGTCTTAACCCGTCGTGGTAAAATTTGACACTCTGTGTATGTCCTTGTTTTCACGGTTTTCACAAATTTATTATTTTATATCTACGATTCCTTCAAACATAATTTTGGAATCGGATCAGTAGTTTAAAAGACTCACATTTATTACCACTTTATTTGCGATTGAACTCACTGTGCAACAATTAAAAGGTTTACGTTCACTAGCACGTATTAGTAACATTAATTAAAAAGTAATTAAATATCACTCATACGCGTGGGTTGCTGTGGTACATACGGGTAGTGGCAGAGTGTGAGGATATTGAAATCCTTAATTATGCAATTACTATATTTCAAATCTTACGAATGCAAATGCTAAAGATGTGGAGAGATTTATATGTGTGTGTGTGTTATTTATTGCTTAAATGATTTTTATGAAATATGTTTGTTTGCGCGTATGTTCATAACTCACACATGAAGTTGGCAGCAATTAGAAGCCACTTGTGGTATGATGAAACGTTGATGCAATGTTTAGAGGAAAAGGAAACAGCATGATAGGCTATGCAGTAAAACATTGTTTAAAATCTATATATAACATATAATATAAACCAAATTGTTTGGCTTACAGAAATCAATTAGTTCTGAACTCTTCTATAGGTAACACTATCGCTCCTGTCTTCTCTAAACATCTCACATTTCTTCGAATTCATTCCACGAGTGTTTGAACGAGTTTTTTTATTTACTTTCATGTCTGTCATATTCCACTTTGTTCTATTTTTTATATTCCGAAATATTTCGAACCCAAAATTGAGTTTTAAAATGTTTCCTGGTTTGATTTTGTTAAAATTCTAATGAATTATTCTACTCCTAAAAATGCACTTTATGACTTTTATATAAACCCAGCCCATGTAGTTTATGGTTCTTATTTTATAGACCTCTAAAGCTGGATATCTCTGGAATTTTTGTGAAAAATTTGCAATGTTCAGGAAGGTATAAGCGCTTCCTGTCTTTAAATTTAAATAAAACAAAGTTTGAAATATTTGAATTGTATGAAAGGCTCATCGATGCCATTATGTGTGGAATATAACATTGTTTAAATGTCCTGCGCGGCTTTAGTGTGTGGCGAGCATCCAAAATGTACAATTTTCCGTGACTCTGGTGCATAAATCAGACTGCAGTTGACCTGTGACTTAAGAAAACTCCACAAGAAAAAGTACAACGTGGTCAAATCACACGGTACCTATTTCAAATCACCTCCACCTTAGATTGCCAAGCCCTCAAACCGCACGTGCAGATTGTCCAATGGACTGGCCAACGTTGTTTTCAAAGAAATATGGTTGACGACGTCAGATATTCGAAGGTCTGTCTACTCTTGGTGACCGTCCTTCCCATTTGCGGCTTAAAATTTCAATATGAATTGGGTGCTGTTTGGTTTGTCTCCAAAGTTCCGTATTTTGTATAGTGTTGATCCAAAAATCCTTTAGAATTCTTCGAAGATATCGATTAACCAACACTTAAGGTGAATTTTCGTCGTGTTCCGTTGTATTCCACGAATATCATCACAAGAGTCATTGGAAACTGTAGCTATGGTATACACAGGACACTAAAATCAAAATAAAATCTTTAATATCTCACACTCCGTTTTATTCAATTTTAATATTGACTCGCCCCTATTGGAAAACACAACTTCTTATCATTTAATATTACATTATTTTATTTGCAAATACTTTCCTTTTTAGTCCAACATATAAACATAACTTTGTTAACCCTCTTCTGGTGCTTTATTTATAAACTCTATAATGAGCTTAATACAGTTCCCTTATATTTTCCTTTAAACTATTTACAATACATTCATTTCTTTCTACTAGTTTTTTTTTTCCAAAACTAATCCAATCAACAAGCCGAACAAAGTTTTCTTATATTATTAAAGCCTTAAGTCAAGTAAATGTCTAATAATGTCTAGATTTACAAGCTTAAACTATAAACAGCAAAAAATACATACATATGTATGTAGCCAGCAATAGTGAGGCAGGAAAAAAAATTCTAAATTACATCCACTTTATAGGATGATAAGAAAACTTTTTTTGAGGAAAATATTTACTTAACGTATTTTTCTATTATACGGATGATGTGGTTACTTTAGTTATTTATGTTATTTTTTTTCTTCTTGTATTCTCTAGCAAACTGATGCATAAAGTTTTGTTTATTTGCTACATACAATACTTTCGTCTTCTCTGCTATTTCACTCACTAGCCCTGAAAGTTTGGAAAAGTACTAGAAAAAAGGAACATTGTAGCCAAATGTTGGGGTAGCAAACATATAACGTAAATATATTTTGTTAAATTCAAAAACCAATATGTTTTTCACATGTCTAAATAAACAAACGTTACTTTGGGCTCTTGTGGCAACAATTCTTTATTTCTTTTTTTTTATTTATCCCTTTTTTCCTAGTACGTGTGTGTCTGTAACTGGGCAGCATTTGTACAGTTATTTACAATTTGCCCCTTTTTTCCAGCATAAAAACATTGTATTTTATACGAATATGTATATTTTATATTGTGGCTCAGTTTTATTCGAAAAAAAAACAAAAATAACAAAAGTTTTAAGTAACAAAACAGAAGAGAGTTTGTTGACAAAAATTTTACCAACAATTTGAGGCTTCACAAACACTTTTTTTCTCACACACTTTTGTGCACGATATATCATGCTTGTGTATGTTTACGTTTTTCGTGTTTGAATTTTAAAATAAATTCTGTTTTGGACAATATCTATGGTTTTTTATTTACTTTTTTTTTTGTGGTATTTTTGGTTAAATTTTATATGAGAAATGTTGTCCGCAAAAAAGGCTGGACAAAAATATATAAAATTTAATTTAAACACATGCAAAAGAAAATTCAAGAAATTTATGAAAATTTCATCAATTTCTTGAATTTTTTTTCTGGCATTTACAAGTGTTTGTAAATATGTGAAATTTGGAAGAAATCAAAATATAAAGAAAATTTAAGCCGAACCTCTCAAGAAATTTAAAAGTTAATTTTTGTTAAAGTCGCCTTTACTTTAAAGCAGAACTTTTTTTTTTTCTTAACCATAAGAACTATTTAAAAAAAGTTTTCGAACATACATTTAAACAAAGGTTCGAAAGAATTAATTCTTAATTCGATTTTCTTAAACATTTCGTTAATGACTTCATTATGATATAATTCAAATGTATTGAATTCATTCCTTTTAGTATTCAAAATTATTGAATGAATTTAAATCCATTACAAAATATCTTTAAAAATTATTGAATAATTTTTCTTTAATTCAAATCTAGCACAAAAAGTCTTAAGTAAAATTTTTCTAATGCCACCTGTTCTATTCACCTCGTTGCACTATTTACACTATGTTTAACAGGCGTACTTTTTTAGGAACAGCCTGGAAACACAATACATTTCTAAAGAATGGAGAGAGGTTACAGTGGTATTTATCCCCAAAGCGGGAAAGGTAAACCATAGTACCTCCAAGGACTATAGACCGATCAGTCTGTCATCGTTTTTATTGAAAACACTGGAAACATTGATCGATATCCATGTCAGGAGCATCCTCTCCCCTGCCAATTTCTGTAGGACACAACACGCATACCTTATAGGGAGGTCGGTGGAGACAGCCTTGCATGACGTTGTTGGAACTATAGAGGGGACACTTGACAAAAAAGAGTATGTTATAGCATCTTTCTTGGATATAGAGGGTGCGTTTAATAATGTGAATGTATCCGCAATAGTTGATGCACTGGGTGACTTAGGTGTTGATCAGCGGTTAAAAAATTGGACCGAAAATATGCTTAAGAACAGGGCCATTAACTCTAATATGGGTATTGGTAGGACAAGGAAAGTTGTGACAAGGGGCACACCACAAGGTGGTGTCATCTCTCCACTTCTGTGGAATCTTGTCGTAAATAAAATTCGTAAAATCAGCTCTCAGCGTTCTACTATTATGGGCCAGAGAAACCGGTCTAGGTGTCAACCCTGTTAAAACCGAACTGGTTCATTTCACCAGAAGATACAAAATCCCAGAATTCAGACCTCCACTACTGGATGGTACTTTTCTAAAGATTTCAAGCGAAGCCAAATATCTTGACGTAATTTTGGACTCTATGTTCTCGTGGAAACTTAATGCTGAGAGTCGAATGAAGAAGGTACTATGTGCCTTCTATATATGTAAGAAAACCTTTGGGAAGAGATGGGGTCTTAAACCATATATTGTACACCGCGGTCATAAGACCTTTTATGATCCATGGGGCTCTTGTTTGGTGGAGAGCGGTGGACACCAAGACTCACCTCTCTACTCTAAACAAGGTACAAAGACTAACATGTCATGCAATTACTGGCTCTATGAATTCCACCCCTCAGGTCAGTCTAGAGACGATGCTAAATATCCCCTTTAAATATATTAAATGCATTTCTGCTAAGTCTGCTCTAGGACTCAAACAGTCGAGCGGACTGAAGCATGATCGTATTGGTCACGGCACCATCCTACAGAAGATAGGCAGGCCATTCATGGGGCAAGAAACTTGGTACCTACACCGAATTTTGATAGGACGTTTAGGATCCAGATACCGACAATGGATGGCTGGACCGCGAACACTTTCCTAAGGGACGACGTGATCTCAGTCTACACTGATGGTTCAAAGACAGAAAGAGGCACGGGCTCGGGAATTTTCTCCGATGATCTGGACCTTGTGCTGTCTCTTCGATTACCCGATACTTGCACGGTTTTCCAAGCTGAGATATATGCCATCGATACAGCCGCGAGAAGAATCCGGGAACTGAATCTCGAATCAATCAAGGCCCTTAACTCCAACTTTATTAAGTCGAAATGTCTTCTCAACTACACCCAATTACTGGCACAACTGACACAACATCACGTCGAGTTGATATGGGTCCCAGGACATGAGGGCATCCGGGAAATGAAGTATCCGACGAATGCGCAACGAACGGGTCGTCCCTGGACGTATCTCTTGCGCTCCCTTAGTGACCGTATCGAAACTGATTAATGAATGGGCTTTGAGTGAGACGGAACTCAGGTGGTCAAATATCATTACCTGTAGAATATCCAGATTGCTCTGGCCCACTCTGATAGAGAATAGTACTAAGACTCTTTTGTCTCTTAGTAGAAATTCGATCTTCTTACGGGTATAATCACTGGGCACTGTATGATTAGACTCATGTCGGAACGTATGGGTTACCCACGTTATACCTATTGTAGAAGTTGTTTGGATGAGGAGGAGGAAGAATCGGTACAACACCTTATATGTGACTGCCTAGCCTTACAAGAGCATAGATACATCTTGGTAGAGCTCTTTTCATTTTCTGGACTGTCTCGGAGATGTGTCACTAGTAAATATAATCAGTTTTAGTAGAGGTACCGGCTGGATCTCACGGGGATCACAAGAAGCACATAGTCAACGAAATTAGGGAGTGTAACTATTCTCCCTTTACGTATGATATTTCAACATAAGAGAATGGTAATTCTAAGGGTATCACAATGGGCCACAAGGCCTCCGAGTGAACTCGCTAACTTGCGAGCAACCAACGTAACCTAACCTAACCTAACAGGCGTACTTAATGGCCCTGACACTAGAAAGCTATTCAAGAGCAACTTTGATTCATCGCTTGATGAAAATGATTCAATGGCATGGATTTAGTTTCAAAAAAAAAAACGACGACGCATTGCTTACAGAGATAATATCAATTTTAATGATGCATTGTTTTGCATTCCTTTTTTGATTTCTTTTCTAATTCATTTCAGGTATGTTGGTGGAGTCACGAGATCACCATGTGTGATGTTAATGAAGTATTTGAAGAAGAAAAAGCCGCAACGTGCCTGTGGAATTATTATATGACCATATAAAAATAATTTATGTAAATGTTACATACCATCTTTTAATGTTAATTTAAAAAGTAACTTAAAATGCTCATACTTGCATTATAAAAATTAAATTTAAATTTTTAAAACTTCACACAAGTATTTTGATTATATACAGCTGTTTAATTTGTATTACGAATTCAAACAAAAAAGATCAGAATTTTGGATCCACAATTCGCATATAGCACACAAATATATACCACACAAATAGTTAAGACTTATGCGTACTTAAACAGCCACTCACACGTATGAGTGATATTTAATTATTTGTTAATTAAAATTACCCATACGTTCAAATTTAGTATGTACTAAAGAAATGCTGTACTGAAAGGTTAATTTTAAAACAAGTAAGAGAGTATGGTCGGTCAAGCCCGACCTTTTACTTAATACCCTACAGTAAGTAAATGAGCAAAAATATTTTTCTTTTAAAATTTCAGTAATTTATTTTCCTAAATGATTTTCGGAAGAGGGCCTTATATGGGAGCTATGAGTAATTATGGACCGATCGCCATGAAATTAGGTCGTGTGATTTATGACTATATGTAAGTTATTTTTGTTGAATTTTATGTGTATACGAACATTTTCAAGAGATTTATGCTCGTTAAAGTAATTTTCGGAAGCAGGCCTTATATGGGAGTTATGACTAATTATTAAGCGATCATCATAAAATTAAGTGACATGAATTTCATATATATAGAACTTATTTGGAGCGAAATTTGTATAGATACCTATATAAATTAAATATTTGCGAAAGATGATTACATTGGCAGCCAGCCAGCCAGACGGAAGGTTGGTAATTTAATCGACTCATAAAGTGACTCTGAGTAGATCGTTATACTTTAAGGTGGATGTTATACAAATATTTTCGGACGTTACAAACATTATCACTAACTCAGTATACCCTCCCCACTATGGTGGTGTAGGGTATAAACATGATAAAGCAAAATAATTTTTTTGAAGGGGATAGCTAAAGTATAGTATGTTAAAATACATTAGAGAAGGCTTATAATAATTGAATGCTAAACATTTTAATAACCAAACTATTACTTACTACACATATTTAAAATAATACTACATTTAATTTTAGTTATACTTAGTCTTAAAAACAACTTGACTAATTAAAATAAAATAATGTATGTGATTCTAAAAAGAGTGTGTTATAATTGCAATTTTATTGGAATTTTCAAGAAAATGTTTTGAAGTTAACTCTCTCTCAAGTGTGTTGAATTCACATACTAGTTGTATGTGAGAAGAGCGCCTTTCCTTCTTGGTATTCATTGTTCTTTGGCTTCAACGAATGTAAAAAGCTAGTGTTGTTACTGATAAATTATTAAAAATTGACAGTATAGACTTAATAGGACCATTTACTCTGGCAACTAAATATAGAGTTTGCCGTGATATTGATAGATTTAAACACTGACCAAATCACAGTTGAATAACTTGCTAAAGCTTTCCTCAATAGATGGATATTAAGATTTGGACTACCCACTCTACCAAGGAAGTAAATTTTAATCATCGTTATTTAGTGCATTTTCTAAAGTTTTAGAAAATCTTATAACAACTACTGTATGTCCTACTGTAGGACTGTATGTCCTACTGTATCATTATATTATATTATTTTTTTAATTTTTAAAAACATAAAAAATAACTGTTTTTTAATGGTCCCTGTTTTAAACACATTGTTGGAAACTTTCTAAAACCTCTTAATTTGAAATACTCTTATAAATATTTATGGCAAAAAATCAGTTGGCATATCTACAAAAACCCGAATTAATTAATAGTTTTTTTCATAATTTCTATAAAATTTATTAACATACATCATTATGAAATAATTCTCCTTTTTTTCACATTCGATTTAATGATCCATTTCATGTGATAGCAATTTATTAATTAGCGTGTATCTTAAATATTTAACACACATTGACTGCTGGCCAAAACCATTATTAACCTAATATGTGTCTATAATGGTGTGTCTTTGTGCCAAAGATGAGCTACAGGTTAATAAATATTAATTATTTAATATCAATAAATACATCTAGTATATACATACATAAGTATATGGGTGTGTAGTTTAATATTTAGTTGGCTGAATGCCTTCAAATAAATCATAAATTTCATGCAGAAACTAACAAATCATACACAAGCTACAACTCAACACTATTCGCCAACAACACAGACAACATTTCGAACATTAGTACCCATCTCTACACATTAGGCTGGGTCATATATATGGGGGATATAATGATTTTGTTCTTTAAAGTTCTCCCGGAATATAGTTTGATGGTACACAAGTGCCTATGAAGTAGCAGTATCCTGTAATTCTGCGAAAATGTGTTTCATATGATCATATTCGACCATAGTTCCTGTATAAAGTTCAATACGCATTAAAATAACAATTGAGATGAAATTGAAATAAAATAAGCATCAAACACATAGATATCAACGCATAATATTTCATGAAGAACGCCACTTAATAGGTCAGAGCTCTCATATAAAGCTCACATCCGATAAATACATTATCGATCATAAATATCGATATTGACAAAAAAAAGTATCAAGTATGCATAAATCTTCCTACTGGGTTTTGGATTATCGATCCATAACAACACATAGCTCCTCTATAGGGCCCACATCCCCAAAAGAGTTATTCTCTACCAGAAATATGAGAGCTATATTGATTTTGCCCGCATATTTCTGGTGGCTTTTTAAACCACTACACAATTTTGATGTTCTGGACCATACAAATATGGTCCAAATTTTAAATTATCTACTCACTTGTATATATATCAAACAAAAACCTAAAATTTTGTAAAACTGAGCGAATTCACTTAATTGTGAATAAATTCGAAAAGAATCCATCGATTATTATGATCGATGTCTCATTTTGTTCCTATTATATATGGCTTTTCGCTAAAGCAATAAATCTGAACAATTTCTGCTTTTTTCGATTTTTCATGATTTTTTTAAAACAAAAAAATTGCTATTTACACGTAAAAAAATATATTTTTTGCATCAATTTGTTATTATAACTCCGAAACTACTGAGCCGATTGAAACGCATTGTATATGTGAAAATTAGAACATAGCATGGGAAAAATGTTTTCAAAATTCAATCAATCAAAAGAAGAACATTAACTACACAATTTTATGTATATCAAACAAAAACTTATTTTTTTTTTGAAAATGAGCGAATTCGCTTAATTGTGAATAAATTCGAAAAGTATCCATCGATATTTATCATCGATATCTCATTTTGTTTCTATTACATGTGGCTTTGCGATAAAGTAATAAATTTTAACAATTTCTGCTGCTTTCGATTTTTCATGATTTTTTTAAAACAAAAAACATTTATATTTTCACGTAAAAAATATATTTTTGGCATCAAAATTTTTATTATAACTAACGTCTAAGAAAAATTCACATCAAATCTATATAGTGGTTATTCAAGCCTTTTTTTGCTGTTAACCTGTGTTATTGATCATAGACCCACAAAAATTAGCCTATAGGGACGATTTTAGAGGGTGCAAATTTCCCGAAAACATTATTTGTTGATCAAAAATGTTGGAGTTGAAACACCATTAGGCTGGCGGTGTTATCGGTTCAAATTTCTTTGAGAACGACGATGGCCAGGCTGTCAACGGCGAGCACTATAGGCCAATGATTACCTACTTCTTTCCAGCACCTAATTATAGATGACGAAAAACAATTTTAGACCTTGGGAGCATTGAAAAAGCTAAAAGTGCGAAATAAGGGCCACCCTAATACACATGATAAATAGTAGTGAAAAACATACATATTATATGTAGCTAAGGATATGTGTGCTTAAGTATTTAGTACATAAATTTATATAATTTGATGGTAAACAATTTTCTAGTTCATACATTTAATCTGTGTCTATGTGTGTGTCTCAAAAACATTAATATTAATCATCATATTTTTGCTTAATTGTTGGTATTTGCAAATAGAAAAGCGAAAATAGCAGTTCGGGCAACTTGCTTTATTTATGTTACCGTTATAAATAAATATTTGATGATATGAATTCAACACCTAAAAGTAGGCAGCATTTTTATGACATTACATTTAATTGTTTCTGTGTGGTGCAGCCAGTGACGTAAACTTGGTTTTGACTGGAATTGCAACGAGTTAAATGAAAATAGTGAAGACCATAGAAAATTGAATGTGTTAGGATGTGTTTGCAAAATTTAAACACCGACTTCTTAAATTATGCCAATTTAAGACTCTAATAATCTATGTGGCCAGAAAATCTATTTAACAAAGGTACTCAACAGTCTCACAAACTTTTCCCTTACCCAGTTGCCTACTATAGCACTGAAGCTTATTTTATGCTTGCACCACACGTACCACTAAAGTCATCAGTTCAAATTAAGTCACAAAATTATTTATTATTTTATGAGTCTACAGTTGTATAATAAAATATAATTTCATTCTATCAATGACCTGTTATATGAACACTTTGGGCCATTAACTTATTTTTTTTTTCGTTTCGTTTTTCAATTTCATGTGAACATAATATGTTTGAGACCAGCAACCTCACATTTTTTTTTTTGGAATATTTCCTTGGACACTAAACAAAATATAATAAATGAACTGTAATTTAATATGTTTTATTATTATTGTTATTATTTTTCATTATAAATATGAATTTAATATTGGATGCACATTTCCAGCACATTTCCAGCACATGTGACTTTATTTGATATTACATACTAACATGCTCTCTGTGTCTGGATTTCTATGTGGGTTAATGTTCTGGCACAACATGTGTGTGGTTGGTGGTTTGTTTAACTCACGTTTGCAGAAATTAGATATTGGTCACATATTATTGGTTTTCTGTGATTCAAAAGATTTATGTTTATGTCAATAAACTACATCACTATAAAGCGTATAAATAGTGTAGATGGGAATTTAATAATATGATAAAATAAGTTTGGCAGATATGTAAGTACTCTTCTGTAATTGGTCCAGTGTTTTACTCAAGTTTTCAAAAAATAAGATGGAAACTGGTAAAATCGGTATCACCGATTAATGTGTGAAAATATTGAAAACTCATCTGCTTCAAAAACGAAGGGCAGTTTTGTGTGAGGTTAGGATAAAACAAAATTTGCCAAAGTTTGAGCTACAAGGGGAAAATGCAATTTTTTCAGTTTTTGTAGAAATGTTGCCATTATATAATTACATTTTCAAATTAATATAAAAGAATCGAAATGTGTAATGAGATACAAAAGACAAAAATTAGTTAAAAAATGCTAAAGTTATTAAAAATTCCCCAGGCCATTTACGTGTCTCAGGCCACTAAAACAAGAAATGTAGCAACAAAATTAACATATTTTAAGAAATATTAAAAGAAGCTAAGTTTTACTTAAAATATATCCATAGTTACTTGTATATGAGTTTTTGTCTTCGTAAGATACCGTTAACCTATTCACAGGTATGACCAAACAAATTTAATTTTTTTAACGGCAGTTTCAGAACTCCATTTTAAAATTTTTAAAACATTTTTAAACAAATTTCAGAATTGTTTGATCTTTGAATTGGAATTTATTGTGAATGTAATAGCGAATAAAAATATGAACAAATTTTGTGATTTAAATTTTTCCATTTTCGGGATAAACTAATTTGCTGTCCATATTTTTGTGTATGATACCAATTTCCTTACTGTTATGAATTTTAAGTAAAACCTATAATGAATATTTTAGGCCAGATAATTCTAAATATACTCTGAACGTTTTACTAAAAGCAAACAATGTTAACCCTTAAATCGTTAAGGTCAAAGGTAAATTTTTGCAATATTTGGAATTTCTAAATGAATGATAGCGAAATATTATATATTCTTGTGCCGATTTTAATGAAAGTTGCGGAAAATATACCCCAAGGTCTTAGATTAACAAAACCAGTGCAAAAATTTAAATTAACCCTTAAGAGCAATTTGGGTCCAAATGACCCTCAAATCACGAAAAACACAGTCAAACTGAGGGTAATTTTAACCCCTGGTATTATTTGCTCTTGTACTTTTAAGGGGATAAAACGGGCGGAAACCAAGTTTTGGTACTTTTTTATATCCTAAATTTAAATGGAATTTTAGTCCTTCTGAGAAATTGTAAATGGTTTTTGGCACTTTTTTGAAATGTTTTTCAAATTGACTGAAACACTGCGGTAGGTTTGGTTAGGCTAGGTGTGATACCCTTAGAATTACCATTCCCTTATGTTGAAATTTCATACATAAAGGGAGAATAGTTGCCCTCCATAACTTCATTAACTGTGTGCTCCTTGTGATCCCCGTGAGAACCAGCCGCTACTTCTAATAAATCTGATCACATTTACTAGTGACACATCTGTGAGACAGTCCAGATCATGGAAAACAGCTCTACCAAGATATAGTAGTCTATGCTCTTGTAAGGCTGGGCAGTCACATAGAAGGTGTTGTACCGATTATTTCTCCTCCTCATCCAAACAACTTCTACAATAGCTATAACGTGGGTAACCCATATGTTCCGACATGCGTCCAATCATACAGTGCCCAGTGATTATAGCCGTAAGAAGCCTAATCGAATTCCTACTAAGAGATAAAATAGTCTTAGTCCTATTCTCTGTTAGAGTGGGCCAGAGCAATCTGGATATTCTACAAGTGATGATATTTGACCACTTGAGTTCCGTCTTTCTCAAACCCCATTCATCTATCAGTTTCGATACGGTCACTAAGGGAGTGTGAATATCCCTTTGAGCAAGAGATACGTCCAGGGACGACCCGTTCGTTGCGTATTCATCAGATACTTACTTAATGTCCCCGGATGCCCTCATGTCCTGGGACCCATATCAACTCGACGTGATGTTATGTCAGTTGTGCCAGTGATTGGATGCAACTGTGAAGACATTTCGACTTAATAATGTTGGAGTTAAGAGCCTTGATTGATGCAAGGCTGTCCAAGTAAATATGTATAGTCGAATTTTCGAGATTCAGTTCCCGGATTCTTCTGGCGGCTGTATCGATGGCGTATATCTCTGCTGGAAAACCGTGCAGGTATCGGGTAATCGAAAAAACAGCAAAAGGTTCAGTTCATCGGAGAAAATTTCCGAGCCCGTCCCTCTTTCTGTCTTTGAACCATCAGTGTAGACTGAGATCACATCGTCCCTTAGGACAGTGTTCACGGCCCAGCCATCCCTTGTCGGTATCTTGATCCTAAATGTCCTATCAAAATTCTGTGTAGGTACTAAGTAATCCGTTTCTTGCTCCATGAATGGCCTGCCTATCTTTTGTAGGATGGTGCCTTGACCAATACGATCATGCTTCAGTCCGCTCTACTGTTTGAGTCGTAGAGCAGACTTAGCAGAAATGCATTTGATATATATATCAAGGGAAGTTATATTTAGCATCATCTCTAGACTGGCTTGAGGGGTGGAATTCATAGAGCCAGTAGTTGCAAGACATGCTAGTATTTGTACCTTGTTTAGAATAGAAAGCTGAGTTTTGATGTCCACCGCTCTCCACCAAACAAGAACCCCATAGGTCAAAATAGGTCTTATGACCGCGGTGTACAGCATTACGTTTCCACGAGAGCTTAGAGCCTAAAATTACGCCAAGATATTTGGCTTCGCTTGAAGTCTTTAGAAAGAACCATCCAGTCGTGGAGGTCTGAATTCTGAAATTTTTTATCTCTTGGTGCAAAGATCCAGTTCGGTTTTGGCTGGGTAGATACCTAGACCATTTTATCAGGCCCATGATTGTAAAACGCTGAGAGCTGATTCCATTAGCTTTTCCGTTAGTCTTGTTCTCTGTCCTGTTTCTTGTTTCTCAGTCCTGGGTCTCCCTTTGCAGGGTCATGGGCCTCCGGATTTTGTACGTCTTTCTCCGCTTTTAGCGGCTCAGAGGACACCATGAGTAAGTCCTCCTCATCAGTCTCGAAAAGGTTTAACTCTTTCAGACCTTAGAGGTTGTCGTCAATGTCGTCCAAAGACATTCTTTTCTGCCTTGTCAAAAACCTATTAGGTTTGTTGGTAACTAGTTGCCATTACCAGAATTGTTGCTGGGTAAGCTTCCATTAAATGTAAATCATATCAAAACACCAACATGTAACATCGGTAAAAATGCTCGCATAGCTGCAGTATTAAAACAAGTAAGAAAGTATGGTCGGTCAAGCCCAACATTTTTCTTTTAAAATTTCAATAATTTACATTCCTGATTGGTTTTCGGATGTGGGCCTTATATGGGAGCTATGACCAATTATGGACCGATCACCATGAAACCAGGTCGTGTGATTTATGAAAGCTATTTGTGTTGAATTTTATGTGTATACCAACATTTTTAGGAGATTTACGTCTTATATGGGAGCTATGACTAATTATAGAACGATCATAATAATATTTGGTGGCATGAATTCCGAATATATAAAACTTATTTGGAGAAAAACTTGATCAATTTCGGGAGGACATTTGTATGGGGTCTAAACTTACATTGTCGACAAATATGCGTGTGCTTCAAGATTCTGCTGCGCAAATATTCACCAAACATCTTTTGGTTATGGACAATGGAAAACTTCCGTTTGATCCCACTACACGTGAAATATCTTTTCCGCCAAACTTTTACCAACTGCAGTCAACCACTTTGTGAACAATCAATTTTAGCTCCGAAGAATGATGATGTCAACAAAATAAACCATCAAATTCTATTCAGGCTACCCAGTAAAGTCCTCAAGTACAAATCGATTGACAAAGTTTTAGATAAGGAATATGCCGTCAACTATGCAATAGAGTTTCTAAACTCTTTGGAGCCATTTGGTTTGTCACCATACATTTTTACTTTTAAAGTTGGTTCACCGATGATGCTCATTCGCTACTTAGATACACCAAAATTGTGCAACGGAACAAGGCCTAAAATAACAAACCCATATATGTTTCACATCATGAACAAAAGTCCTTGTACTTACACAGAGAAAACAGATTCGTTATGGCAACCGAATTTGTCGCCAATCGAATTTAGTCGGTTATGTCTACTATCAAACAAATCAGTTGCAATAACCGAATTTTTGATGTCCTAATGCCAGTTTGTTGGTATACAGAGAAAATAAATTTGTAATGACAGCCGAATTTTTTATATGCAAGTACCCAAAGTATATTTATACAAGTACATGCAACTCTACAACAAATCAACAATAAAAAAAACAACATTAATTTTGTTTGTGTAAAACATTGTGAGATTGTCAAATAATTTAAAATTTTTGCTACAAATTTCACTTACATTGCCCTTTTAATCGGGTCTTTTCGCACATAGAATAAGTCACCACTGCCACTGGTACATTTTTTTTTGCACAATGAACTGAAACACAGTTTTCCAAATGTTATTTTTAATTTTTTGTGAAAAGTTTTCAAAATTAATTTTTTTTTTATTAATATTTTCACATACAAAAAATGTAAACAAACGGAAAGAAAAACAAAAAAGTAAAAAATTTTGACAATCTCACAAATATTTTCAAAGGAGAAAAAAATGAACAGCTGATCACTTGCATGTACTTGTATAAATATACTTTGCAAGTACCGAATATATGTTTACCATAAAAATGATTACAGAATGAGTTTTGTTTATTTCATTTTCAAAAAACAATTAACATAAAATACAATGATTGATTTTTAAAATTGGAGGTGGGTCCAGAAATGGTAGAACATTGATTTTTACCGTTTATTTGTTACATCTGCATTAGAGTTAAAGTCTTCTATTTTCAATTCTTAATATTTCCTCTGCAGCAGACAAAACAGCAGCACCAAACACGTATCACTTCAATACGGCATCGAAAGGAAGAGCAAGGAGATTGAAAATATTTCGCCAAAAAATAAAACCTCATCCTTATACTTATTAAACCAGAGTACATCTAAAAATAGCAAGGAAATCTCTTCAAATTAATGTTTCTAAAAAAATGTCATATGAACTTACCATTTTACAGATTTATAACCATAACTGCAGCCTATTTAATATTTTTGGCTATGTTTTTGATTTTAATATTTTTTGCATTTTTTATTTTATGGTTTGTTTTAATAAAATATTTTTCATTGTCAAATAAATGAACAATTAGTTCGATTGGATTTTGTACTTATATTTTCGGTTGTGAACACCGAATTTTGTAAATAAGTTTGAAGAAGTATTGGTTACTTTAATTAGAAAATATTTTAATACAACCGAGAATTTGATTGTAACCACCATATTTACTACTAAAACCTGAATTCACATCGGTTGAAGTTCCCGAATCACTTCAATTTATTTTAATCTCACACAAATTGATTACAAAAACCAATTTAACAATTGCTGGAATCATAATACAGTTACAAATGTATATTTTTAGCTGTAAATATGGAAAATTTGTTGTATTAATACATTTTCAATAGTTATAATAAACTTTTAGTACATTTAATTAAATATTAATAATTGCAACCAATTTCCAACCAAACTGTTTTCTGTGTGTATAATTTTTGTATTATATGGAGGAAACAAATCGAAATTTATCGTGTTCAAAAATTTATCAAAACATAACTCCCAAATTTAAAATTTTTGCTACTTATTTAACTTTGCCTAAACATTTTGCTAGAAACTTGAGCTTAATATTCAAGGTAACCTTTAAATTGTTTTGGCAATATGTCTGTAGGTTTTTCTGCAGCCTTTTATTTTTTTTGGGTCATCATTAGCATAGGAAAGACCATAAAAACTTAGCAGCTCTTAGCAACACTCAAATAAACATACATCTACACAAAAACACATTAAGAATATAGTTTCAATTTCCGTTATGCATATATGCATTTATGCATATTGCAAAGTGTTGCCACCTTAATGCTTAATGACTCTTGAAAATAGCAAAAAACCAAAAAAAAAATAAAAAATTAAAGAATAAAAGTATGCAAAAATAAAGTTTAAAATGTGTGTGTGTATTTGAGGTTTTGTGGTATAAAACTCTTTGTTAAAAGCAACAATAATTTTTGTATAAACAAACAAATACACACACAAGAATAGAATAATACCCAACTTTACACTTATACAAATACACATACATACATGCATACATACATACATACATGGAAATATGTACAGTTGTGAACATACAATTAAGTTATTCATCTGCTGCTGCCTTCACTTTACCAAAAATATTAATAATTACAAAATAATTCAATAAAAATATTTTTATTTATACTGGAGTTCCGAATTATCTTTCACAGATCATTTGTATTTGAAGCTTTATTCACTGAAACTGACTTTTTATGATCCAACATAGATCGGCCATGAGACTTAAAAATATGTATAGTCCTGGGCATTCTAGAACACAAAATTTATTTTTGTACAACCATGACTAAAACGTTTATGACAGTGGCAAGCCGTTGAAATATTTTAAATCAGATTAATTCTCCCGGATGTCTTTATCCATTTCACTTCTCATGCTCACGCCCACATTCTTTGTTGGACTCAACACGTACGTAATAAAAATACCCAAACTATTACTAACTACCCTTTCAACGAGCTCATCAGTATTCTCGGTATATTTTGGATTTAAATAAGTGTTCATTGGTCTTTGGACATAAGCCTTTAAGACATTTAATTTGGGTTTAGTAATACTAAAATGTTATTAATTTATATAGAAGTAATAAAGGGTCTTGCAATAGGGATTTTGGAGCCTTGACAGTTTATAGCGGCTATATTGTTGGAGTTACATCTGTCGAATTGGCTGTCATTTATTTAGTTTGTTTTGTCAATGCACCACGGATGGATATAGCGTTCAACAAGACTGCAAATGATAAAATTGTTTTATCAAAATGGATGTTCTTTTCGGACAACGTTCTGCGCGCTTCATCCACTTTGTAGTGTGGTCCATTTCTGGATAAATGGGTACGTCAACAGACATGAGCTCCAAGAGTGTCCAATGCATCACGAAAAACTCACTGTTTGGCGTGAATTTTGGGCTTTTCCTTTAAAACGAAGTTGACCAGGCCATCAACCAAATTTAGAGACGAAAAACTAAGACTCAAGGCTGATTATAGAACCGCCACTCGTAGAGTCAAGGATGGATTACGAAAAATACTACGATAATATCGCCAACGACATCGAAATGGCTGCGAATACTGGTAACATACGTGATGTGTACAGTGCTATAAGGGACCTTAGTGGCAGACAATCCAGGACTACTGCTAAGATATATGGTAATGACCTTTTCACTATTGACCATCAACTTAACAGATGACATAGTTTCTTCTCGTCCGCTCCTATCACCACCCGAACAGCTCCATCTCCCCAGCCACTCAGGAAGAAGTTCTTGAGATCCTCAATAGTCTGAAGAACGGAAAGTCCGCCGGCGACGACGACATTCCCGCCATACTATTAAAGCACAATCCCTTACACCGAAAGCTATGGAACACCAACACGAAACCCAAGTCTTGGAAAGAAGGAGTACTTGTAACAGTGCCCATAAAAGGTGACCTATCCAATGTAAAAACTGAAGGGGTACAACACTGTTGTCTGTAAGGTTTTGTCGCTATTAATACTTGAGAGGATCAACCCGGTTATTGAACCAATGTTATGGAAGGAGCAGGCCGGTTTTAGACCGAACCTTTCATGCTTAGATCATATTAACACACTGCGCATAATTATCGAACAATACATTGAGCACAACTCGCAGATATATCTTCTCTTTGTAGATATTGAACGAGCTTTCGATACGTTATCTCATAGCACACAGATTTGGAGTCCGTAGTCCATTTTAATGGACATGAGAGTCAACCATTCCAACCTAACTTTGGCGTACAACAAGACTGTGTTCTGTCACCAAAATTTTTCTTGATTCCGCTTGATTCTGTTATGGAACAAACTAGATTATGCGGATGATATGTGCTTAATGGCTCATCGTTTCTCCTATACCGAAGACAAACTCATGAAACTGACAGCCAACACAACAGCAGTGGGCTTAAAAATTAATATCGGGAAGACCAAAATAATGCGTATCGGCTCAATGAACTCATCTCCCCTTACATTGAATAATAAGACAATCAAGGACGTCGAAACATTTTGTTACCTCGGAAGTATTTTAAGCAAAGATGGGGGTTTTTACAAGGTATGATGTTGTAGCCATATATCTAGAAAGACAAAACTACGCATATTCAACTGCAGTGTCATATTAATTCTTCTATACGGATGCACTACCTGGGGTACAACACAACACCAAATAACCAGACTACAATCTTTCATCAATCGTTGCCTCCTTTAAATAAACGGAATATTCTGGCCCAATTGGGTGACAAACGAACAGTTACTAGCGATCTCGAACATGTCTCCTGTTACTACGGAGATACTTAGACGCAAATGGACTTGGATAGGCCACATACTCCGTAGACTAGTATATGACATCGCAAGATATGCCCTGGAATAGAATCCCCAAGGCCATCGACGACCCAGTCGCCCACGAAATAGTTGGCAGCGAACAACACTCAAAGAACTTCAAAAGGCAAATAAATCTTGGAACCAAATCAAAGCATTTGCAGCTGATCGTGTAAACTGGAGAGGATTTGTTGGTAACCTATGTTCTACTATATGAACTTTCTAGTAATTGTACTACAAATTTTGTACATAATTATTATGAACAAAGGCATTAATATAATATACATATATACTTTGTAATTATTAATAGTTTTCGCAAAGTGAAGGCAGCAGCAGACGATTAACTTAATTATATGTCCACAACTGTAAGTATGTGTATTTATATTGGGGTTGAGTATTAAAGTGTTAATAAAAATGGCAACACTAACAAAAACTGCAATAATGCAAACTTTCTCTTACTCACCTGTTAAAATACTCGTTCTACAACTTGGAGATTGCATTGAGCATTATCTCATACAAACATACACTCTCACTTGTTTACATACATACATGCATACAGACATACTCGTAAACAACAGTTTTAGTTGGAATGTACGTATGTATGTTTGTGCTTTTGTGAAAAAGTGCTGCTGGTGCAGCAGTTCTTCCTGTTAGTGTTGATGGTGTTGGTAGTGTGGCTGTGTATGGTAAAAGTTTTCACACAATTTCAATTTACTATAGGCCACCAAAATATAATAGTCTAGATAAACACCCAGCATTATATATGTAGAGGAAATAGAGTGTTAAAATGAAGAGTCGAAACACTCCTGTGTTCGAAATTCATTCCAGCGGATTTGAAAGGCGGTTGAATGTTCGAAAAATAGACATACAGTGGCAATCAGTTATTTAGGGAGTATTTTTTATCGTCGCTATTTAAATTGCTATAGAAAATCTGTCTGTTTCACAGAGAAATTTTCTATAGAAAATCTGTCTGTTTCACAGAGAAATTTTCTATAGAAAATCTGTCTGTTTCACAGAGAAATTTTCTATAGAAAATCTGTCTGTTTCACAGAGAAATTTTCTATAGAAAATCTGTCTGTTTCACAGAGAAATTTTCTATAGAAAATCTGTCTGTTTCACAGAGAAATTTTCTATAGAAAATCTGTCTGTTTCACAGAGAAATTTTCTATAGAAAATCTGTCCGTTTCACAGAGAAATTTTCTATAGAAAATCTGTCTGTTTCACAGAGAAATTTTCTTAGAAAATCTGTCTGTTTCACAGAGAAATTTTCTATAGAAAATCTGTCTGTTTCACAGAGAAATTTTCTATAGAAAATCTGTCTGTTTCACAGAGAAATTTTCTATAGAAAATCTGTCTGTTTCACAGAGAAATTTTCTATAAAAAAAACGCGTATCAAAATTCCAATTAAAAGTCATGGATTTTTGACAGCCTTCTCGTGAAATGGTCCACAATGCGTCGTATTATCATAGTATGGGTAATTTCCAAACACACAGGAACATTATGTTTTATCTTCCTTTAACCCATTGCTAGCGACTGTTGATGAAGAACAACTTTTGAATAGAAAAAAAAAAGAAATAATAACCACAATATCGACATAGATTTGCATTTAAATATTGTAGAATATGTGGTTGAATTTTACAAACCAACAAAACAGTATTTGCGGTTGGCAACAATATAAGTTTGAGTTGAAGTTGTTAACTCAATTGCATTAAAGGTCAATAAAGTGATTCACTTTAAGTGAAAGTACTTTTACTGAAGGTGTAAATAAAATGTGTTACTTTAAGAAAAACTAAATTGAAACTACTAAATAATATGCAAGACATCGACAAGTATCTATCAATTGATGATGTCATTGTTATAAGGACTTAGATTATGTTTGATTCAAGGAATTTTATATATGGCCCTAAGTTTTATTTCCTAAAGGTCACATCATTTTAAAGCTAATAATAGATGTTTAGTAGAAACATTACTTAGATGCACCAACTATATAACAAACTTAAATCCATAACTATCATGGTTCACATCATGCAAACCTATTCTAATATTTAAAACAATTCAAATGCAATGCTCATGTACCGTATTTTGAAATTTGTTCATATTGTGGTTTTATTGTTGTAGTTTTACAACAATAACAACAACAACAACATAAAGGAAACCCCTTCCAAAAAAAATAGGGTCAATCATTAGTCAAGCATTAAGAGGGATTTGAATACTAAACGGTTGGCACACTAGTTTGATTTTATTTGTGCAATGTCTGTAAATTAAGAAATTTTTAAAATACATACTAAAAATTTAAACAAAAAATTCTCCCTATCAACCATAATAAAGAAAAAAACAAATATTTAACCTTGATTTAAAGCTAAAAAAAAAACATTAAACAAAAAACACTAAATAGAAATGTGTTCATTAATTTTTTTTTTTTTTCTTTTTGACCCTCAAATAGTACAAAACCAACAAATTATTACCCACAATAATCTGTATGCTGGCATAAAGAACCGAAAGCAAATGCTTTTTCTAAATAAAACAAAAATACAAATTTATTTTGGTAGAAGGTAATTAGGCCTTAACATTTGACCTTTTTCTACATTGAACTGGTAGCAAAAATAACAGCAAATAAGTATGAATTATTTTGCAAATTGTTTGCCAGTAAAATGGCAAATTGTAGGCAGAGACTGAAAATAACTCGGCCACAAATCCAAAAAAACAATCATTTATTTACAATTTTGTTTTTAGCTGAGATTTATATGCCATTTTTAGAAATTGTTTTTATTTTGAAACTTAATTGAAAAAAATCGCCCTAAGCAATGAAACACATTTTCACCTTAATAGCTTTGTTAATCGCCAAAATTTACACATTTGGGTTTCAGAAAATCCATATGATGATCCATAACATGTCAATATTGGCCAAACTTCATCGAAAATGATTCTAATATAGCAGTAACTCTTAATGGTGCTGCTTATTTTGACATGATAACTTAAATTTTTCTGCCAAAATTTAAAAGTATTGATGTGGACGAAGTAAGGTTTTAACAAAGCGGTACCTCAAACCATACAGTCCGTGAAAAAATTCAATTACAGCATGAGACATTTTGTGGTGGTGTACTCTTTATTATCAGCGATCAGAACTGTTCCTAGATCGTGTGATTTAACACAACTGAATTTCTTTTTATGAGGTTATTTGAAGTGAAGACTCTATGTCGAAAAGCCCACAGCCACCCGACCATAAAAGAGGAAATTCAAATCCGCATCAACAAAACGCTACAAAAATGGGCCACGAAAATTCCGACAAAAGACTGTATATACCTAGAATCATTAAATGCTGTGAAGGCACTGTTACTAATAATTGTAACTGGGTTTGGCAATGGAATGATATTGGAAAGGATGCAGCATGCTCTTGCTCTAACCTTCAAATGGATTTACAATCAACCTTAACAAGCCGATCCTTATCTAGTTACACCAGACTCTTGATAAAATCAACCTCTTTGAGACTTGTCAATCCGATATAGAAAGGCTAAAACAAATCGCCATTTGCTTATTACTATCAAGGCATGAATTGGGAGCTATGCAGCAAGCTCTTGATCTAAACTTTAAATGAGTTGATTATCAACCGGAGCAAAACTATCTTATGTCACTTGTCTCACGAAATTCTTTGAGACTTACCAAGAGGATTTTGAACGGTTCGATCATTGATTTCTCTAAAGAGGTTAAATACTTTGTGTTATTGTAGACAAGTCTCTTAACTTGTGTCGCCATATGCTCAATACTTTCAGGAAGGCCTGCCAACGTATGTTTAGTTGGTTGGACATGGTGGGAGCTATGCTGGATTGGGAACATGTAGCAAGTTCTTGTGTCACTTACCTCACGAATTTCTTTGAGACTTACCAAGAGGATTTTTAACGGTTCGATCATTGATTTCTCTGAAGAGTTTAAATACTTTGTGGTTATTGTAGACAAGACACTTAACTTGTGTCGCCATATGTTCATTACTTTCAGGTAGGCCTGCCAACGTCTGTTTAGTTGGTTGGACATGGAGGGAGCTATGCAGCATTGGGAGCATGCAGCAAGCTCTTGATCTAAACTGTAAATGGGTTGATTATCAACCGGAGCAGGACTATCCTTGTGTCATTTACTTAACGAAAATATCTGAGACTTACCAAGATGATTTTGAACGGTTCAATTTCTCTAAACTTGTGTCGCCATATGTTCAATACTATCAGGAAAGCTTGCCAACGTCTGTTTGGTTGGTTGGATATGGTATGATATACTGTTTATTCAATTTAATATCATTATAAAGCCCATATTAATCTACGCCAACTTGGCATGGAGGAAAAGTTAGAACAGGTTACCCACTCCTGGGGTTTTACTTAATAATTATGAACATTTGCTTATATAACTATCACTTTAACTTTGAGAATTATGCCTACCTTTTTTACATTACACTTTTGTACAATCCTTAATCTATCCGTATTAAAGACGATGATTTGATATGGCGCATAAGTATTCTAAAAATATTTCATATATCAGTCCAACAGACTAAATATAAACTACTGATTTTAGTATTGCATAGGGCCTATATCAAACAGAGACCAGTGGAGTAGCTATTGGTATAATGAAGAAGCTGATCATATATGGTTCACAGACGTATCCAAAGTTGGTTGCAACTTTCAAAGGAACATTCCCAAAGGACCATATCCCTCAACCTTCACTCTATCATTGTAACAGGTCTACTGTATTCGAAAGTTCTTCTCTGGGGAAAAAACGTTCGGTTGATACAGCTCTCCCTGATTTGACAATCTTTGGCCGAGTGAGACTCGTCTCGTTCCGGAGCGAAGATCCAATTGTGGTGGGAACATAAACTCATCTGAGCTTTAAGGAGTGCAAGAATTCTTGTAATGCTAAGTTTTCATGGACTTTTCATTACATCTTTGAACGAACTAAGGAGGCTATCGCTATTTATGTCTGTAGAAGGGTCATTGAGGAAACCTGGGGAATAAGCCCTAGGAATGCGAAATGGCTTTTTAACATGGTGGTAAAGCTCATAATAATGTATGAAGCACTAGTATGGTGGAAGGCTTTAAGTAAATCCAGCTACTGTGGAATGATTGAGAGAATCCATCTGATCTCTGCACTAATGATTACGGGTGCGCAACGAAGCACTCCATCTCGTGCTCTGTTCCTTATGATGCACTGGCTACCGGCTGATCTCATGGCCAAACAATTGGCCATAAATTCGGCGGTTAAGCACTATAGGAGCATGGAGGTCTGGTACCGGCCATGCGTATATTTTAGGAACATTGACTACTGCACTTCCTTACCCTTTATCGACAGACGTTTCTCTGTATCCTTGGACAATATACCTTCTTCTAGGGACACGTTTGTCATGTATACAGATGGCTAGAAGTCTGCGGGTGGGGTGGGTGGTTACTTCTATATTCCGCATTTTTGGAAGGGGCTGTGTTTCAGGCTACAGAATCAATGTTGTGTAATTCAAACTGAAATTTTAGCGATCAAAAGGGCGGTACACTGTATAAAGTACTATAGGTTATTTGGTGTGAATATCCGAATCTGTACAGACAGTAAGCCTGCTATCAAATCCCTATCTGGTGTCTACTCGACATACAGATTAGTACATAAATGCCAGGTATCTCTTAACGAGATGGCGAGACATTCTAACCTGGAGTTATTCTGGGTGCCGGGTCACTCTGGTGTACCTGGCAATGTTATTGCGGATGAACTGGGCTAAAGAGGTTCACGTCTACAAGTTGATGAGATTGATCTTATGGTCGCCTTATCGCTATCCTGCTGTAAATCACTCATACAGCGTAACTTATTTGAGTCTGCTAAGCTCAGTTGAACTAATCTGATAAATTGGCCCACATGACCCGTTTTTGACCATCACAGGTCAATGTCCCTCACGGGCTAGGCTGCGAGCTCTGATATCAGTGTTTACTGGGCACTGCTTGATTGGTGCGCATGCTAGGAGACTGAACACTCCATACAATGACTTCTGTAGAAGTTACCATGATGAAGACGAGGAGGAAACGGTCGAACATCTTCTCTGTCTTTGCCCAGCTCTATCGGGGGCTCGGACTGCGACAATAGGCAGTCCTTTTTTGCATGGCCTAGTGGATGTCAGGAAGATAGATTCGTTCATTCGTGCGTCAGGTTGATTCGGCACTGAACACATTTCTAACACGTGAAGGACCTTTTTAGGACCTGATGATGATCCTTAGGGTATCACAAAGGACCCAATTGATGAACCCAAGTGAGCTGGTTAATACTGGCTGCCTTTATAACATAACCTAAGGAGGCACAATAAATTGACATTGTATTGGATACCTCGACAGTTCACTCTAGGAATTTACGGTCTAATTGTTTGACCAACAGGCGGCACGATGTAAGTTTGTGAAGCCAGAACCTTTCTTTGATATCTGGGTTGAGTCGGAGTTTGTTCGAGAGTTTTGTCACGCTGTGAACAGAAATATCCCAGAAGCTTGATTAGGATATCTTGACCTGAGATTGCTTCGTCGAAATTCAGCTTTACAGAATAACGTTTATCGCCACATTTTAGACACTTAAAATCTTTAAATCTGGCAATCGTGTTATATCTCCGAACAAACCAGAGAGCCACAAATACTTATCGTTATGGGACCAGAACCCAGAAACGTCCGATTAATGAATTTAGTCAAAGTTTTTTTGTCACTGGGATGGCATTCACATATGAGCACTGACAGATAAAGCTATTATCGCTCGATAAGGGCGATATTTGCATACTGCTCTGGGTAGTATTGCGATAAAACTGAGTAGATTCTGTGGATTGCAGGACGAAACGAAAGTTATTTGTAGTTGCTCCTCGTTGTATTTCAAAGATTCCATAGGACATTTTTAACCTGCCACCGAACAAGATTTTAGACTTCATTGGAAAATGTAACTTGTTATGATGAACTGAAGAGCTGCATTAAAGATCCTTCGCATCGTGGAGAAATGATGCAGTTTTGGATAACAACATTGAGTTTCAGTGAAAGTTTCTCTCAGTAAAGTTTGTACAATAAATTATACACATTGAATAATCTTTAAAAAATAAGTGGACCGTTTATTTTCGGCCTCTGCTTACCATTTGCATTTTTTTTTTTTTTTTTTGCGTGAAATAAATTACATACGAAAAATATTCATAATTTGTAATTCTCCCTCCCTATTATACATAAATCTAGCTTCATTTGAGGGAAATTGTAACAGTACATTTAGGTACAGTGGGACTGATTGAAAAAGTTAATGCAAGTAGTATTTATTACTTAGTTCTAACTAGTCGTTTCGGCACTTAATTTGGAATCTAAAAAGAGCAGAAATTAATATTATTGTTTGTTTGATAACAGAAGATAACCTCTATACAACTGGTCCTTTCGGCGCTAAACTTTGAAAATATGTTATGCAAGTATTACACTAATCGTACCAAAACTATTTAAGATATTTGCTTAGTTATTACTACAAACATTATTGCGTTTAATTGATCCCACTGTATACAATTTTTTTATTTTGATTTCATGCATGTTAAAAATTACCGCAAACAATGAACTATGGGAAGGAGAAAGAGTAGAAAATGTGGCAATTTAAAATCTTTGTTTAATTTCTATCGTGATTTTTTGGTTTTCAGGGGTTTCCGCATATAATTTGTTTATTTCGTGAACCCTCATTTTGCATTTCATATGAAAGTGTACTTAGTACAAATGTATGTGTTCTACATGTTCGTGTGTGTGTATGTATTTAAGAGTATTTGTGTGAAATGAAGCTTAAATGGTAATACATACATTCACAGAAATATCGAATATGTCGTATGAGCTGTAATATTCCCAGCAGTTCTGGGAGACTGTACAGAACCATTGATTTTAACTATCATTTAGGTAAAATAATTAGCTATTTTAACATTTGCGTATCCTAAGTGGTATTCAGTTGACCCTTTATAGATTACAAAAAAAATAAAACAGTCTAAAGTAGTCAACGCGTGGAATTCATATTCCAGTTACTTGACTAGCTACACGCAAGAAAAAATATGATTCGCCATAGTTATGACAAGTATACTGTGTTCTATGTAACAATATATTGTTGTTGTGCTCCAATAATGCATATTTTAATGCAATTTCGACAATATTTTAGTAATGTTTTGAGTATGGTTCACTTAAACGTTTAAGGTGCCAACATTTTTATTTACTTACAATAATATTCTGTTCACACCTGAGATCAGCAATGAATCCAAAGTAAAAAAGTCCCTATATTTTTTCTTTTATAGAAAAAATTTTTCTTCGGAACTCTACACAAGTTTTATATGATCCAGAAAGAGAACTTAATGCTAAATCGCATAAAGTAAAATTTGGCTCACTAAAGCGTACACAACACTTTCCAGTCCTATCCAAACTTGACCAATTTTAACCAATAATTTTAGGTTTAAATAAAAAATTCTAAAAAGGCAAAGCACCGATCCACGATAATGTACCATATTTGTATAATCCTATATGTTAATTACACACTTACAAAGTCTTTTTACTACCACACGGTAAATAACATCACAGTAGGCACTTTTCTAAAAAGCTCAGTTTTTGGAATACATTTTTCCCGGTTTAGAAATTTTGGTATTTTAAAATAAAAAATTTCAAAAATTATAACACCGTTAATTTACGGACATTTGGATGTATATTAGTTCCAAATTTTGTTATGTTATCTTTAACCGTTAACATTTTACTTTAATTCAAATTTTATATTTTTTCATGGAATATCACGATATTATATTATTTTAAGTTTTTAAAATAAATTACGTTTTAAACATTTATAAAATTATTTAATTTTACTAAAATATCAATCTTCAAGTCCTAAGGTTTTCAACAATATCAATATTTATATAAAAAGTATTTATTTACTCTTCTGAAGTTCCACAAGCCTTGCACCCTGTTTTTCATATTTTAAATTTCAGCTCATTTGGATAATAAATTAACTTTTGGCGATTTTTTTTAAAATTTTGTTACTCGACGTGACCAATTTTCAGGGGCTATACACTGGCCCCCATTAGCGCTAGAAAGCTGAACAAATGCAAATAAACTCAAATACACCTCAGCTCCATCCATGTGAAATTTCATAACAATATGTCCAATAGTTCCGAGATACCGAATTATTTCCAAAAAAAAAAGTTTCTAAACCACTGTGCATACCACCATAGGTAATTTCACCCACTTTTGTGGCCAAAACTATAATGAATCACTGAACAAGGACGAAAACCGGTATTCAGAGGATTTCAACGTTGCTGATTTCGAATCTAGGGTAAAATTTTTCAAATTCTAAATGAAAGATCCAATATGGCAGCGTAAATTTTAAAATGTCTTCTGATTTACATGAAAATCGGTATACGGGAGTATTCAAGACTGATGATTTCAAATCTGAGGTAAAATTGTTCAGATTCAAAATGGCGGATCCAATATGGCGGGAACTCTCCCATCTAACTGAGATATTCATACAAAAAATTCGCACTTTTTCCTTTACATAATCCGATTCCTCATTCAAAACATTGCCGCATTCAACTTTACCAACAATAAAATTATAAACAGCAGGATTCTTCTCCTCTTTGTTTTGCTCATCCAACCAAACTTTCGCAAGTTCGCTATTTTGCAAGCGGAGACTGCCACAAAAACGATATTTCTCAAAAATAGCAACATGAAATTGAAAGATTAAACTCAAAACTCTTCGTTTAACACGTTTCTGATTGTCTAAACTCTGCCAAATTCGGACGAGTTTCAAATACAACAAAAATGCACGTATATTGCTATTGCATTAGTGTTTATTATTGGTGTTTGTCTAAATTATGATATTTTTTAAAGTAATGTTTGAGTGTCTGTAACTCTCATTCGTTCTATAGTTCTACTCCATCAGTAGAAGCTTATTCTTATCATCAATGTTGATCGCATGCACTTAACTATTAGCATTGAAAGCTCTGGAATTCGAGTATTCTAGTTTTGTCCGTTAAGAACAATCGAAGATACTCAAATGAAGATGGCACAGTCTGTAAATAGTGGCTGGGGTTGCAGAAGTGAGAGAGTTTATTATAGACGCTGTTAGGGTTAACATCAACTGCATTCTTGTACATTATAAAGTGTAATTTAAGTGTGCGTGTATTAAAACACACATTTGAATAAATAAAGAATAAACTGCTTTTATTTGCAATCAAAAGAATACGGTTTATTTAAAGGAAATAAACCACCGTTTTTAAAAGGTAAAAACGTAACAGTAAGTTCTTAGTAGTTGACTCATTGTCAGGGAAATCACAATTTTGTTATAAAGAGACTTTCCAATAAACGGTTTCTTGTAAACAAACCATACTCCGACTACTACTACCGATCCTTACAAAAGTTGGTAGAATAATTTAGGTTCCTATAACATTTGTTTATGTCCAATTTCATCACGATAGTAATTATCATAAGACAATTATGAATGTGCAAGGAGGATCTTGTATAGGGACTAGAGACAAATGTTTCCCGATTTTCGCCATACTTTACAGCATAATTTCAGAGTACTTAGAACTACGCAAAATTTTATCATGATTTCCGCATAATCAACATATTTATGACTGCTCAAACAGTATTCCGGGGGGACATTTTATGGGGGCTATTTGAAATCATGAAACGATATTGCTCATTTTCAACACCAACCAAACCTACAGAGAGTATTTGTGGAATTTAAGCCATTTAGCTCCTTTCGTTTGGACCCTATCGTGTTTTCAGCATACAAACAGACGGACGGACATAGCTAGATCGTCTTAGAATCTTATGAGGACCCAGAATCAATATACCCCTTTTCTTATTTGATGGTGAGTATAACATTTTAAACACACTACACTTGAGATTACAAAGGTACACTAAGAGACAATTGACTCTCCTATAGATAACTTATGTTGGACAAAAATATCTACTTTCTTAAGTACAATACAAAATAAAACTTTAAAGTGACTTCATCTTAGTTTACTTAGAGACACTAATGAGATAATTGACTCCACGCATAAAGTAACCAATTAACTCAAACATTATTTACAATTATTGTCTATATTAGATACATTGACTTCTTGTAAAACTGCTGGGTTTTTTGAGCTTTTTGTTTTTGTTATTTTTGCTGTGATATAAAACAATTTGTTTGTGAATTTTCACTAACTTTGTTATTATTTCTGTTGTTTTTTATTTTTTTATTTTTAAAATAAATTAAAGCAACGAAATGTATTCGTTAGAGCACGTAAATTTGCTATTTTGTTTGCTGTTTTTACTTTGTTTGCCATAAATTTATTTATTTATAATTCTGATTTATTTCCCCAAATACCTTGAGTAAATAAATACAAAAGTTTTTTTTTTTGTTTATTTTTCTGTAATTTTTCTTCTTTAATTATGAAAGTAATGAGAATTTAAATATATTACATTAATAATATGAAAAGTTCGTGCCTAAATTTTTAAATTACTGTTAGTTTCAATACACCAGATATGCCATAAAAACATAAGTCTCTAGTACTTCAGTAAAATGTCATGTAGACAATTAATATTTAATGACCGACTGTTTAACTGTAAAGTCTACAAAAAATTATATTTCGCCATGAGGTAAATGAGTAATCAGTTAGAGTTTACATTCGATTGTGTAGAGTCAGTTAATGTTTGTAAAAATAAAACTTTTTAGTAAAAAGAGAACAAGACTCAACGAACTGAAGCCATTTTCGCCATACACAGCAAAAAAGCAGATTCGTTATTGCAACCGAATTCGTCGCCAATCGAATTAGTTCGGTTCCAAGTAAGTAGTATCTGTGTCTACTATCTATTCAGTGCAAGGATCAAACAACTTCGTCGTGTCAATTCACAAACGAGAACTAGATGTGAGAGCAAAATTAAAAAATGGCTCATATTTTGCGTAGGCCTGTTTTAGAGGCACAGACAACTATCATCGCTGGCAATTAGAACCCTTTTGGGATGAACCCGACAAATTTCATAATTTATGCCACAACGATTGAGTAATGTTACTCTGGTATTTTCAAAGGAAGTCAATTATCTTGATGTTATTTTTAAGCTCTCGGGGAAACCCATAGTCATATGAGCTTTCTATATCTGATAGAAAACCTTTATGATGAGATTTAAAGCCAAACCGTACATAACATAGCTATCATCAGGTATATTTTGAACTATGGCGCACTTGTATTTTAAAACTCGAACTTCAAACCAATTCTGATAATTTAGTAATTAGACTCAAGAGAACAGACATACTGAAGCGCGCACACATCGGTAGAGAACAATAGATGCAAATACATATATCCATTCTAAATAAGAACAATAATTATTTCATCACCAAATATATCTCTGTATCAACACTCAAAAAGTCAGGCGGACTAAAGCACGACCGTATAGATCATCGATAATAAACTTGGAGACCTTTATACATAGAAACTTTTAGATCAGAATACCAACTCTACAACACTAGCGATCTCAATCTGCACTCAAGGCTCAATACCTGCGACCTCATTTGGAAATCTACGCCATAGGGATGTCTACTAAGCGAATTTGGGAACTTGATCTAGATGATAGCATATCCTGTGATCTATTCAACATTTTGTTGGAAAAAATCCTGCGAGGTGCTGCAGTTAATAGAGCAGGCACAATATACAACAAAAAGCATATGCTACTAGCTTATGCCGATGATATTGATATCATGGGGCGGACTCTGCAAGAGGTAATTGCAACATTCTCTAGTATCGAAAAGGAGTCGGTGAAGGTGGGTCTGGTAGTAAATGAGGATAAAACAAAGTTAATGGTATCAACGAACAAGGAAGCAAGAAGACTGGGTCAGTATGTGAACGTTGGTGACTATAACTTCGAGATAGTAAAGAACTTCTATCTCGGTACCGCCATAAACCAAACAAATAACATCAGTTTGAAGATAAAACGAAGAACTATTCTTGCCAATAGATGCTATTTCGGGCTAAGCAAGCAGTTTAGAAACAAGGCCCTTTCTCGACAAACAAAAATTACACTCTATAGAATGCTTATATTACCCGTGCTACTATATGGCGCTGAAACAGATGAAGCTGTTCTTGGGGTGTTTGAGAGAAAGATTCTCCGCAAACTATATGAACCTATCTACGTCGACGGAGAGTATCGCCACCGAATGAATCATGAGCTATATGAGTTGTATGAGGATATCAACATAGTTAAGAGCATCAAGGTGCAACGATTGCGCTGGCTAGGGCATGTCATACGTATGGACGAAAATGCTACGTCGAGAAAATCATTCAAATTCGATCCCGAAGGAAGACGTAGAAGGGGAAGACCAAAACTCCGGTGGAAGGATCAAGCTGAGGAAGATCTCGCAAAACTTGGTGCAAGAAACTGGAGGCGAAGCGCATTAGATCGACGCGCATGGAAAACTATTCTAAATCAGGCTACTGACCTTAAAGGTTGCTTATAACCATCTAAGTAACTATCTTGAGATATTGATCATTTGTAATTACGTGAAAAGTGTTCCGGCAATATAGCTTATTTGATTGAGTAATTGAATGGAAAATCTTAGTTTGCGATTTAATCATGACTTGGGCTGACTCAGAGATGCGTCTGGCAAAATTAGAAATATCGATTGTGAGATGTAAACAGACAAAAACAGATAGGTAGTACCAACCGAATTTGTTGTTAATCGAACGATATTCTTTCAGAACACATTTAATTATAAATTGGTTGCATAACTTAGAAATGCGGGATTTTTTATAATTTTTAGCTTTTATTTTCAAACATTTGTACTACATAAATTTATTCAAAGTATTGGCCATTGTTAGCTATGATCTTTTCCCATCTTTCTGGCAACATATGGATTTCGCGCCAAAAGAACTGCCTTTGAGGCCAAGAACGCCTTAAGCCAATTTCAGATACTCTGTTCTGAAGTGAAGAGTATACCAGAGAGAACATTCTGCATCGATCGCAACAAATAGTAGTCGCACGGGACAAGTTCTGGACTATAAGGCGGGTGAGGCAAAACCTTCCAACCACTTCTTTCTAAATAGTAGTTAACATGTTGCAATATGTGGCCGAACGTTGTCATGATGGAACATTACGGTTTCATGTCTGGCCGCATATTCTGGGCCAATACCCACTACAAACGAATCAGTTGCGTTTGGTACAGGTTCCCTGTGATGGTCTGGCCAGATTTCAGGAACTCATAAGGTTAAGTTAGGTTATCAGGCAGCCGTTCAAAACCTTCGTTTAGTACAGTTCGCTTGGGTTCAATAATCGTTCACTTTGTGGTACCTGAAAAGAGAATGAAAACAGAGAAAAATAGAAGCAGAAGAAAAGGAATTCTATAGATTTAGTAGGAGTGAAATTAGCAAGATGAGAATATTGATAGAAATGGGAGGAGTAAGAGGAGAAGATGCGAAGATGCGAAGAATCAAATGACGCAGACCATCATGGGACAATTGCCGGGTCACAATTTGTAAGTTCGGTCTTATCAGCCACCTAGACAAATTTCTTCCTCATTCTGACAACTTCTCCAGCATGGGAACCGAAAGTGCATTGTCCGGTGATCATCGCCACCATATTGCTGAGTTGTATGCGTTGTATTCTGTAATAAAGGAGACAATTAGCCTTATTTGCTCACGACGGTAATCCACAAGTTGATTCGTCCTGCTGGCATCATATACGGGCCAGGTCGACCTCGCTGTAGCACAGGAAGGTTCATTATTCCACCTGTTTTGTGCAGTCTCATATAGTATCTGCTTTAACAAGGGAAATACTAGAAAAGGGGTCGATTGCCTCATCATTCATCATCGCACCCCTTTTGGCCAATACTTCTGCTATACAATTACCCTGATATCCATCGTGTCAAGGGACCCATATAAACGTTATCCTAGAATGTCTCGCTATCTCATTTAGGGATACCCGGCATTCCTCGGATAATCTAGATGTCGTGAGGACACCCGCTATTCCGTTAACGGCAGCCTTGCTGTCAGTAAATATACATATATCACCAGATATTCGATAATACCTCAGCCAGTTGGATGCACGATTAATGGCAGTAATTTCCGCCTGAAGCGCAGTTCAGGTAGCCTAAAGAAGGATTTAATCCCAAAGTTTTCAATACAGAAACCGCCAACGACCCTGTTTTCCTATTAGAGCCGTCAGTGTATAACCTTATGACACCATTAATCTCTATTCGGGATCATAATATGGAAATGCCTATCCAAAAAAGGTTTTGCGATGCAGTAATCAACATTACCACGTATGTGCTCATAGTAATTCAGTATCTTAGAGTGTCCAAGGTCCTTACCATACCACGAACAATTAGTATTTAGCCTCACAGCAGAGTTTAGAGCCATTTGTATCACCATCAAATCCACTGGTAACCAGTTTAAGATAGTAAAAAGTGCCTTAGAGGAAGTAGACTTTATAGCGCCTGTGATCAGTATCGCGACAGTTCGTAGTACCCGTTCGACGGCCTTCCGGTGAGTAGCATTATCCAAAGCATGCCCACATTAATACTCCATAGAACAAGATGGATTAAACAACTGCTTTAAAGATCCAATTGATACCTTTTGGCATAATACCCCAGTTAGTACCAATTGCCTTTTTGCAGGAGTAGATGGCCACATAGGCCTTATTAATCCTGTTCTGAATGTTTAGATTCCAGGACAATCTCCTATCCAGAATGATGCCAAGATACTTCGCATTATGTTTGAGCAAGTTCGTAATATGCGTCATGCATTCGTTTCTTGCAGGTTGACAGCGGAATTCCACAAAGGAAGTCTATCTCGTCTCCCGGCATCAAGGCTCCTAATACCGCTCTTTAATTTTGCAAGCTCTTATTAAGTTTGACAATAATTTTTTGACTGGCCTGGGCGACCTGTAACACACTCACCATAAGCACTTTGTTTAAAGAATACATAGATCGCATTCAAAAGATACGCCATCTGTTGTGAATCCTGTATTTTTAATTGGATGTATACCCAATATAAAAGGTCTAACAAAACTTTTACAAGATTTTAATTAAATAAAAAATACAGTTTTTCTTTAAATTTTTATTTTTTAAATGAATTATAAAGAACTCAGGATATATTTATATATGAAATAGGATGGCATTGCTGACATCTTTTGACGAAATGTTCAATGACTATTTTCCATAAATGTGGCTGAATTTCATTGATGGCGCTTTGTATTTTTATCTCCAATGCTGACTTCAAATAACTCCATGAAAAGAAATCCAATGGTGTTAAAACATACGTTCTAGAAGGACAATTCTGATAACCGAAACGAGTGAATACTCGACCTGGAAATGTCTCCTACATTAATTGAGTTGTTTTATGGGTTGTATGGCATGTAACACCGTCTTATTGAAACCACGTGTTGTCCAATTTAATAACATATAGTTTACATAGAAAGAACTCTATTATCATTTCGCAATATCGAGCACCAGTAAAAGTCAGTGCATGACCAATCCTTTGAAGAAATATAGTCAAATGATATCTACATCCCCAAATCCATACCAAATAGTGGCATTGGTGATGCTTTTTTTCGACAATTATTTGTGGGTTTCCTGAAACCCAAATGCGGCTATTTTGTCTTTTAACAAAGCTATCAAGGAGATAATGTTCATCATCGCTTTTATTATTCCTGGAATATTTGTTCGTTTTCGGACCTGCGAATATACAAAAACCTTTATTACATATATGTATTCATAAAACATTTGTAATTCAGTAAGTTCCTTAAAAATACCGCCTTCCGCACATTAAATTGTTGTAGTGTATCATTCTATTAAAATACACCGCCAGCCTTCATTAGCTTTATTGTTTTATAAGTATTTTCCCTATTCTCTAGCACGTAATTATCCTTATATTAGCTAAAATATATTATTACAATACTCGTACTCGTATAACGACGCTTTAAAAATAAAAATGTTTCATTGTAATTTAAAAATTTATTTTATTATTTGTGAAAATACAAACACACACACACACACACACACATAAATCACAAGTAATATTTTGAAAAATTTTACCATTATTAGAAATGCACATACATACAAACACACACACACACACACTTTTGGCATTTAATTGACGTTAAGCTTTAGTGGTTGGCCCTAATGGCTTCAAATACATTCATTATATTTTACAGTTGGAGAGAAAAATAAAATTAAAGGTTTCAAATACTTTTACACACGTACTCTAACTAATACACAAGCACATACACATATATAGAAAATTAAGCAGTGGTTTTGCCAAAGCACAGTGGGACTACATAGAAAAGGGTTATAAATATAGTTATGAATCGTAAGGGCTGTATAGTGTGTGATCTAAAGCTGAATTGTTATGTTATGCTCTTCAAAGCAAAATATGAAGGCCCACATGACCCATATAAGACATGGCAGGTTCTAGTTAATCATTCAATAAGAGCAAATCTATATGTGTCTGAGCTGCATCATGAGCTACATCATGGATTGAATAGTTATTTGAAAATCTTTGTAAGTATGGTAACGATTTGTAAATGCGACAATGATAATCCTGAATTTTTGAAGATATTTGGGTATGTATGGCAGGACAGTCAATTCATCGATAGGCTAGAATACACAACTGGTTGCAGACTATGCTATATTTGCTGTTAGATTAGGGGAAATCCCTTTGAATATCAAAAAAAAACATTTATTTTGGCTCCACTGTAAAACATAACACATGCATGTACCCTGGTGTATGCAATAAGTAAGTACCCAGCAGTTAAGTAAATAGTCAATGTATCCCTTATATGCAGTCATTGTCACTAATGTCTAATCACTTAGCTGATTTCAATTTATATACTTTGGAACATTTGTGCTCTTTGTAGTGCAGATAGAAGTCAGTGGCAACACTAAATGTTTAGGCTGCTGGCAATGACATCGAAGGCTCTGGAATTCGAATGTACTAGTATGTCCGTTAAGAGCATTGTAGAAGATTCCCGATAGATGGTGCGTGTATAAATAGTGGCAGAGCTGGCAGTCGTGAGTTGAGTTGATCATTGTCGCTGTTAGAGTTAACATCAATTGTCGGGTACATGTGTGTTTGTACATTGTAAAGTTTGTGTGCATTTCTGCGAACTGATAAACGTGTATAAAGACACTAAATGACTATTTAATTCGGTTGTTGTTGTACATTCTAAATAAATAAAGAGTTGTTACAATTTTAAACTACTAAAACTGCTTTTATTTGCAATCAAAAGTATCCGGTTTATTTAAAGGAAATAAACCCCGTTTTTAAAAGGTAAAAACGCAACAATACTGCACTTTTTTGTGAGTAATTCTTATAATCTAGTTTTAAACAAATTGTGTTAATAATTCTCATACAGTTTATTTGATCTTTGATTAAATATACTGACATCCCATGAAACCTAGCGTGAAGTCAATTGTCACTTTAGTGTCTCTGAGTATCCAAAAGTGTGGCCAATTTAAATGTTTATTTTGTTCTGTACTTTAAAAAGTTGTTATTTGACCTACCAGAAGTAATCTAGTGGAAAGCGTGGGAGGAAGGTTTGTTTACAAGCAATCTGTTATTGTACTGCCGTACATGTTAATGTAACTAGTTATGTAGATGACCAAGTAACCAGTTATGTAGCTATTAAGGTAACCGACTCTATGTAAGCGGTATGTGAATCGAATGCATTGACTACTTTGGACGAGCTATCAGACAGACTTTGGACGAGCTGAGGACATACATGAGTTAAAATAACTACTCACGTAACTCCTTATGTAACTAGTTGTCACCCTATATTATAGATAAAATCACTTGTTCAGAACAATCACCAATAACTACTGGGTACCTACAGTATGTATCAATGTATCTGTAGTTGTGCAAAATACTTTAACTAAAATGTTTGATTTTAAGCCCATATCTAAATATACACATTCGCACACGTTTACCTTTAAACACATGTGTAAATTCCCTGAGGAAAAGCTAAAAACTATTATATTTACCTAAATTTATACATACATATACAAACATACAAATAAATACTATAATAACGCATTGAAAAGGACGTGACCTACTAGTTCATATAATACGTATAAATAGTGAATGAAAAAAGAAAATAATATTAAACCTTTAGAATTAATATCATAAATGCATGTTTTTCAAATAGTTTTTGAATTTTTAAGCACACATTTGATAGAGTCACAGTGTGATATATTATTCGTTTTAAAGTTTTTCTGAAATTGTGTGAGAAAGAAAGTTTAAAAGATCATGAAATTTATAATAACATTAAGGATTTTTTATTGTAGTAGATGTAGAACAGCATATTTTTAACCACAGGTATTTAGATGGCATTCTACAAATATCTAATTATGCAATTATAGCCAGTCAATATCTGTCAGACCCTCTCTAAACTGAATTTTGACCGATCGATTAATATTGGCGTAGGGAATTTCCTATAAAATAGAATAAATCTACACTAGGGGAGAAGTGTATTTCCAAATTGGTTATTGCCACTCCATAAGCTATTGGACTTTCGTCATTACTCTGCAATCTATACATAAATGGGATTCTAATGATTCCTTAAGCACTCCTTATAACGGATGATATCTGGGTGTTATTTACTTTACTGAACTAGCTGCCTGTTGTCCTTCTGGCCAAACAACTGGAAATGTGCACTATGGTAGGAATCAGTAGATTCAGTGACAAATTGAACTAACGCTCGAGCGGACATGCTAGTATACTGAAGGATTTACCTATCCCTTCCGATAATATTGACTATTGTATTCCAAATCCATTCTTCACGAGAATATTTCTATCCTATGTATCTGAGAGAGATATGAAGAGCTCACTCCTTATCTAAAGAAATCATATGTTGTTCTAAACGAGAAATGACACTACTTAGTATATTGTGGGTATTTTGAGAAAGGAAAGTCAAATTGTTCACTCCTGTGCTCATAGCTCAAGGACCCAGTATCGATTATCTCTGGATAATTGCTCGTAGTACATGTAAAATGCCGTGAACAACAATAAGAAGGAACAGGAAAGCCAGTTTCAAGAGTGATGGTTTACTGCAGGAATCTGAAATTGATCACTTATGTGCTATCTCGCATATTTTGAGAACTCGAATATGACAAGACATTTTTCGAGATACATGTTAGATGCCTTAGACAACAATAAGGAGGAGCAGAAAACTATAATCCATAATTTGCGTTTGTGTTTTTGTGCCATGCACTGGAGACTAAACAATGATGGAATTTGGGTCGTTCTATAAGGATATTGTGGATTTATCTGATATTGGTCTTGAGCGGAACTTACCTTGGACAGGTGAAAAGACGGCTTCTAAAATGTACCGTACCTTTTAATAGTTTTTGGATGTTACTTCTTTCAGAAATAGACTGACTATACTTCTTATATAAAGATATTATTAATGGAATGGTTGGAATGTATATGAGATCAAGATCCTCTGCTCCTACCACCACCCCATCAGCTACAGATTACCTTATAGTATCTAGGCGTCGCCATTATGGGAAAGAACTTTTTGGTTGAGGGATGGATCTCCACCCACTCAGGAAGAAGTTCTTAAGATCCTCAATAGTCTGAAGAACGGAAAGTCCGCTGGCGCCGACAACATTCCCGCCGAACTATTAAAGTATGGAGCCGTACCAATAGCACAATCCCTTACAGCGATAATGCGAAGGGTATGGAACACCAACACGATACCCAAGTCGTCGAAAGAAAGAGTAGTTGTAACAGTGCCCAAAAAAAATTACCTATCCCAATGTAAAAACTGGAGGGGTATGCCAACTGAACCAATGTTACGGAAGGAGTAGGCCGGTTTTAGACCGAACCGTTCATGAGTAGATCACATTAATACACTGCTCATAATTATCGAACAATCCATTAAGCACAACTCGCAGAGGATCAACCTGGTTATTGAACCAATGTTACGGAAGGAGCAGGCCAGTTTTAGAACGAACCCTTCATGAGTAGATCACATTAATACACTGCGCATAATTAACGAACAATCCATTGAGCACAACTCGCAGCTATATATTCTCTTTGTAGATTTTGAACGAGCTTTCGACACGGTATCTCATAGCGCTATTTGTGGAGTGGTCGCTATGAGAGGAATACCGGAAAAGATAATAAATATAATCAAGGAGTTATACACAGATTCAGAGTCTGTAGTCCGACATGAGAGTCAACCATTCCAAACTAACTGTGGCGTAAAACAAGGCTGTGTTCTGTCACCTACACTTTTCTTGATTCTGTTATGGAACAAACAATATCGACTCTCACCGTGGTATACGCTGGAATTTAAATTAATATCTCAACGATATAGATTATGCGAATGATTTGAGTTAAATGGCCCATCGTTTCTCCGAAACTCATAAAACTGGCAGCCAACGCAACAGCAGTGTACTTGAAAATTAATTTTGGGAAGACTAAAATAATGTGTATCGGTTCAACGAACTCATCTCCCCTCAAATTGTATAATGAGACAATCAAGGACGTCGAAACATTATGTTACCTCGGAAGTATTCTAAGCAATGATAGGGGTTCTGAAGACTATATAAACAACCGGATAAATAAGCATTCAACAATTTATTCAAGATATGCCGTTCTAGCCATATATCTAGAAAGACAAAAATACCCATATTCAACTGCAGTGTCATATCAATTCTTCTATACGGCTGCACTACCTGAGGTACAACACAACACCAAATAGCCAGACTACAAACTTTTATCAATCGTTGCCTCCGTCAAATAAACGCACAATTGGGTGACAAACCAACAGTTACTAGCGATCTCGAACATGCCTCCTGTTACTACGAAGATACTTTGACACAAATGGACCGTAGACCAATATGTGACATCTCAAGAAATGCCTTGGAATGGAATCCAAAAGACCATCTTCGACCCGGTTGCCCACGAAACACTTGACAGCGGAAAACACTCAAAAAATGTCAAAAGGAAAATAAATCTTGGAACCAAATCAAAGCACTTGCAGCTGATCGTGTAAACTGGAGAGGATTTGTTGGTGACCTATGTCTTACTATATGAATTTTCTATTATGAATAAAGGCATTAATATAATATTAAAATAATGGGGGGTTAAGTTTATCAAAATGGCACAATTTTGTCGATTATGATTCTCACTATCATTAAGGCAAATTTGGAATCATGTGCATATATTCTAGCACTTAAGGACTAAATTAATAGAGTTTACGTTTCGAGTTGATGAATGGAATTTGTTCTTGATTGAAGAATTGAATCTTTGAATAGGATAAAATGTCTTAATATTATTTTTTGAGGAGGTTTGTATGAGCTTGCAAGACTCGACACTAACTATAGCGGGGCAGATAAGACTTTAGCCTATAACTGAACAATTGGGGAGTATAAAATGGATAACTAAGAGTAGCCACCTGCGATCACGTGTAAAAATATAAAGCAAATCGTTATACTGGTGTTTGAAATAACTGTTAATTTTTGTACACTGCTACAGAAGTTGATTTTTGTATAAAAAATCAATCAACTTAGAAAGGCCTTTGGAATACCTTTCAAGTGACAATACACATAATCATTGTAAAGAAAGTAGTATCCGAGATACATCGAAAAATGGAGGTAGATGTGATGCTACAGAAGTTGATTTTTGTATAAAAAATCAATCAACTTAGAAAGGCCTTTGGAATACCTTTCAAGTGACAATACACATAATCATTGTAAAGAAAGTAGTATCCGAGATACATCGAAAAATGGAGGTAGATGTGATTTGTGGTCATATCTAAGTTATCCATCAGATTAGCTGGGTCCGTCTTGATTTCAGCCAACACACGTAGAGACGAACATTGTCATATAAATATCTTAACATATACTTATATTATAATGCAACTACAACTTATCATTTCCATTTAACAAATATTTTCATTAAAAAAAGTTGTTCTTGAGTTTATAGGACTCATTTATGCCTTGCCATGCTAATAGTCCATATCATTTAAACTCCTTCAGAAGTTTATTTAATTTTAGTATTTTTTGGTTTTCACTTCCTTTTAACGTAGTAAGAAGCTATTTACACATTCGAGTGCTTCTTGAAAAAATTCTACAACTTATAATAACAAACTAAATTTATACACAAATGCATACCTACACCAGCAAAAAGAAAACCTACAACAATCATATATGCATACATATGTACATCCTCATCGGCATACAAGTAGGTGTAATGCAAGTACTTCCGTTTTTGTTTTAAATTAAACCACCTTTCAACATACAATTGCACTTAATTTAGCAACAACTTTTATTGTAATATGAACAAAAACATCTAACAACAACTTTACACAAAACAATATTTGTAAAATATTCACTATTAACAACAACAACAACAACAGCAATAACATCTAGAGCAAAAACAACACTGTCAGCAAAGATGCCAATTAAATGTAAAACGAGTACGAGTACTGACTACTTAGTACCAACTAACTATGCCGTTACTTTAAAGACAACACAACAACTCTACTATATCTCGAGAGAGAAAAAGAAAAAACTTAAAAATAAAACAACAACGACAACAAAAAAACAGGAAAAGTGGTAAGAACAAAGCTGAATGTTAAAGTGTTAAAGAGAGTAAGTTTGAGTGGTGTTTCGGTTGGTTGTAACGAATTTTGTATATCCTACATCAAGGACATTTTTTGAATTTAATTTTGCATTATTGTTATTTATAAATATAGACAAGTAAGTACTTCCATTGTTTTTCTATAAAGATCAGAAGACAACTTGTTGCCTTAAATTATCCTTGATATTTAAAATCTCTTGATCTAGTCATGGAGTTTCAGTCAAAATATCTGTAATTTGTTTAAAGAAAAGCAATTATGCAGGGGCCAATTTAACACAACTCGGCACACCATCGGGACCATATTTATCCGAAAAGTTGTGCTAATTTTTGTGATAACATATTTTTGGCCTTTTCAGTTTCTCATACAAACCTGTTTTTACCTGTTCTTATATTTAAAACAAAACATAGCTGATAATATTTTACTTTATTTGGAGAGCATCCTGACTTAAACTACCGCAACTCGGCCATTTTCCAGCGTATTTTTAAAATTTTCATTTCATGCAATTTTTTTTTTTTATTAGTTTTCGTGAAATTTTAAATGAATCCTTAAAGCATTTTTTTTTTTTGTATTCAGTTATACTGCTTTTTAACCCAAAGTTATTACAAAGTTTTGAAAAACATTTAAGTTTCTAAAAACTAGACTTTATTACCTATCCAACGATATGTAATATGTGTTACCAACTGTTTATTTTACACTCAACTAACACATCAGGAAACTAACACATCAGGAAATTATCTACTACATTTCACCATAACAAAGTTAGTGCTTACTATGCACTTCTCATTATTTCATGTACCCTTGCTTATTTGTTATTGATGGTGTTTTTATTACGGAGCCCTTAAGTAAACTTTGTAAACCTAACATTTGTTTTATTCTAAACTGAATGACGTTGTGAGCGTCCATAAATTAGTGAATGTTAGGTTCATACAATAAGTAGTAATGATTTTTCATGTAAAAACTGTTTTCTTAACAAAAATTTTCCTTAGAAATTTTTTTTTTAGAAAATCAAATTTTTTTATTAAAAATCTAATTTTTTATCAGAAATAAAATTTTTTATCACAAATCAAAATTTTCATAAAAAATCAATTTTTTTTTTAAATCAAATTTTCATAAAACATAAAATTTTTTATCAAAAATCAAAATATTTATCAAAAATCTAATTTTTTATAAAAATCAAAATTTTTAAAAATATAAAATTTTTTATCAGAAATCAAAGTTTTTATCACAAATCAAATTTTTTAACAAAAATTAAATTTTTTATCAAAAATCTAATTTTTTTTTTTTAAATCAAATTTTTTATTAAAAATAAATTTTTTAACAAAAATCTAATTTTTTATCAGAAATCATATTTTTTATAAAAAATTAAATTTTTTATCACAAGTCAAATTTTTTAACAAAAATGAAATTTTGTTTTTTTTTTTTTGTAAAAATTTTGATTCCTAGTAAAAAATTACTTTTTGATAAAAAATTTGATTTCTGATAAAAAATTTGATTTTTTATAAAAATTTTGATTTTTAATAAAAAATTTGATTTAAAAAAAAAAAATTTGATTTGTGATATTTTGATTTTTGATAAAAAATTTGATTTTTTATGAAAATTTTGATTTTTAATAAAAAATTTGATTTTTGATAAAAAATTTTATTTTCTAAAAAAAATATTTTTTTTTTTGTAAAAATGTTGATTCCTAATAAAAAATTCCTTTTTGATAAAAAATTTGATTTTTTATAAAAAATTTGATTTCTGATAAAAAAATTTGATTTTTTATGAAAATTTTGTTTTTTTATGAAAATTTTGATTTTTAATAAAAAATTTGATTTTTTATAAAAAATTTGATTTTTTATAAAAAATTTGATTTTTTATAAAAAATTTGATTTTCTAAAAAAAATAATTTCTGAGGAAAATTTTTGTTAAGAAAACAGTTTTTACATGAAAAATCATTACTACTTATTGTATGAACCTAACATTCACTAATTTATGGACGCTCACAACGTCATTCAGTTTAGAATAAAAAAAATGTTAGGTTCATAAAAGTTTACTTAAGGGCTCCGTAAAAAAACCACAACAACAGGCCATCAATAACAAATAGGCAAAGGTACATGAAATAATGAGAAGTGCATAGTAAGCACTAACTTTGTTATGGTGAAATGTAGTAGATCAATTTTCATGAAGCTTCATTTCTGATGTATTAGTTGAGTATAAAATAAACAGTTGGTAACACATATTACATATCGTTGGATAGGTAATGAAGTCTAGTTTTTAGAAGCTTAAATATTTTTCAAAACTTTGTCATAGTTTGGGGTTAAAAAGTAGTATAACTAAAAAAAAAATGCTTTAAGTATTCATTTTAAATTTCGCGACAATTAATAAAAAAAATGCATGATATGACTTTTTTATCTTTTAAACAGAAAAAAATTTAAAAATCGAGTCTGAATAATTATTAAAAATATATATTTTTAAGTAATACAACAAATTTAACTACAAGTCGTTGTAGCCTAATTATTATATTTTGTAGTTCCGTGCTTGAAGTCTTTTACAAAAAATATATAACAAACCACAAAAAAGGAATAAAATTTGTTGGCTTGTTTTCCACTTGTACATAACAATTTAAGTCAATGGTAACCCATTGACCCAGTGAACACCAGAACCTATACATAAAAAAAAGAAAGCAACGACTGTGTTCAACAGAGAAAGACTACAAAAAATGGAAAACACAAACAATGAAAACAACAATTTTAAGTTGTTGAAGTGGAGTTGTTTTTGTGTTTGTGCATTTTTTTTTCTAACTACCACTCTAATGCATGCACAAACACGTTTACCAGCTTGTATACGCTATGTATACTAAACTAATGCTATTTCTAATTCGAGTGAAAAATGCGTTTTATTTTATATGGCTTCCACACATGATGAAACTGGTGCCGAGATGCCAGATGGTATTTAGGTAAAAATAAAAAAAATAAAGTTGTTCAAACATGCTTTAAATTACATTTAAGTGGAATTTTTGTAGTGAAGTAAAAGATCTAAGTCACCGTACGATAATTTGTTTAATGTTAGTTCAATTGGTCATTCAAATGAAAAACTGCTACCAATATGATGTGATATTTGTAGAAATCTATAGAAAAATATTGCATTTCCAAAACTCTTTTACATAGTGAACGAAATTTTGAGAATATTTTAATCATAGAGGAAGTATACATAGAGCGGAAACTAGAAAAAATCTTAAACAAAAAAAATACTCATAAAAGTTACACATCCCAGCAGTTCTAGGAGTCAGTCCCGAACTATTGATTCTACCCATCATTTAGGGTAGGAACTAGTTACTTCTATAGCTACGTGACTAGTCATTTTAACACGTGCATGTCCTAAGCAGGGGGTCAATTGACCCTTATTGACTACAATGAGACTGTCTAATAGCTGGTCCAAAGAAGTATTCAACGCATTGAATTCACATAATGGTTAAATGTCGTCAGTTACCTTACTATCTACCTAACTGGTAGCTTGATAAGCTACATAACTATAGTTATGTAGCTGTTAAAATAACTATAGTTATTTTAACATGTACGAGTGCTAATTGACCTAAAATAGTCAGCTAAAAGACATATCATAGGAAGTCCAATAAACGATAGCTTGTAAACAAACCTTTCTTCGACAACTCTCCAATAGATTGCTTCTGGTGGGTAAAATAACTACTTTCTAAAGTGCAGTACAAAATAAACGTTTAAAGCGACTTCACTATAGGTTACTAAGAGACACTTAAGTGACTATTGACTTCATGCTATGTCACATGGGATACCGGAATACTTAAGCAAAAATAAAAATAAACTGTATGAGAATTATATCAACACAACTTGTATAAAACCAATTGGAACGAATTATCACACAACAGGTTTAAAGTGACTACACTCCAGATTACTTAGAGACACTTAAGTGAAAATTGTCTTCACGTTAGATTACCTGGGATGTATAAAGTAACCAATTGTCTTATCTCTGCACTACAAAGAGCACATACGGGTCAAATGATTAAAATATATAAATTGGAGTCAGCCAAGTGATAAGACATTTGTGACGATTACTGTCTATAAGGAATACATTGACTACATGCTTAACTGCTGGGATACGAGTGTTGTTTTTGTTTTCACATAGTTTTTTTTTACTAATACATTCTCACTACTTAGGTTTTTGACAACTGAGTTAGGTCTTTGCCAGCATAGCTTCCGCTCTATGTATATTTTCTCTATGGTTTTAATTTTAAAAACAATACTAATATTAAAAAGTAAATAAATTCCCAACATAAATATACAATTGGCAACCTTTTACCCTACAACACTTACATTCCTACATATGTAGCAATAAAGTCATGCATGTTTTAGTACATTTTTTTGTTTGTACGCTTTTGTTTTTTCCAGCTTTATACACATACATGGATTCAAAAGACATATGTACATGAGTATATTTGGTTGGATGTTGTAGGAAGTCCTCGTACGTGCTCGGAACTAAAACCATTAATTATTGCACTCAACTGCAATACAATAAGTTGTACATCTAAGCAGCATATTAAGTATATATCTTTCATTCTTCTTAGTCGTTATTCCTAGCCATTATTATTATTATTATATTAGTAGTTGAAGAAAGGGGGTTTGAACTCGATGAAAATGAAAGGGGGTTTGAACTCGATGAAAATGAATAGGGATTTGAACTCGATGAAAATGAATGGGGATTTGAATTTACAAAATTTTTCATTGTTTTAAAAAATTCTTATCGCACACATTTTTTTTCCACGGTGATTCCTCTTTGCTGTTATTTTCATGCCTATAGAAAAATTTTTAAAAAATTATTTTTCATTGTTTTGACAAAAATTTTTATCGCGCACATTTTTTTTCCACGTTGATTCCTCTTTCACATCGTTTTCATACGGGTAAGAAATTTTTATTGTAGAAAATTTATTTTTCAGTGTTTTGAAAAATGTTTCTAGTTTTCAAAAATGTACTTTAGGAAAAATTATAAATATATTCTGATTTCTAAAAATAATGCAGTATTTTGTCGGTTTTTATCAGACAATCTACATCCGTTATTTTTATTTTTTTGTAAAAAGAAAAGTTTTTTATTGTTAAAATTTGGCTTAGAAATAATAGGTTTTAAGAAATTTATAGTTTTCAAAAAAACTTTAAAAACAAAGGAATAGAAATCTACTTTTTCGTCATTTTCATGCTGATAGAATAATTATAAAAGCTAAAAGTATAGTTTTCTTAATATTTGAATACATCCGGCCTTGTTCTAGAAAGAAGGCTACATGCATTGTTTCCGTTATGATTGTAGAAAATAATTTTAATTTAAATATTTCATACAAAATCTGTTTCATAAAACTTTAATAAATTTAAAAATTGATTATGAATAAGGCCTTTATTTTAGAAATAATAGTTTTAAGAATAATTTTGAAAAATGATAGCAATAGTTTTTAATTTTAAGATGTTGAAAATTTATTTTTCATTGTCTTGAAAAAAAAAAATTTAATGCGTCAATAGAAATGAATCGCTCACATTTTTGGGAATTTCTCATTTTTATGCAGGATGAAGCAAATGTTTTTTTCGATCAGTAAAATTTTAGGTCTAGATTCGAGTCATACATCCGGCACGATTGTTTTAAAGAAATATTATTTACACAGTTTCCGCTGTGATTGTAGAAAATAAGATATACTTGTCTGGAATTGTAGACGGCGAGAACACCCCAATATTGTTTGGTTTTAGGTCTAGAATTGAGTCAGACATCCGGCACAATTTTTAAAGAAAGAACATTTACACAGTTTCCGTTGTGATTGTAAAGTACCATTGAATATGCTGATATGATTTTAGAAAAAACTCTTCAAAACGCTATGTCCTAAATATAACAAGCATATGTATTCATTAGTGGAATTTTATATTAAAATTTAGTTTTCATATACATATATATGCACATATATTTTTGAAAAGTTAAATTTTATAAGATTTTTTTAACTAACGACAGTTTGAATTAACACTCGAACGAATTAAAACATAAATTTGTTTAATAAAACCTAAATTTGTTTAAAAAAACTAAAAAACGTATACTAAAAAATGGATCTATTCATGGATAATACTCCTTCAACATCTGCTGCAGCAAAATCGATGATGGAGATGATGAGACGCAATGAGGGACGGGAATCTAGATTTGAGTGTAAATCATGCACTGAAACATTTTCAACATTAAGTGCATTACATATTCACAAAACATCTCAACATAAAAGGAATTGGGGAACATCGAATATGTTCTCCTGTGAACAGTGTGGACTACATTTTAAAGGGAAATTGTTGTTTAAAAAACATATGAAGGTACATCTTGTACAACCCACCGTGATCCTAGATTGTAATATTTGTGGGAGAAATTTTAGAACCATCAAAGGGTTGGAAAATCATACAAAAACCCACCAGAGCTTAATACATTGCACAATATGTAAACTCGATGTTGGAAGACTGGATTGGGGTCATCATTTAAGAACGAGACAACATAAGGAAAGCGGAAATGGACATTTAACATCTAACATTTCTTTACGATCCAGTGACTTTATGGAAAGGGTTGAAGTATATACATAAAGCCCTCTCAATACTTGATGTATTTAGATGCCAATAATCTATATGGGTGGGCAATGTCTCAATATTTACCCTTCTCTGACTTTATATGGTTAAATAATGAGGAAATTGATAACCTCGATATTCTTACAATAGACGACGAGGCTAATGAAGGATATATTTTGGAAGTAGATTTAGAATATCCAGAAGTATTACATGACTATCATAATGATTTACCTTTTTGTCCGGAGAATAAAATTATTGCTCCAATGATTAATGAAAAGTTGATTGCCGACTTAACAAATAAAACAAAATATTCTATACATTATAGAGTATTAAAACAGTGCATAGAAAATGGAATGATTTTGAAAAAAATCCATAGAGTCATAAAATTTAAACAGGCACCATGGCTTAAATCATACATAGACTTGAATACATTTCATAGGAGTAGAGCATCTAATGCTTTTGAAAAAGATTTCTTTAAATTATTGAATAATGCTGTCTATGGAAAGACCATGGAAAATGTAGAAAAAAGGAAGTCTGTGTACATAGTTACAAAGTGGGAATCTGAAAGAAGAAATCATAGGGAAGCACGAGCTCATATTGCTCAACTAAATTTTCACAGTATGTCTTTTTGGAGATGACATGTTTGCTGTACAATTAAAACGTATGAGTGTAAAGTGCAATAAACCTATGTACTTAGGATTTAGTATTTTAGAAGTTTCTAAGTTGAAAATGTACGATTTTCATTACAATTATATGAAACCGAAATATAATAGTAAAATACATTTAAATTATATGGATACAGATTCATTTATATACACAATTAGGACTGAAGATTTTTATAAAGATATAGAAAATGATTTACTTCATCGTTTTGATACGTCTGATTATCATCCGCAAAATATTTTTAATTTGCCACTTGTAAATAAACAAATTTTAGGAATGATGAAGGATGAAAACTGTGGAGTGATTATGAGAGAATTTGTAGGTTTGAGAGCTAAAATGTATTCCATTAAGAATGATAATAATGGTGAAATAAAAAAATCAAAGGGCGTTAAAAAAATGGCATTAGATAGGGTAACATTAACCGATTATAAAAAGTGTTTATATTCAAAAAATATTTATAGTGATTCAATGTATACATTTAGAACGTATCAACACCAAATATATACACAAAAAATTGAAAAAGTTGTCTTAAGCTATAATGACGACAAAAGATATATAAAGTTTGACGGTATACAGACATATGCTTGGGGGCATTACAAACTAAAAGAAGATGACTTTGAATTGCATGATATTGCAAATTATTTAGAAGAGGACAATAGTAATATTGTACAAAAATCAGGCGAAGAAAATTTATTAAACAATTGGGATAATGATGGAAATGATGAAATATTTTTAGGTATAGAAGAAAACGCAAATAATAATATTATATTTTCTGATTCTGATGATGAAATGTTAATGGAAATTGATATAAGCAATAATAAAAATAATAGTATTTTATTTTCTGACGATGATGATGAAATATTTATGCAATTAGAATATTAAGTAATAAAAATCCACTTTGTTTTATTTTATAAATTTATTTAATTATTTATTTATTTATTTTTTGCTGTACATATTATATAAATATAAGTTAAAATGAATTAATTTTGAAACAAATAAAAAGAAATAATTTATAATATTAAAATGTTGATTAACTGTTTAAACAATTTTTTTGACGGAAGCTGTAAGCGGTGAGTATTCGATTAAACGATCGTGTATGAGTAAACAGTATGCAGATGTATTAGCCGCTACTATTTTATCTGTAGAAAACTCAACTTTTATATCAATTGGGCCTGTTGTGACTGCTTCATTTTGATGACTGACATCAATCACGATTATAGGTGCTTTTTCCTTAAATTCTTCAGCTGAGAGGAGTGGTTGAGCCTCCCTCATATAGAAATTTTGTTGAAACTTAACATACATATCGTATAGAATGGCAAAACGTTGATTATCAAATTTAACATTTAAGTCATCATAGGGATATGAGTCTGAATTTAAATGTACTTTAATATTGTTAAGATTTGAATGGGTAAGCTTATTGTTATGTTTAAAAGCAATTAGTACAAAACGTGGACGTTCTCTGTTTGCAGCTAGTTTTACATTCCAAATATGATTTTGTGATGCTGATAGTTGAGGATGGTAGTGGCAATCCCAACTACGAAATGCTATTGGCAACACATTTCCACTATTAATAATTTTTATTGTGTTCAGTTTAGCATAATCCGAAAGTTTTACATGCGGAATTCTCCAACTAATATTTTGAATTGTAATTTTTGGTTTTTCAGTAGTTTGATTAGAATTTACAATATTATCATCATTTTTGGTACGTAATAATATTAATTCATGTTTACAATTTAACATAATTTTATCATAATCCTCAGCAAATCCTAATAATGATTTAAGCGGGACATAAAAGTTGAAAAATCCTTCACCAACATCGATGTCTTTATCATAAGACCAGCTTGCATTCCCCATCATAATACTTTCGCTGTCATTTAGGGATAGATAATTTTTAATTGTGCTAGAAACACCCAAATGTCGAGTGCGATCTATTTCAACGCCATTAAGCTCATAACGAATCTCCTCAAATAAATTGGGTACAAAATTATTTTTCAATTTAAAGTTTTTCGATTTTAGACCACTTGTAGCATCTAACACAGTACCTTCAATATACAAAAAGCTTTCACTCGGTAAAACATATAAATCTTGATTTTGTATTGAAATACGAATTTCATCATTATTATTAAATGATTGAATATACGGTGTATATGTATGATAATCTTTTTTTATGATTCTTTCATCTATCATTGGTTTTTCTAAAACATTAATTATGTCAGTCATTATTCTTTAAAATAAAATTCAAGGATTTTAGGAATTGTTTATTTGCTTCGGTCAGTTTTGATGCGTTTAAGGTTGTTCTTGCTGATGCAGTGTTCAACACACTAATGTCTCTCCTCATTCTAACAACAACGTTTTTATTGTATATAATCATTATTGTTTGGGTCGTAAATGAAGACGAAGAGTAATATTTTCACCACGAAAATTTATAAACTCACTATTTTGATCTACAATAGTGACCGCGATAGAACTTATCTCCTTGGTGTTTAGAGGTAAATAGATTAAGTTTCGTGGAATTTCATCCATTTTATATCCTGGGGAAACATTTATTCCAAATTCATGAATTGTATGTGCCCTTTCTCCATTTATATAAGATCCAACAGCGATATTACAATCAATACGTATTGTATTCACTTTGAGAATATTTACGGGTAGTTCAGAGAGATAATTGGAACCCCCGTTTAAAGTTTTTTTGTTAAAACCCATTAACTTTCCAATTGTTCTTTTTTTATTGAAATATATTGAATCATGAGAAGTAGTTATTTCAACTCTCATTGTATTGTTATTGGCTTCTATTTTAATCGATTTTTCACCATTAGTCAAATGCTCATATTCACTTTCTAAATAATCTGCAATATCTTCCAGCTCATAGGAACCAATAGGAATTTCAATAATGTTATCCCCAATATGAAACAAATTATTATCCTCATCGACATTGGGTATGCTATTATATGTATGAAAATCTATAAGTGAGCATTCATAATCCTCTTCCAATGCTATGGGTGGAAAATAATTTGCAGTTAAAATTGACGAGTTTCCGTTCAAAGTTAATGTAATAGACATATTGAATACTAAAAATGGAATGAATAAAAACATATACATTTTTTTTTTTTTTTTGTTTTAAAATATATTTTATTTATTTATAAACTTAATAGATATAAGAAATTTATTACAATATTTCGTTTTTATTAATCCAAGAGTTGTGATCATTTGTAAATCCCAACCATTTAACAAAAGCACGATTATTTTTTATTCTTATAACCTTTTCCACAAGATACGTATTTGGATATCTGGTTGATAGTAGCTCCTCTTCATAGAATCCACCTTTAATAGGATTTCCCATATAGTCTTCTAAAATATATGTCGTTGGATATGTAATTTTAATATGTTTGATTTTAAATATTTCTGTTGTCCAATTTGGAGTATACCCTTTTTCAAAACAATGTTTATATTTGCTAATGCGTACATTGTCACCAATATTAAACTTGTTTTTCTTAAATATTTTTATATGGTTATAAACGGTATTTAACAATAATTTTTCATTAGAAGGTTTTACGTCAATAGGAGCCATTTTGATAACTCGATGGATTTTTTTGTTATAATCACTAATTAGTTTTTCATACAAATCAACCCAATGATATGAGCCATTGTAACTGAATTCTTTCCACATCATACCTTTCAGAGTTCTGTTAAATCGTTCTACAATTGAGGCTTTCATAATGCTGTAAGTAGAATAGTGATTAATTTTATATTTTGTCATTAGGTTTTTGAATAAGTTGTTGAAAAATTCTTTTCCATCATCTGTTTGCAAATTTTTTGGTATACGGCCTAAATTAAATATGTCATTCATAGCATTTGTAACATCTATAGCCGTTTTAGATTTTAGTGGTCGAATCCAAGCAAATTTTGAAAAGGTATCGATGACTGTTAATAAATATTTAAATCCTTTATTATATGTAGAGTAATTTCCCATTTCAACTAAATCCGCTTGCCATAAATCATCAATACCCTTCATTATTACTCTCCGTCGTTTAAAATTTTTCCTTGCTTGGGAATGAAGCTCAATAACCAACTCTCGTTTTTCATCCATACTTGAATTGTATTAATATTTTATTTTATATTTCTTTTTTATTGGATCTGTACTGCTTGGCGGTTCACTTTTTGTAATTATTGACGTAAAAACAAAATTCTCCAGTCTTTGTACTTTCTCTAACAGCGTTTCGATCTGTTCACTAAAATGTAATTTTAAAGACATTTCTCTATGAGATATCATGTTTTGTATTGAATTATCAATATTATTAAGTTTTCCATCAAGTTTTTTATATTCTTGTTTATTCAATGTTGTTAAATCTTGTTGCAATTGTCTGATTTCTGTTCCCAAGTAATGTTTATTAACAGCGTCTTTTTCTTGTGTAGGAAACGAAACATTTGTGATCCTTTTGTTTTGAACATTAATGTTATTATTTTTATCCAACACAAGTCCAACAACTTGACGAATTTTTCTTTTATTTTTCTCATTTTTTATAAAATTGTTTTGACTCTTTGAGTGATGACCAAACTTATCAACAGGCATATTTTGTTATCCTTCCACTATTTATTTATGATTATTGCTTTCTACGCAATAATATTTGCTTCTTGCAATTCCTCTAAAATTGAATTAATTTCATTGCGATGATTATTGTGTCCCGCGCCTTCCGATGCAACCAATAGTCTAAGTCGATCTACTAATTCATTAGGATCGTTCCAGTATATATAGTTGGGTCTTTCATTATTGACTTTCATAATCATTCCGTTTCCTTTATGCGTTTGTGATCTTAATGATCTTTTTGGTGTTATAGAAATTTCATCCTTAAACAATTTTTTTATAATAGTGTTGTACTTTTTGCTCTTAGTGCCCTTAATTTGATTTTTGGAATTAAATTGTCTTTTGTGTGCATTGGTTTTAATCAAAATATTTTTATAAATATCCAACTCATATGGTTCATAATTTGTTGGTTCTTTATGAAACAATAATTGAATCAAGCCTGGTGTAACGGCCCAATTTTGATTTCCAATGTTAATTTTTTCTTCATTTATTTCTATATCGCTATTACCAAACTTCCAAACATTATATGAGTTTTTATGTGGACCATATGTTGTATCAAGCAATTTATTTTTCTGCAGTAATGATAAGTCAATAACATTAGATGAATTATTAGCTGAATTAAATGTCGAATCTACACTGTTTGTATCGTTACTGTTTTCATCATCTTTAAGTTGTATGTCTTTCTTAGGAGTACTCGTTTCAACTTTAGACAACATATTATTGAAATCGAAAGAATTGTTTTGAGTGTAAATATTTTCTGCTTTAGGTTTATCATATTGAGTGTTGTTATTTTTCACAAGTTCTTTTAATGGTTCAGTTATTGGCTTAAATGTTTTTGCTAATATCTCGTCTTTTTCAGTTTCACCAACTTTTAAACTTCGATATTTTTGTTTTAAAACAGATCGAGTCTTTATTAATTCTTTAAGTAGTTGTTCATTCATCTTAATATAGCTCTGGGAGATCAGATCAATACCGTTGCTTGCAAGTTAATAATAGTAATAATGGTAAAACTGTTTTGCACATTCTTTTTATTCAACTATTATCAGCTTTGGAACAGCTTTGAACAGCTCATGACCAGCTTTCAACAGCTCATGAACGGCTTTAAACAGCTCATGAACAGCTTTTAACGGCTCATGAACAGCTTTGAACAGCTCATGACCAGCTTTCAACAGCTCATGAACGGCTTTAAACAGCTCATGAACAGCTTTTAACGGCTCATGAACAGCTTTGAACAGCTCATGAACAGCTCATGAACAGCTTTTAACAGCTCATGAACGGCTTTAAACAGCTCATGAACAGCTTTGAACAGCTCATGAACAGCGTTGAACAGCTCATGAACAGCATTTATAATTGAATAAAGTTATCAAAAAATTTTCTATATCTCCCACCATTCATCTCATTATCTTTGCTAATTACTAAAAAGCCAAATTTGTCTTGCCAACATTCACGACACAAATCAAAAAATTTTTCAAATGCCATATCTGTTCCAACGTGATCATTATAAACATGACGCATATTTAATTCATCCTGTTTGAACATAATTATCATATTTGCGTTGTCTCGAATCAAATGTTTAGGAATTCTTGTATATGTTTGACATAAGTAAAAAGAATCAACATTTCTGTGGCGACCCATACAAAAATATGATCGTATATTATTTTGTTTCTCGCAAGCAACATCATCGAATATCATTAGTGAATTATTTTTGGCTTCATCAGGTGGTATAACACTCTCATTATCACTAAATGTAAAATATCCCATCCCTGTTATAGGTGCAATGAGTTTTTCCAAGTACTGATATTTTGGTTGATAGAGCGATTTTGAATATAAATATATGTTCTCAAATTTTAAACCATTCGGACTTTCAATGAGACTAAGCATAACATTAGTCTTCCCACAATTAGATGGACCAACAATTAGAGCCCTAATGCTGTTCGGTAATAAACTACTATGACGTAGTTTTGTGTTTGCATCAGTAGAAAAGTCCATGTTTCTCACGGAAATATTTTTGTCTTGTTTTATTAAACGCATTTTGGTAACTAATAATTTTTTTTGTTTGTCAAAGTATATATAAGATGTTACACATTAATATTTTATTCATTTCAAAAAAAGTTATGAGAGGACAAGGTATATTAAATAATTTAATCGACGTTTTACCAATAGAGCTTCATATACCAGGATATCAATTTTGTGGACCAGGAACAAAACTAAAAAAACGTTTAGCTAGAGGAGATAAAGGTATTAATCCATTAGATTCTGCTTGTAGAGAACATGATATAGCTTATTCGCAAAGTAATGATTCAACAGAACGCAATCAAGCTGACAAAATTTTAACTGAAAGAGCTTGGGAAAGAGTTTTAGCAAAAGATAGTAGTATTGGTGAAAAGACAAGTGCATATATAGTGACCAATGCAATGAAGACAAAAACAAAACTTGGTATGGGACTCCAAAACAAAAAACAGTTCTGTAATAAAAAACTGTTTTTGAAAACTATTAAAACTGCTACCAATATGTTGAAGAAAGAGAAACCTCAGGATATACAAGATGCTATTAAAATTGCTCAAAAAGTTATTAGTAAATCATTTAAAGGAAATAAACATAATGTCATTGTTCCACGGATTATAAAACTTCCCAAAACTGGAGGATTCTTACCACTTATTCCAATTTTAACTGCACTTGGAGCACTAGGCAGTATAACTTCGGGAGCTACATCAATTGCAAAAGCTGTTACCTCTGCTAAAAATGCTAAGAAAAAAATAGATGAATCTACACGTCACAATAAAGCAATGGAATCTATTGCCATGGGAAAAGGACTATATCTTAAACCATACAAGAGAGGTTATGGTATAATTTGTAAAAATTCAAAAAACTATTAAATATGCTACCCAACAGACCACTTACAGATGCAGATATCATGAAGTTTGCTAATAGAAATATTCCTAACTTTAGAGGCGTATTTATGCGAGATATGCTTCCAAAACAATCTAAACAATCTGAGTGTGGAATAGTTAATTTGGATTCTTCAACTGGTAGTGGCACTCATTGGGTAGCATATTATAAAAACAATAATGATTTGGAATATTTTGATAGTTTTGGAAATTTACAACCACCGTTGGAAATCATAAAATATTTGGGAAAAAACATCAAATACAATCATAAGCGAAAACAACAATATAATACATTTAATTGTGGACACTTGTGTCTAGAATTTCTATATAAAAAAAAAAAAATAAATAAATAAATACAAACAAAACTCTTTTAAAAAATGCTTTTTATTTAATTTTCATATGGTATAAAAGTATTTTGATAATAAATAATATTTTTTTATTAAGTCTTCAATCATTTTCTTTTGCTTTTCAAAGTTTATTTCATATCGTTCAGGAATCAGTTCAACATCTTCTTGTAAGCAACTTATAAATCCACATTTATAATCATCATTTTTTTCACTTTCATCTATTAACTTTAGGAAATGTTTGATTAATTCCAGATGCTCTAAAAAAATATATCCCTCAAAATCCTTTAAAAATTGTATAATAGTTATGCGAGACATCATTTCAAAACAGCTATGCTAATAAGAATAGTAAATTTTAAAATTTGTTCTATCTTTATATAAAAAAAAAAAAAATAAAATAAATTAAAAAACTAACATTTTTTTTTTGTTTTATATATTTTTTATTATTTCTATTATTATAATTATAATTATTATTATTATTATTATTATTTAATGTTTAGCTTTTTTGCTACTTTCCCAGCCAAAGTAGGGTTGTGCGTTGGGGATAAACATCAGATCATCATCATCTGCTTCTAACGAATTTCCATATTCACCAATCTCTTCTAATTCGATGATATAGTTCCCAGTTATTATATCCGTCTTTTTGCTCAACAGAAATTGCTCCTCAGAGGTCCCCTCAATAGCAGCATCTTCCAAAGCGTTATATCTTTTTGGAAGGTATAGCATCCACTCCTCTAACTCCGCTATCACAACATTTCCATATTTGTTGTTGTGACGATACATCCTAATAACCTTATACGGCTTACCAGTTTCAATATCCTTTACGGAGCAGTATGGTTTGCTCCTCAATTTGTTGAAGGCGGCTACAATATCTCTGTTCGTCATTGTGGAGGTCATATTTCTTTTTATTTTCAATTGAATGTTTGACTTCTACTGAATAGTTACTGCTTTAAAACTCAGTATTTATACATATTTGTTTAAAATATTTAGAAAAAATTTATTATAAGTATGTTGTGATATGAGGATTCGTCATCGTCTTTAAATCCAGAAATGTTTTATCATTTTCCAAACAATATGGGGTGTTGTCGTCCTCTATAATTCTATACAAGTATATCTTGTTTTCTACAATCACAACGGAAACTGTGTAAATGTTCTTTCTTTAAAAATTGTGCCGGATGTCTGACTCAATTCTAGACCTAAAACCAAACAATATTGGGGTGTTCTCGCCGTCTACAATTCCAGACAAGTATATCTTATTTTCTACAATCACAGCGGAAACTGTGTAAATAATATTTCTTTAAAACAATCGTGCCGGATGTATGACTCGATTCTAGACCTAAAATTTTACTGATCGAAAAAAACATTTGCTTCATCCTGCATAAAAATGAGAAACTCCAAAAAATGTGAGCGATTCATTTCTATTGACGCATTAAATTTTTTTTTTTTTTCAAGACAATGAAAAATAAATTTTCAACATCTTAAAATTAAAAACTATTGCTATCATTTTTCAAAATTATTCTTAAAACTATTATTTCTAAAATAAAGGCCTTATTCATAATCAATTTTTAAATTTATTAAAGATTTATGAAACAGATTCTGTATGAAATATTTAAATTAAAATTATTTTCAACAATCATAACGGAAACAATGCATGTAGCCTTCTTTCTAGAACAAGGCCGGATGTATTCAAATATTAAGAAAACTATACTTTTAGCTTTTATAATTATTCTATCAGCATGAAAATGACGAAAAAGTAGATTTCTATTCCTTTGTTTTTAAAGTTTTTTTGAAAACTATAAATTTCTTAAAACCTATTATTTCTAAGCCAAATTTTAACAATAAAAAACTTTTCTTTTTACAAAAAAATAAAAATAACGGATGTAGATTGTCTGATAAAAACCGACAAAATACTGCATTATTTTTAGAAATCAGAATATATTTATAATTTTTCCTAAAGTACATTTTTGGAAACTAGAAACATTTTTCAAAACACTGAAAAATAAATTTTCTACAATAAAAATTTCTTACCCGTATGAAAACGATGTGAAAGAGGAATCAACGTGGAAAAAAAATGTGCGCGATAAAAATTTTTGTCAAAACAATGAAAAATAATTTTTTAAAAATTTTTCTATAGGCATGAAAATAACAGCAAAGAGGAATCACCGTGGAAAAAAAATGTGTGCGATAAGAATTTTTTAAAACAATGAAAAATTTTGTAAAAATCAAATCCCCATTCATTTTCATCGTAGTTCAAATCCCTATTCATTTTCATCGAGTTCAAACCCCCTTTCGTTTTCATCGTAGTTCAAACCCCCTTTCTTCAACTACTTATATTGTTTCTTTTAAATCTAAAAAAAAACTAAATAAAATTCTACAACAATTTCTATTTTTTTTTTACAATTGTTTTACTACTACACTTTTATTTAATGAAATAAAAAAAAATACAACGCAAAAAAATGTTAGCAGCTAAAGCATGTTTTAACCTGCCTGTTGTGTTGCGCTACAGAGGAAACTCTGTACGTTTATATTTCCTTTTCCCGTTATTCGTATTTTGCTGTGTTCGTTACAGTTACAGTTTGAGTGTGTCACCTTGTTGCTTTAGAACATCCGTTTTCTTTCACCTACTGCTATTTATTTATTTTTTTTTTTATTCTTGTATAAATATTTGTGTAGGTGGGCGACTCTGCCTCCTGACTTGCATGCAAGTAGTACTGATACATATATGTATTTTATTTAGTTATTTTTTTTTTTCCTGATGATTCTCGCTTTATGCTTTCCTGGAAATGCCCTTTGGGCTACAAACAGTTTAAGTTCTTATACGCGCATTTAGCTGTTATTTATTTTCTAAAAATTTTATTTGTTTAAAACAGTTGGGAATTTAAGTTTAGTTTTGAAACAGGAACCGGAATTCATTGCTCATAATAATTACCCAGCGCACATGTGGCAAATGTACATAAGTATTAATGTGGAGGAACGGAAGTTGTAGTGCTTTAAATATATTTCTAAATGCGGCTAATGGGTTGTGGGGGTCACTACTATACTTAGTTAATTTAATTAATATATCTTTGTTAGAGGTAATAGGTAATTTGTTGGTTTTGATTTTAGTTATATAGCGCTCAATAAAGAAAGTTTAACTAATTTATTATCATCTTAGTTGTAGAATGCAGTAAAATTTGTTATTTTGTCAAAGGCATAAAGGAAAAGACTTTATAGAATTAAGAAATTCCAAAATCAGTATTTGGTTAAAATTAAAAGTAATCACAAATTAACCCTCATTTCTAATTTGTATCGATATTTGCAGTCTTATAGCCACGTTTATATTCCAATAAACTTTAGTTATTGTCCTTTTTATAACCACCACCAATTTGGTCATTCCGTTTGTAACATATCGAAATATTGGTCAATTAACCGTAAAGTATATACTGTTACGAATGTGCAATGACGATTTGAGTTTAACGGTCTGTAACGACTGCCTGCAGCATTCATCATATTTGAGGGCACGTCCATCAGTAGCATTCGGTTGTTGGCATTGTTTGTAAGAATGGCAACACTAAATGTTTGGGCTGCTGGCAATGACATCGAAGGCTCTGGAATTCGAATGTACTAGTATGTCCGTTAAGAGCATTGTAGAAGATTCCCGATAGATGGCGTGTGTATAAATAGTGGCAGAGGTGGCAGTCGTGAGTTGAGTTGATCATTGGCGCTGTTAGAGTTAACATCAACTATCGTGTACCTGTGTGTTTGTACATTATAAAGTTTTGTGTGCATTTCTGCGAATTGATAAACGTGTATAAAAACACTGAGTGACTATTTAATTCGGTTGTTGTTGTACATTCTAAACAAATAAAGAGTTGTTACAATTTTAAACCACTAAAACTGCATTTATTTGCAATCAAAAGTATCCGGTTTATTTAAAGGAATTAAACCCACGTTTTTAAAAGGTAAAAACGTAACAATATATTCTGGGTCCTAATAAAATGCTATGTTCACCCGTCTGCATGTTATTGGCACGGTAGGGCCTCGAGAGACGGACGTACAGAGATAAAATTTTTCTTCAAAAATTCTTTGTTTATCGTAAATGTTTGCTATTATTTGCTGTTGAAACGAGAACGAGAGTTATGGACCAAAATGTGAGACAACCTCCAAAAAATAAGATTTTTTTTATTTAAAATTTTCTTTAAATATACGAGGGCGGGTAAATAAGTCCGTGACTTTTTCAATGAAACACAGGTTTATGGAAAATAAATCATTTTATTTTTCAACATGGTCTCCTTTAAGCTCTATACACATTGTTCAATTTTTTTAAATTTTGTTATGCCCTTCAAAAAATAAGATTTGTCGAGGTCATCAAAAAAGGTATTTTATGACCGCTTTCACCCCGACAAGCCCACTGACTTGACTGCTGTGTTGTCTCTGGTGTGTTGTGGTGAATCCATGTTTCATCCACGATAACGAAATGGCGCAAAAACTCGTCCGTATTGGGGTTGAACAAGGCCAAACCTTCTTGCGATGTTCGCGGCACCCATCTTGCATAAAGTTTTCTCATACTCGAAAGATCATTCAAAATTGAAAACACAAAGCCATGTGAGATGCCTGTAGCTTCAACAATCCATCGCACTTTCAATCTCTGATCGGCCAACACCATATCCGTGTATAGACCTCAACTGTGCGTCCAGAATGTTCGGAATATTACATGCTTTTACGGCCACAACGAAATTCAGTAAACCATTTTTTACCATTGAAATTGATGGTGCAGATTTCTCATAGTATTTATCAAGATTAGCCTAGATTTGATGGGTTTTAATAATGCTTAATCAGCAGATGAAATTCATGTTTTTCTATTTTCTCCTCAAGTGACGAGGTAGTCTGCTATTAATGGCTATCAAAGACAAACTAAATGACACCGCTTATTTAAATTTTGACAGGAGTGAACTGATAGATGCCTGGAAATTCAAAAAGTCACGGACTTATTGCAGATAATACCATCAAATTCCCTTGAGAAAAAATTACAAACTCTGTAAAAAATGGAAAGATTCGGCTTATGATCCCTACATAAAAAATGTTCGCGGAATATGGTGCTATGGTACATAAATGCATATAGAATAGCAGTATCCATACAAAATTATTAGTTCCACTTCCTCAAATCACTTAAACAGTCATAAATCTCTTATAAATATCGTTTCGACATAAATGATCCAAAAGAAGGGCCTTTCATTAAGCGCTTCCTATCTTTAAATTTAAATAAAACAAAGTGTGTGTGAGATATCATCGACATTTAAAATTCATTTGAATGCCATATCTCCATATATATGGAATATAACATCATATCCAATTCTTCATGACTCTAGCGCATAAATCAGGCGGAATTTAACCGATGGCATGGGTTATGTTGGTTTTGAGGGTCGATGTGGCTTATTTTCATAGACCTAAGACTTATGAAAACCACACACGAAAAAGTCTTACATCACCTCCATGTGAGATAATAATATCTTCAAACAGCTCATGCAGAATGGCCAATTTGGCATGAGCTGTGTGGTACGTAGCAACGTTCTGCTGAAACCACATGTCGTTGGTGTCCATATCATCTAATTCAGGCTAAATGAAGTTGGTAATCATCGACCTATTGCGCTCGCAGTTGGGTTGATACCCTGGCCAATGTCGTTCTCAAAGAAATATGGACCGAAGATGCCTCCAGTTCAAAATCCACACCAAATATTGAATCATCCAGAAGTGGACTACATCTCTGAAGATTTTCCGATGAAAATTATAGTCAGTTTCCAACTGCTTCAGGACCCATACAATTTTATAGTTCACACGTATTGTCGAACGCTATATCCGTTCATTGTGATTTGGCAAAACAAACTAAATAGATTGGCCCATAATTGGTCAAAGCTCTCATATAATGACCACTTTGGAAAAACACTTTAACCTACACAAATATCTTATAAATATCGATATCCAGCCAACATTTTACACAGATAAGTAATATGTTTGCAAAAATCAAATTGCTGGGTGTTGCAAATATCGATTCATATTTGATCATAGCTCTCATATTAGGTCCTCTTCCGAAAATCACTGAAATATGAATAAATCTCCTGCAAATATAGAAATCAGTTTGAAATTCGACAACAATAATCCTCATGAACACAAAAATCGACGTAATCGCTCATATTTGTTCAAAGCTCCCATATAAGGAACACTTCTGAAAAACTCATTAACCAATTAATATCGATATCAAACCAATATTTTTTTACATACATCAGTTGTATGTATGCATTTCAGTATATAAAATTCACCACAGCTGGGCCATCTGGGCCACTACTGGTGCGAACTATAAGTAATCACAGGTTCTTCTTCTTTTTTAATTTAGACCACTAATAATGATCTAGAATACCTTTATAATATATAATACCATTTTTTATGATAAATGATCACAGATTATCCTTCTTTTTCAATTTAGATCACTATTAATGAATTTAGAGCCTCTTTTATAATTTCATATTAAAAATCAATTTTTGGTAAGATATATAAGTGATCGCAGACTATTGGCCTTTTTCCATTTGGACCACTATTTACCGACATATAGCTGATTTTATGTTGCAGTTAATTTTCATATAAAAAATCGTTTTTTTATTGAAAATATAAGTGATCACAGATTATTGCCTTTTTTCCATTTGCAGTTTTATGTTTCACTAAGTTAGCTAGTAAAAAATAAAAATTATTTAAAAAAACGAAGGCTTTATTGAAATTTTGTGTTGATATCTTGCATAAATATCTTGATAATTAGGTATTTTTTTAAATAATTAATAAAATGTAGGTTCCGGAAATTACAGTTATTTCGATAACGGCAGCTTAGCGTAAACAGTAGCCAACTTTGGTAAATATTTTTTAATTTTCACCTGTAAGACTCACAGTGCGTATGAGTACTAAAATATTTAAATATCACTCATACATACAGGGAAACTACAAACGCAACCAATCGATTTTTACGGACGAAGGAGTATTTGACCCAAAAAGCTGGCCTAAAAGGCAAACATGAATAAAGATCTGAATACTACTCATTAGACAACAAAATTCTGCTTCAATTTATGGAGACTTTATGTTGTGATTTGTAGTTTTGAGACACTGTCAATGTTAGGAAAGTCAACAAAATTAAATGAGTTTTTATGATATTTTTATACCCTTCACCTTCGTGAGAAGAGTAAGTATATATAAGTTTGTCATTCCGTTTGTAATTTCCACAATATAATTTTCCGACCCTATAAAGTATATATATTCTGGATCCTTATAGATAGCGGAGTCGATTAAGCCATGTCCTTCTATCTGTCCGTCTGTCTGTTAAAATCAATTTTCTGAAGACCCCAAATAACTTACAAACATGATTCATACGTCAATATATCAGGAATTCTTCCGGCTCGGTTGCTATTTAAAATCGAGAAAATCGGACCACAAATGGCTGACCTACAATTGGTCAAAATCGGGAAAAATATTTTTTTACCCGAATTTTTTTTACCAAAAATATGTTTTGTCATAAATTTTTTTTCACTAGTAAATTTAAAAAAAAAAGAAAATTTTAAAAATTAAAAAAAATTAAAAAATACTGTTTCGAAAAAAAAAAAATTGAAAATAATTTTGAAAAAAAATTATTATTTTTTAAATTTTGAAAAACAATTTTAAAAAAATAGTTTATTTTTAATAGTTTTTTTTATTGGATAAAAGACGAAATGCGCAAAATAGGATTTAATTATAGACCTATGGTTTCTTAAGGCAACTTTCTTAGAATTTTCCGTAGATTGCGTTTCTGCTATACGATTTTTTACTTTTTGATCGTCCATACAAATCGACCCAGCCTAATGAGTATATAAGCGCAATTCGAGAGCACATTTGTAGGGGTGCTAGGTGAGATCATGGATCGATTTCAACCAAAACTTTTAATTCAAAAAACACTTTTAATACCTTGGGCCAGCTTTTCGGGTCTAATACTCCTCTGTGCGACGGTCCAAAAATGTAAATAAATCTTGAAGTTAGTTTATTTGAAACGCTTTCGAAAAATAAAACTTTTAAATTACCTGTTTAAATACAAGGTTATCTACAAGATGCCAATTAAATCAGCTCAAGCTTGAATAGGCTGTTAGATTTCATAAATTTTACACTTATAGATTGATTTACAATTAAGACTGATTTATAATGAAGACAATAACCTTAAAACAAATTGTTAAACATTTGAAATTTTGATCGTGTCAAAAAAATCATTGTATTACAGTAGGCTAAATACCAATGAGGTCAACAGTTGATTTCATTTATATGCAATAATAAATGTTTATCATCATTTTCATCACTGTTATCATTTAAACATTTTTCTTTCACATGCCAGTTGCAACCTATTTAAATAGTTTCCTTTTCAATTTAAACATGAACTCCTTCTTTCTCGCCAAATGAAAAAAAAAAAATGCAAACCACAGATATTCAACATTTCATTCTCAGCTGAACGATTACAATTTCCGTTCGTTATGTAGGACATCACACACCAAAAGAAGGAAACGAACAAATGTTAAAATAAAAATAAAAAAAACACTCTACATTTATTACAAGCCAAAGATTATGGTCATTAAAAGTGTATTTCATTCAGTATGTATTGTAATACTGTGCTCATAGTAAATCCTTTACATGAGCAAGCACATTTTTAATTAAAATGGCTGGCATATAAAAATAAGGAAAATTCACCCAAAAAAACAAAAAAAATAGAACAACTGCCCGACAAGCAGATACTCGTACTTGATAACATTTAATGATAATGCGTATTTATTTACACAAATACGTGTAAGTATACCAGTATTTTGTGCTGGCAGCAAATAAAAGTTGAATTAAAATTCATTTTCATTCAAAAGAATAAACTGTCATCTACATTCAACTCAATTTTCCGTTACTCAAGTATGTTTGATGGTGTATGCATGTTTTGTAAGCATTTAAATGTGGCAACACTTAAGCTTTTTTCATTATTTCAACGGAACCGGAAATTTACCTGGCTTGATTCGGTGGCAGTTGTGTACATGTGCAACAAAGATAGATATTCATGTGTGTATGAGAAAGTATATACATATGTGTTTGTGGGAGAGAGTGTATTGTTTTGATAATGAACATCGTTATTTATTCTCTAGTATTCTGTGACTTACTTTGTCTTACATTTTTACACATTTAATTTCGTATATAGTTAGGGGTGTTTTTAAGCCCGCTTGAACTTACGAAAGGGTTAACTCTCAAAAGAACTGTCATACTGCGCTCACTTTTTGACATTTATGATCAGTATACTCTGTCAAATCATCATGAATTGATTGAGGCTTGAACAATGCTACCAAATTATAAAAATTTGCTTTGCAAATCAGTCATCGATTCGCGCTACTTATAAACGACGGTTTTATCGCAAAATTGTGTTTAGCGATGAGGCTCTTCCAGTACTTTTCCAGTACTCTCCCAGTACTATTCCAGTAATGTGACAGTACTTTTCCAGAACTCTCACAGTACTCTTCCAGTACTCTTAGGTTAGGCTTCCGCGAAGTGAAGCAGAAGAGCAGCTCACGTGTATCCAGGAAACAGGTCCCATTATATTACCTGAAAGTAGAGAGACAGAAAACTAAGGTCGGAATAGATATGAAAAAGAGAAGGGCACAGTCAAGTTGTGATTAAAGATTGAAGAGTAAAGAGGAAGAGATACGAAAGAGAGAGGAGAGGAGATTATTAATTGGTCATATCTGGTCTGGTTAGCCAATTAATATACCTTATAAAGGCATTAATGCACTCAAGCCTTAAATTCGAGAGCTCAGAAAGACTAGTTAGGGAACGTTGTCCCAGAAACCGGACAGTGGCAAAGAAAGTGCCAAAGAAAGTGAAAAATTATCTCATCCTCCTCCTCGTTTTGACAACTTCCGCAGAAGTCCTTATAGGGCAAGCAAAGTCTCCTCGCGTGGTTGCCAAAAGTGTAGTGACCGGTAATGAACGCCACCACACCACTCAATTGTGAGCGTGTCAAGCCAAGAAGAGATATTGTTCGTCCGCGATTCAGTCGGGACCATATCATTCTGGTAATAGTACATGTGGCTTCAAAACCCCATCTTGTCTGAGCAAGCTCATAGTAGAAGTTACTAATGTGAAGCTTGCATTTGGATAACGGAATGCCACATAGGAAGTCTATGTCTACGAAGGGCCTAGAAATGCAGTAATCGATATTATCCGGAAGATTCCGAAAGCTACCTATTCGTGTTTAACCTAAAGGCCGAGGTGAATGCGACTTTGTTGCGGTCGTTCTTAGAGCTCCTGTTATCAGGATTGCCATTCTTCTTAAAACCCTCTCGAATAGCATACAAATTGAGCCTTTGTCCAGTGCCGTCGACCAGACAGAGACTCTATAGAATAGAGTCGGTTTAATGACCGCATCACATAGCCAATTATGAAACTGGGTTTTAATACCCCATTGCGTACCTACAGCCTTCTTACAGACATACATAGCCGTTAAGGCTATGATGTCCTTGAAAGAGTATTGGATTTCCAGGATAGAATGACTCCCAAGTATTGTGCATTATCCGATAGTGTTAGTTCAACATCATTTAATCGGGGAAGCGTGAAATGAGGAATCTCGTACTTCCTTGTGAACAGTATAAGCTCGGTTTTGCTTGGGTTGACACTCAATCCACTGTCTGTACTCCACCGACTTAGTACACTGACTGCATATTCCAGGCGTTGTAATATCGTACCCATGTGGATCCTAGAGACTGCCACTGCGACGTCATCCGCGTAGGCGACAGTTTAATAACCCATGAGATCCAATATCCTGAGCAGTTAATTTATGGCCAGATTCCACAGAATTTGAGATAAGACGCCTCATTGAGGCGTGCCCCTAGTAGCCATTCTCGTGATCACTGCCGTTCCCTTTTCGGAACGAATGATCCTGTGTCGTAGAAGGTTCTTGATGTACCTTACAGTTGACTGATCCAGACCAAGATCATATATAGCTGAAACTATGGTTGCAGATTCTACATTGTTGAAGGCTGCTTCTATATCCAGAAAGGCCACTAATGAGAAATTACCGAATTTAAGGGATTTCTCAATATATCCCACTAAGGAGTGCTGTCTCAACAGATTTTCCCTTCATGTAGGCATGTTGAGAAGGAGATAATGATCCTTGTTCTAAAGATGCCCGTATGTGGATGTCGATGATTCTTTCAAGAGTTTTCAGCAAGAATGATGATATACTTATTGGTCTGAAATCTTTTGCTATGGTGTGTGATGCTTTCCCTCCTTTCGGAATGAATATCACAGTACATTCGGTCTACCGTTTTGTTATGTACGACGATACAATTTAGCGCCTACTTCATTGGCGTATGCTACAGGAAGCCACGATCCATGAAAAATATCAGGATCACATTAATCGCTAGTAGTGATAAAACACCTACTTGTGGTGTTCCCTTGATAACCATCATTCTTAGACCTGGATCTCCCATATAAGAGTTAATAATTCTGCAACAAGGCATCCTTAATACACATTCTACCAAGAACTGTCAATCTCGAAGACCTTCGAGCTTATCACTTTTCTCACCAATTTCAATATTATTGAAGGCACCCTCTATATCCAAGAATTCCCCCAATGTATAAGACTTCGGCATGGAGTGTGTTATTCAACCCCACAAATGTAGCAGATATCAATGGTATTCCGCAAATGCAGATTAATTCGTCAGTTTAGTGTTGTTTCGCGTATATCCGTTCCAAAATAATAAAAATAAAAACACAAGAATTATTAAATTGTTAAATTCCTTTATTAACAGTCAAAATTTACCTTTTTTCGAATATTTAGGCAAGAAGTGCTACTTATTTCAAAGTAGTTGGTTTACTCTTTGAAAACAGTTTTCCAGTAAGTACTTAAACATTGCCGCCCACCTTGCAACACATAAAAGTGTTGTAACTAAATAATAACTAATTTTAGCCATTAAGGACCCCTGTTGAAATTAATTCGACGATTGAGCAATTAAGGACTCCTGTGGATTGTAATAAAATACTTTTCCTATTCAAATAAATTGTTAGTCATGAAGGACTCCTGTTGCGATCAAAGAGATCGTTATTTAAATTAATATGGGAATAATCCCCAAATAATCTATCCAAAAATGGTGTATTATGCAAGTGGAAGCCCAGGGCTCGAATGTACTTTTCCTTTTAAAATATCCGGAGCAACTTCAGGTCCCACAACCAATGCTACATTACCCGAGGGATTAGATAGATTGAAAATCGGTCGCTTTTAAGTCTTCAAGGTTTTATGAGTATGGAGTAAGGAATTATGGTTCTTTTTACAATATTTGCAGGAGGCAATACACTTGCAATTTTGACTTGTATGTCCGCTTGATAAACAGTGGGAGAAAACTCTATGTAAAGCTTTAGTGCGTAGCTTGCGTTCCATACTCATGTCCCTGAAATTGTATCAAAATCGAATGGGGTGGTTTTTTTACAAATGGGATATTTACGATTTCTTCGATTACTCAAGGAACCCTGACCAGTCGAATTCAAGCCCGAAGCTTTAGTAGTGGGATGGTATGGCGGTGAAACTATGGATGGTTCGATTTCATATGTTATAGTTGGCGTATTTTCAACAATAACAGGTTGGAAGTTTGTCTCCGAAATGGACGGAGCTAACACAGGCTTTTTATTAGTTAGTGTTGCTACTTTTAATGTAACTAAATGTCCGTTGACTAATGCAAAAATTTAAGGGATATGTACGAAAATCCACGAATGTTATTTAATAATCAGTTGAAGTGTTTGTTTGGTCTGGATACGGTAACTAAAGACACTAGTTTATCTCTAAAAAAGATACAGCGCGGAATTAATAGCTTCTTAATTGTTATCCAATAATAGTTTTTATCTGTATACCCTCTCAGGCAGTTACACTTCGGAACTGCTATGGTTTCCATTAGCAAAGGCCTTAATCGATCCAGCTTCTGAAGCATCTTTTATTTCGGAACATTTGCGAAATCAACTGCGACTTTCGCCATATTCTACGAATGTAACGAATTTAGGTGTTCGTAAAGAAGCTTCTACTACTTCAAGAAAGATTTGTAAATTCTGTCTTAGAGCAATCGTGTTTTTAAATGTACCCAGTAGCCTTAGTATCTTCCTTGACAGAATCAATGAACTCACAGTAGTAAGCTCATGTAGTTCTTTTCGCTCTTTTGAGATTTCCTTAATACTTGTTGTAGAACTCCTTATAGGTATCCCATGCACTTAGAAACCTTGACCCTGTTGCGCAACCTTCGTACTGTCGACCTCCAATTGCTTCCTTTAAATATTTTCGGACAGCATAGTTCGTTGATATCCTTCAAAGTAATAATAAATTAATCGGGTGAGTAACCAGAAATTTAACTGTCCCTTAATCTTGATTCCACAAATCTCTGGTTTTTAAACTTCAGTTCAAACGTGATTCTACTATGGTCTGAAAAACAAAGTGTACTTTGCCAACATTCAACCCTCTACCAAATCATCGTTACTATTGGTTAAAGTGATATCTATAACTGCCTCCGTATCCCTAGTCGTAAACCTGTTTTAATTTTCGAGGCAGTGCCCACCTTCACCAGCTGTACCTAGGGAGAGGATATTCCGAGAATGGTACTGGTAGAACTGTAGATTCTCTAAAATCTTGCGATACTCTGCCATTGCCTACCGACAAGATTCCTTTTTTTTTTTTGTGAATTCCTCTGAAACGTCTAATTCAGATAGGCTAGCGACAACTTTGTGCCGTTGTGCGCCTCATCCCCCTTGATTTGGGTTTCATTAACTGAATGCTGTGGAATGATACCTTTTAATACCAGATAGACCGACTTGAGTGCCGGTCCACTTTGCCCAGCTGCGGAATGAGATTGTTATACCAACTTGTCTTCCCTTAGATCCCCTTCCAAGTCATAATTTTTTGTGCAGTAACCGGGTGTGTTGGATTTTTTTCATTGACATTTCTCTCTCCTTCTGTTCTATGTATTTATGCTATGGTTTAAGTCTTAGATACGGCAAAATTGAAGAAATAACCTAAAAAAATTCACAGTAAGTGTAGCGCACATTGAGATATGACGTGAAAGTCGTGTTATCTGTTCAGCATAATCATGGTGTGAATATTCTACACAATCTGAGGAGAAATTGTTGGTTTGTTTAGTTATATGGATGTGGTGACTGTTTTCGGAGAAGATGCTGGTGTTGCTTGCTTGTTAGTAGTAAACATGATTTTGCATAAATTGTATTTATTTGGTAAACAGTGGAATCCATAATAATGGGACGAAAACAATAAATATTTTGTAACTTCTATGACAGCCAAAGGTTAATGAGAACAAAGTCAAAATTCTTAACTAACAATTTCAAAATCAAAATACTAATAAAATTAACTTAATATATTTGACCATTTCATATTGTTTGTATGAACTCTTTTATTTCACACTTTTTGGGGTTTTATTTGCTTTACTTTTTTTGTTTTATTTACAGGGATACGAAAATAAATAAAGTCAATTTGTGTATAAAACTAATGGTAGCAGGGAGACAAAAATGACAGGTGTTTTTGGAGTATATGTGTGTGTGTTAAAATGGTTCGTTAGTTTGCTAATTAAGGTCAAAGGTTTATTATGACTTTTTATTTATTTTCTCTCTGATAAAAAAAAATATGTAAGGTTGCATAATATTTTTAGGATTAGATTTGTTTAAATAAAATTTAATAGTTTATAAATACTAAAGTATATAAAAACTGCTGAAATAGACAATTTTTAAATTTAACAAGGGAAATGACATTTTTTAATTAGAATAATTGTTAATGTTTAGAAACATTTGCTTAGGAAATCAAATCATAAAATTATTTTTAAAAGGTTGACAACAAATATTTGAGCTTGTTATGTTATGTGTTTTGTCATTTATATTAATAAATTATTAACTGGTTTATTGTCTCGAAAAAGGACAACTATAGGGTCATCATTTTATTTTATACTAGCTAACCCGATGAACTGAACGGCAAATAGAGATCCAAATGGAAAAGGAAGATAACACAGTGATACAAAAGTGAATGAAAACCTGTTAGAGTGCTATATTCGGCTGTATCGAATTGTATATAGCCTTCACTAAAGTATACTTTGAGATAAATATTGAAAACAATTTTTGTTGAAAATAAAATTTGGTGAAACAAATTAGTGGAAAAACAAATTTAGTGGAGAATAAGTAACAAATCGAGGTAGTCGCGGTTTTTTGCTTATATCTCAGCCATTTGTGATCCGATTTTTTCGATTTCAAATATCAACCTCAATTGGACTATATATAGCCGATAAATTGAAGTATCAATTATGTATGAGAGTTTTGTGAGGGCTTCGGAATATTAATTTCAACAGTGATACGAATATGGTTATATCGACACCGATATATATAACGATCCAGAATATATATACTTTTTTGGTCGCAAATGAAAAATTTGTATATACTATTACGTTTTAACCTTTTTAAAACGTTGGTTTATTTCCTTTAAATAAACCGGATACTTTTGATTGCAAATAAAAGCAGTTTTAGTAGTTTAGAATTGTAACAACTCTTTATTTATTTAAAATGTACAACAACAACAACAGTCTAAAATAGTCACTATGTGTTTTTAATACAGACACACACGTTTATACTGCACAAACTTAAATGTACAAGGTGGCGCAATAGAAATCCTCCTACCAGAAAATGCTATAAATTTTGCGATTGGCCCCTAATGTTAGTTCTGTTTTGACATTTGTGTAGTAAACACTTGCGAAATACACGTGAATAAACAATGTTACGCTACACTGCTCCAGAACGCGAAATATTGCTGACTATTTATTTGACCAATAATCGGTCGGTGACTTTGGCACAACGTGAATTTCGTCGCAGATTTCCTGGCCGTCCAACGCCTACTGGTGAAACACTGCGACGTTTAGCCGCTCGCCTCGAAGAGATTGGCACAACACGAGATGCTACCAGGCGTGGCAGACCCCGGAGTAGCCGTTCTGCAGAGAATATTGCTGCTGTAGCCGAGGATGTCATGGAAGCGCCGTTGATATCGACCAGACGACGTGCCACGCAAATGGTTATCAGTCGACGGTCTTTACAGCGAATTTTGGTACAAGATTTGAAGATGTTTCCGTACAAAGTCCATCAGCTGTTAGCTGCTGACCGCCAATCGCGTCTAACATACGCTCAAGCCATCTTTAATCACCACCAAGAGGAAGATGATTTTTCATCAAAAATAATCATGAGTGATGAGGCCCATTTCCATCTTAGCGGGTACGTAAATAAGCAAAATTTACGCTTCTGGGGCACTGAAAATCCGCGTGTAACCCACGAAGAGCCATTACACCCGCTCAAAGTCACTGTATGGTGTGCTGTTTTCGCTGGAGGAGTCATCGGACCTTTTTTCTTCGAAGACGTCGCGGGCCAAACGGTTACTGTGCATGGTGAGCGCTACAGAGCAATGATCAACGAGTTCTTTTTACCGCTACTTGATGAATTGGGATTGGAAAACATGTGGTTCCAACAGGACGGTGCAACGGCACACACTGCACGTGCCACAACCGATATGCTGAAGGATGCATTTCCCGGGCGCCTATTCTCCCGTTTTGGCAATTTGCACTGGCCAGCAAGATCACCTGATTTGACCGCTCCAGACTTCTTTTTGTGGGGCTTTTTGAAGTCGCGGGTTTATGTCAACAAGCCTCAGACTCTTGCAGCTCTTAAAGAATGTGAGGACCTATCGCCGGAAGTTTTGGCCAAAGTGATGGAAAATGCCATAAAAAGGGCTCAAATGACAATCAACTGTGGCGGCGGTCATTTACATGACATCATATTCTCGACTTGATGTAAAAAAATTAAAAGACCAATAAAAATAATCCACAAGAAGAATCAAAGTTTTTCATTTTTTTTTTTTTTTAATTACAGCCAAAAAACATCGGAAGTTTACTTTTGCGCCACCTTGTACTAGACAGTTGATGTTAACTCTAAAAGCGTCTATGATCAACTCCACTCACGACTGCCACCTCTGCCACTATTTATACACACGCCATCTTTCGTGAATCTTCCACAATGCTCTTAACGAACAAACTAGTATGTTCGAATTCTAAAGCTTTCGATGTCAGTGTTAACAGCTTAAACATTTAGTTTTGCCATACTTATAAACAATGCAAATAACCGCATGCTAACAACAGGCAGTCGTTACAGACCGTTAAATTCAAATCGCTATTGCAAATTCGTAACACTGTCCCCCACTTAAGCCTGTTCGTCTCGAATAGGCACAGACTCACCTCTACAGTGGGCAGCTAGTCATTTTAGATGTTCAACCTTAATTCCCGATATCGATCTTCCACATTTCCGTATTCTATTGACCATGTCATCCAATCTATTAACCACCCTATGTGGTCCCTTCCAGTAGCTCTGTAGTTTGGAAGACAAACCTTTACCACGTTGTGGGCTACATCTGGTCTTCACTTGGTCGCTGGTCATTTTAATTCGTCACCAAACGAATTCATGCATTTCTTTGGCGAATTCATAAAGAAGAAAGTGAAAATGGAGAACAATAAATTAAGTAAGTGTTAATGTTTTTCGTTAAAAAAAGATGATACATTTGTTTGACATGCTTGAAATAAGGTCTCTTTTTTAACGTAACCTTAAAAGTGCTTCGATTGTTTTCAAAATGTAACTTCGTGGAAGCTTTAAAAATTTCGGCGAAGTTCGGCAGATTGAAAGCAATCACAAATGAATATAGTGAAATGTTATAAAGCAATTTCCATTTACATTTGATAGCCATTTTTAGCCGTTTTCAAATAATTCCATATTTTTTAGGTTATTGCGTTTAAAAAAAGCAAAGTTGTTTGAAATTTTGCTTAACGAAAATTCAAGGCAAGAAAAGCAGGATAAACTTGTGGATTTTATAGTCCACAAAATTGGTAAAGAAATATATTCAAGACGCTTTTTGGAGAGAACTGGGTCTTCATGTGGATATGCCTAAAGTTGGCGGCTCTGGCAGCACAAATGACGGAAACACTGCGCGTAGAGCATTCACCGATCACGAAATCTTTGCTAACGTTACGGGCGTTGGCCAGACATTAATTTTTCGTTTTAAAATTATATTAATTTGCTTATCATGCCAGTTTCCTCTGAACTCCACAAAATTTGAGGCGTTCTGCTTTCAAACAGCCGATTTGATCGAAAAGCTTTATCCTTGGTTGCCGATGACTGCTACAGTCCACAAAGTGCTTATACATTTCAAGCAGATTATTGACAACACTGTGCTTACGATTGGTTACTTTGAAGAAGCAGGTGCTGAGTCCAGGCACAAAATTTATAAGGCTGACAGATTGCATCACGATCGTAAAAACAGCAGAAGATTAAAATTACGATTCAAAAATTAAAGTTTTTATGCTAGAGTGTTTTTTATTCGGCTTGAAGTCAGAAGTAATAAAAATTAAAACACAAATTTATTATTTATTTAATGTTTGTTATACCTTACCTTCCTTTTTGTTTTAATTTCCCTTAAAAGTATGCATTAATTTAGCTGTTATTAATTTAGCACAGAAAAAGTAGTCATTTAATTTATAGTGCATCCGTTGGTTTCAACACCCATAAACCATTGTCTACACAATCCTCCTATTCCTCACGGGCCCTTACCAAATCCTCTGACTGCGGTGGCAACTTTTGGTGCTCATCTAATACTAGCCTTCTTACTTGAGACTTGCTCTCATATCCGACATCAAGGGATATTTTACCATTTCGCCAATTCATGACTTTTTGTTCCATATCTAAAGTAATGCTGTGGTTAATCATGAAGTCTGCACCAATGATTACTTCATACACAATATCGGCAACAACAAATACATGATTTACGCTAATGCCACCAATTGTTAGTTTCACATTTACTTTACCATGGACATTGGCAGGCTCTCCAGTAGCGGTGCGTAGACTTACATTGTAAATTGATTCAATTGCTTTCTTTATTAAATCTGATCTGATGATAGACTGTGTGGCCCTCAGATGTGGGGGCAAGCCATAGTGCTAGCTCGTTTTAGTTTAAAGGTGATTCTTGTGATGATTAATGATCTGACTGCCGGTTGTTTCTTGGAGGTGAGGCAGATCTGGTTCGTTTTCTCGGTGCTTTGCAGTTTCGCTGAATATGACCAGATTTACCGCAGTTATAGCATTTGATTTTAGCTTTACCTTGTTTCTCATTAAAGGCCTCCAAAACCTTTTTTAATTCGTCGACTATATTTCTCTTGCTTTCAGCAATAACTTCGATATTATGCACCTTGCATATTTACTGCTTAGAAATTATCTTTGCTGTTTCTTGTACCAGCGCGAATGAGACGGGTTCAGTGAATGATGACTTTGGTGTGGCACATACCGCATGATTTATTTTAGGATCACGTATACCATTCACAAATGCCTGAATTTCTGTGGCTCGCTGGCACGCTTTCAAGAACTACCGCTGCATTTCCTTTTAAGGCCAATATCAACTCTATAGCTTTTTCTTCCGTTGTTCCGTAAGTTTCTCTTAGCAACTGTTTCAAACTGGAACTTGATAACATTAAATGGTATGCTGCCATCAAAACTAGGGGCCTTTATTCTACTGGATACTTCTGGAATAATTCGCACAAGTCCATCTTGGCATTGAAGATTATTCATCTTTATTTCAAGATCATGTAGTTTTTGATCCACACTATTCTCTAAATCTGATACCTTCTTGTCAATGGCATCCACTCTGCTGTTAATAACCTCAGACATTTCCTGAATTTTCTCATCTGTGGCTCTAGAGGATTCTTGAAGTTTCGCTTCCATTTCAGCTAAGTGCTTAATAGTTTTTTGACTTCTGCTTTAACCTCAGCTCGAAGTTTCTCGTTGTCGGCAAGATGTTTCTCGTTGTTGACTCTAGAAGTTTCTTGAACTTCAGCAAGAAGTTTCTCGTTATTGACCTTAGACGTTTCTCGCAGTTTCGTTTGCATTCCTTCCATCTTTTCCATCATAGCCACAAACATTGTGCTTAAATCCATGCTGCTTGTTGTTGCACGGGAAGAAACTTCCATTTCTTCTTTATACTCAAATTCGTAAGCTCCAATGTCAATATCACGCCTGTACATATGGCCGTTATTGAACCTTTTTGTTAAAATAAACATACTTATATAACTTTTAATTTTTATAAATTTGGCTGAAAAAGGTTACCTCAAACTTTTCAACAGAATTTAATAAATTTACGGATCAATAAGCAAAGATTTGTTCTGTTAAGTCCTTCAAACATTTCTTTTTTTTAACAAAATCAAATAAAGTACCTAAAGTTTCATCCAATTGAATAATTAACTAGTTCATTATTCATCATGGTTTTTGAATATTTCGAGGCCAAATAATGCCTCCTTAGTGGCTTAATACTGTTAACGGGGCAACTTTAATCAAATCAAAGTGAATTACATTTGTAGATCTTATAAGGGACTAAATATTTCAACTGAATCTTTAAAATATGAGAAGTTTAATTCATATCGGTCAGTTATGATTGATACACATAACATTTCATTATGTTTATCGATAGTTTAGTGTGCAAACGTGATAAGTCCCTTTTCACACATTCTGTATGAGTCATAGAAAACGTTCTAATATCCTTTGTTTTAAATATTTTTGAAATTTGTTAATTCATATTTTACTTATATGGTAAGATTATAGTGATAAATAATCTCAGTTTAGAAAAAGTTTGTTAACGGACTTTACTAATTTTCTTTATTTGTATCGTTTTAACTCAGTTATTTGATTTAAAGTCTCTATTCTCACTAAAGTTGCTCTCAAAAGACAATAAAGCAAATTTGTTGATATCAGTATTGATATAAAAAATTAAAAAATTATCAAACATTTCCTTACAAAATGTATGGACTTAGCACGTTTAAACACTAAACTACCAATAACTATTGATTTTTTGTTTAATGTAATTATTTATTAGCTTAATATTAATATAAAATAGTAGTATTATATAAAAAGAAAATTATGCACCACGATTTAAAACTTTGACACCAGGTGGTGCATGCAATCTTCTTAAAACAATCGGGAAATTTTCACTAATTATGTAGTCGTCCTTAAAAACAATTACCAAATTTAATTCAAATTCTGAAAAATAAAATTTATAATTTAAGATTATTAATAAAATAAACTTTAAAACAATTTACCAATTTTGAAGTTTTTTGTTATTAAAGTTGGGCACGTAAATAGTCGCGGTAATATCATATAAATGGGTATTTCCAATTTAGGACATATATTACCATCAGCTATTTGTATGGTCTGAATTTCTGTGGCATCTTTGGAATAACCTTCATTACAGCCACACGTCTCCACACGCACCAATTGCAGTTCAATTGACTTAATGGCCGCTTCAGTGTGTTGTATAGTCAGCTGGCCCCTCAAGGGTTGTGTTATACAAAATTCTGTGCGCTCCAATTTGCCGGTTATTAAAAATCTGGGCATAGTTATGCGTTCCTTAGAGTTTTTCTGCAAACTCTCGGGGCTAATACTGAAATTTATTTCCTTGTTAGGCAATTTAATGCTATCCTCTGCCGGAGGTTTATATTGTATGCAAAACTGTTGTGTCTTTTGCAAAGATTTGGCCAGAAAACTACGTTTCACATCACATTTTAGCTGATAATTAATGCTAATGAAAACTCCATGGTAAGTTTCATAGAGTATGCGAGGTTCCTTCTTACATTGCAAAGGAAATTCAAAGTGAAATTCTGAAACGCCAGCGGAGATTTTGCCAGGTGCAGATAACTCATAGACAGAGTTGAAAAGTGTAATGGGTTTAACGGAGTTGTAGAATGCATCCAATAAGCCAACGGATTTGCTGTTGCTTAACTGCAGATTTACCACACCTTCAAGGGTCAATGTAATGCCGTCATGTTTGGTCTCCGAGGGACAAGTAAATTGTACGCAACCATTTAGAAGTTCCTTAAATGTGGGATATTGTATGTAATTAGCTTTCCTTGTTATAGATTAAAAACATACTTACACCTTCATAATATATTTTATTTTCTCGTTTTAATTTAATTTCAAAATTGATTGAACTCATTATACATTTATTCTGCAGATAAATGATTTATTGCAAAAACACAAAATTCTCTAAGAAAAACAATCACCACTTGTGTTGTTGTTGTAACAGTAAAAATCAAAATAAACAACAGCTGTTAGTGATGCCAAGTTTTGTATAAGTAATTATAAAGTGTGATACCAAGTTTAATGAACTATTCGGTCTAGTAAACTCAACCGAATTCATTTAAATTAATCGAACCCAATATAAGATATGTATATAAAACTAACATGCGCTTATTAGTATATTAAATCTATATATATAAAAGTGAATGTGTGTCTGTATGTATGTATGTTTATTATTATTAGTTTGGGCTTTATAGACGGCTAAACGGCTGAACCGATTTGCTTGAAATTTTTACAGTATATTTATCTATGCCTGGAAGGAGCTATAGGCTACTTTTTGTTTTGAAATTTTAAGTGGGCGTGGTACCTCCCATACAAAGTTAATTTTAAAAATCAAATATTTAGGAAACTATAATAGCTATTGTTCTCAAATTTTGCATGAGCAATTCCACTGTTTGTTTAAATATTTGCGGCAAAAATGGAAGTAGTAGCCACAGAGGGCGTGGCACCTCCCATATGATGATAATTAAAAAAAATGTATATATCGGAAACAATAAGATATATGGTACGGTTATTCTACCATCAATATTAATATTTAGGACAAAAATGGGCGGACTATCAATAGTGGGCGTGGCACCTTCCATACATATGATGACAAATTATAAATAGGGAAAGATATATCATCTATCAATATTAATATTTAGGACAGAAATGCGCTGACTACCAACAATATTAAGTAAATGTTAAAATTTGTATACATTTGAAACCCTTATCTATATATAAAAGTGAATGTGTGTTTGTATGTATGTATGTATGTATGTATGAAATGTATAACATTTCCATCTAACTTCTGCAGCATGACGCAATCTATAGAAGAGTTAATAAATTGCGTGTTCCCCAATATCGGAAAAAATTTTAAAAACAAGCTATGGTTATGTGAACGCGCGTTACTGGCAGCCAAAAATATAGACGTTATCTCCATCAACAGCAACATTCTGAATACCATCGATGGTAATCTAAAAATTTATAAATCAATCGACACTGTTACAAATATTGAGGATGTCGTCAATTATCCAGTCGAATTTTTAAATTCGTTAGATTTACCGGGCTTTCCACCACATGACTTGCAGTTGAAAATTGGTGCTCCTATTATTTTACTAAGAAACATTGATCCACCCCGACTTTGTAATGGCACTCGACTTATAGTAAAGAAATTAATGAACAATCTAATCGAGGCGACCATTATAACTGTAAAGTACAATGGATCTGCAACGTATTCCGATGATAACTTCGGAAATGCCATTTGATTTTAAGCGATTGCAGTTTCCTATTCGCCTAGCATTTGCAATTACAATTAATAAAGCTCAAGGTCAGTCTTTGCAAGTTTGTGGACTAAATCTAGAAAATACATGTTTTTCACATGGACAGCTTTATTTTACATGTTCGCGAGTGGGAAAACCCACAGACTTATATGTATATGCACCAGAAGGAAAAACCAAAAATATTGTATATCCTAAGTCATTAGAATAAAAAATAATTAATAAAAGTAATGTATATATCAAACATTAAATAAAAAATGTTTTTCTATAAACTTCTATATTTAACATTAAGGTTATAAATAAGAAACAAATAATGTACTACTTATTAAAATAGAAACTAATTTTAGATAAACTAAATAAGTATATTGTAAATCATAAGATAATATAATAAGAATTAATTTAAAAGGAAAACTGTAGATTTAAATAACTTAATAAATATATTTGTTTAACTCTAAACTTTTTATTTCATTACGATACGGGTAGCGAAGCACACCGGGTTTTAGCTAGTGTTTTAATAAATATAAATTATTTTTTATTGCAAAAACTACTTCTATTGCAAAAACTACTTATTGCAAAAACTACTTATTGCAAAAACTACTTCGAATAACCGAACTATTTCTTACGAATAATTTAAAATTTACCATTTTTGAATAATGACAATTCAAATAATTTTATATATAATAATCGAATAAAACGAATAATAATAATAGTTTTATTTAATAATTTTTTCAAAACTGTTTATAATTTTAATTTTAAATAAATAATGTCTTACGCTACGAGGTCAAAAAATCACATCTAGAGAAGCTAAAATATGATATTATATTGATTTTTTTTATTTAGAATGGGATTGAAATATGATATTATTTCTGATATCCGATTTTTAACCACTCTATATATTTTCCCTTTTATTGATGTCCTTTATATTAAAACGAATAATACTAATCAAAATGTAATTTTAAATGTGTGATTTTTGTGTATTTTTTTATTTGAAAAGTATTTGCTCACAGATGTTCACAATATATATTTAATGCAAGTCAGTTTATTATTTTAGCCAGTTACTCTGGACACATTTTTTCGACTTTGATATAAAAAATTTACTTGAAGGCAGTTTTTAAATGATATCAAAATATTTAAGATTAAATTATTATTTTAGGAGACATCAAACATTCTTTCATGATTTTCCTGCTTTAAATTGTTGTTAGGAGGGCAACTTTATTTACTACTTTTTTAATACAACAGTGTGTAGTTTTTTTTTTTTTTTTGTTGACACAATACGCTGATTTTTTTATTTGTGCAGTTGCTTTTTGATATTTCTTTCTTCATTCCAACAAAAATTTGATCGGGGAAATCATTTGAATTTGATTTTAATTTAAATTAATTCAACTAATAATATTTTTTTTATTACAAATATGAAACGATTGTAAAGTAAATAACAAAATTGAAAATTAAGTAAAATAATGAAAAAATTGTGAAATATAAAAGAAAAACAAAAATTGTACAAAGAAGTTTCAAGACTAATAATTGTGTTTTTTTGGGTGTCTTACAAAATTGGTGGAGTCACGTCAGTAGCCGTACATAGTATATGAATGTGTTTGTGTAAGAGTTTGTGTATTTCAACAACAACAAACAAATAAAGGAATAACAAGTAAAACATAACAAAAGAATCATTTACAATAAAAAAGAGTTAAGTGAAATTTTTTTTGAAGAAATAATAGTAAAAAAGAAAAAAACTATTTGAAAGAAAAGTGGCTGTATTAAAGTTGGTTGGATTTGGATTAAAATTTCTAGTGTTACAATTTGGAAACAACTCAAGTGTTAAGTAAGTTAATATGATTTAAAATAATTGCTATCTATGTGAATACTGCATATTAAACGTTATAATTTATAATTATTTTTATAACTATTTAATGATTTTTATCAAAACATTGACGCAATCTTTGCTTTGTATATTTTTTTTATGAAGAAGCCCAGTTCATTGTCATAATAGAGTGTTTGTGTGTGTGTGTTTGGGGCATTACGACGTCATTAGACTTCATTGACGTTTTCCATGTTCTTTAATTTTCCTTATTTCTTTATTGCCATTATTGTCTGTTTATTTCATTTTGTTGTTGTTATTATTAAATACAGTTAACAATTAAGTTTGTCAAACCAACAAACTGTTATGACTTTTTTACGCCCCACCCTCCCCATTTTTCCATTCTCTTATCCAAGTGTCACTCATTGAACTTTATGCTTTAGCCGGCCTTTGTTTCGTCGGCATTTACAGTGGGTTTTTCTTTATTATTTGTATTTAATACTTATGCTTTCTTTTGTTTCTTTTCCACAGTCTGTGTTTATCATTTTTTTTTTTTTTACATTATTTTTATCATAAGTTTTCGTTTGTTGCCTTTTGTCACTGTGTTGTAGTTATAGTTGTTGCTGTTGTTATTCTTGTTGATTACAATAATCTAACGAGTTTGAGTGAGTACTTTGTGTCATGTGTAGTGTACACTTGTTTATTTTATCTCTGCTTAATGAGGCACTACTGCTAGTGGGTTGCAGCTACTGATAAAAGCAGAGGAAAAAAATCATTGTTTTTCCGTTTTCTTAAAAAAAATATATGGAAAGAAGAATCAAGACATTTGTTTTGAATTGTCTAATATTTTCTATTAACTGTGTGCCTCAATTAAATAAAATTATTAGAAATTGAAATGGCTAAGTATTAGCATAGAGCAGAGTGTAATAGAGAAGTAGTTAGATAAAGACAAGGAATGAAACCAGAGCATGGATTCAGTTCGGAAACAATCAGTAAGGAGTCAGCCGTAAAATAATTGAAAGACCTCTTCCAAAAACATGAAGTAACAAACTAATCATTAACAGAATTTAACGAGGGACTACAGTTCACTCGCGATAATATGAACTCCCTAATATATGAACACCCTAATATATGAACACCCTAATATATGAACACCCCAAAATATGAAAACTTTTTTATTTCCATTGGCTACTCCAAAATACGAACTTAGTGCAGAAGCTTTCAAATATGAACAGCTTATTTTGGTTTTTTTTTAAACCTTTTATAGCAATGTTCAGAATGGTATCATGATGAGGAATGGTCCACATGATGTTTCTATTTTCAAAAGAGCTCCCAACACGTACGGTAGGAAAGCAGACCTATTAGCTTAGTTCTCGGATTATTTGTTACGAAAAGGTAAAGCCAATGCAAGTTTAAAAACATACAAGGCTCAAAAAGAACTTTGCTAAAAATTTAGAGGCCAAATACAGAGCACGGAAATTGAAGTCAAATTTTATAAAAAAATATACCTGCTGTATAATAGACAATGTTTTGGAAAATGTTTCGCAGCTTCCGGGTCAATATTTTTATGTTGCTGATGCTCGAGAGAATGTTGTAGAAAAGTTTAGGTCCCAAAAACATAAACTTTTCCCAAAAAGGTCTTGGAATGCAAGCCATATGCAGTTGCGGCAAAACAAGCCAATCATTTGCTGCAAAGAGCTCTATAAACATCAAAATTTACATCAAGGAATGTTTACAAAAGAGGATGCTTCCATTCATAAGACTTCTTAATGTGTCCACTTATTTTTGGCCTGATTTAGCATCATCCTTTCACTATGGTAAGCTAGGTCTTGAGTGGTACAAGAACAATAATAAGGTATTTGTACCAAGAGAGCCAAAAAAGTGTGCAAAAGTGCGGTAGATTTTAAACGCAGATGGACTACCTGTTCGAACAAAGTAACAGAAAGCACTATAAAAATCTTAATGGAAGGATTTCCGCAAAAGGTTCATAAATTCATCACTATTGATGAGAACTATAAAAATAATATTTTTTGTAAGTTGTAATAATAATTTCAATCAAATAAAAAAAATCAAATCTTTTTATTAACATTTATGTACATATGTTAAGATTTGTTCGATATCACTCCTTAATGAGGATAAAATCAAAGCTCTTCTTTTTAAACTGAATATAACAGATTTATTTAACTTCGTTTAAAAGATATGTGGATCTTCTATTGAGATCTTTTACACCACATCTAGATAACGTATGTTCTAGTGTCTCCACGATTGTTGCGTTTTAGATAAATTAGCTAAAAGACATATAAAAAAGATTTAAGTGCCCAAAACAGAGCTGTAAATATGATCTTAATGTAAGAAACGCCTACCTTGCTATAAGATACACTTATAATCTTGAATTTTTAAATAAATCCCGAAATTTTTATTATGAATTGATAATAAATCCAACAGAAGACACTTGGTAGTTTGATTCTGAAAACTAACAACTCAAATATATTAGACAAAGGTTTTTAAAACATTTGTTTATTTTGTTGATAAATTTAATTCGTTATTAATTTTAATAACTAAAATATTACATGTTAACAAGATAGTAACTCATTAAATCGATTTTAAATTTTATAAAATAAATAAATACAAAAATAACTAACAAATTTAGAAAAATACGTATTTAAAATCATACATTTATCGGTTTCGTTCAAGTTATTTAGGTTACATATATGAAATCTTTAAGCAACTAGTTTTAACAAGAGGCTGCTTCATCAATTTTATGTCATTGTACTCTTTATAGTACAAATCATAAGCGAAAATAAAATAAAAGGTAACCATGAAACATTGCATGTGGGTGCGTTTTTGAGCTCTAAATAACATCTCGTGTTTGTTACCATATTTGTCAAAACATTAATATTTATACACACAAACGTTAACATTAATAATTACCCATAAGCTGTGGCTCTTTTTAAAAGTTTCTTAAAGAATAAAGTTACTGGATATGAGTAAAAAAGATAAGAAAAGAAATTAAAAATAAATTCTTTAAGTAATTTTTTTTTTTTTTTGCAAATTTAAACCCACGAATACTTGACTAGGCCTTGCGTTGAAATTTTGTTATGTTTTTGTGCTCAATAGTTGGGATCATACTACTTATTTCAAAATTTGTGTTAAGTATTTTATGTAACAGGGCAACTTTACACAATCCAAATATTCCCAAGACAGCCGGTTCTACGCACAAGGTATGACCCGATCTGAATTGGCCAAGGGCTTTCAACTCAGCGACCACTGCTGCGACAGCAACATAATTCTAAAAACTCAGAATGATTTTTCTGCTACAGTTAAAGTGTTTTCTATAGAAAATTTTTTATATAATAGTATTTTGTATAGAAAGTTTTTTGTATACCAGCTAATACTTACTACGCTAATATGAAAAAAGTACTACATATTTCAATATTATTTTGATTTCAATATTTATTTCATTGTAATAATTTATTTTAGTATTTTTTCCCACAAGTTTTTTTTTAAATATTTAGTAAAAATATCTGGAGTCAATATTTGCGAAAATTTAAAACCCAAAATAATAAACGATTTTAGTGCTGGATTGAAGCAAAAAACGATCAGTAATAAATGTTGAAGTAGTAAAGGGCCATTTCTGGCTAATAAAAGCTTCTAAATAAAATAACACAAGAAAGAATTACCTAACTACCATCATTCGAACACTATATTTATATTGATTTGATCTGGTCTAGTTTTTCTGTTACAGCCAGTGCTGTAATATGTAAAGATTTTAAATTCTCCTACATGTACAAACAGATAGAAAATAATAAAAGCAATACCTCCAATCGATCAGCTACGTCAGAAGCAATCGAAAACGATTCATTAGACACTGACTTTCAAGAAACTTTCTCATCTAATGAATCAAATCTGCTATTTCAAAAAGATCTCAATGATTTGATACGTAACTTAAATTTCTCCAAACAACAGGCAGAACTTTTGGCCTCCCGATTAATGGGATGGAATTCATTACAACCCGAAACAAGAATATGTTACTATCGCAATCAAGCTGAAGAGCTAAAAGGTTTTTTTTCACAAGATGATCAGTTAGTATTTTGTAATAATGATTATGGCGTAATCACAGCCTTGGGTATAGAATATAACTCAAAAGAGTGGCGTTTGTTTATCAATGGTTCGAAAGTATGCTTAAAAAAAGGAAATCTCTTACACTAGGACAAACAATTATTGAAAATACTTCTTAGTCCAGCCTAATAATATATTTTTACCACATAAGTTTGGGCTCATGAGAAACTTCACGAAAGCTATAGATAATATTGGTGATGCCTTTTTATATTTGAAAGTAAAATTTCGTAAACTGAGTGATGCAAAAATTAAAGAAGGCATATTTAAAGAAAAACTTACTGAATGAGAATCCTTAATAAAAGTGACTCTAAATTTTCTCGGAAATGACCGAACGAGCGACTATGAAACTATTGTCGCGGATCTACTATCTAGTTATAAGGATTTGGGTTGTACATAATAAGTCGTTGAAAATTAATTTCCTACATTCACATTTAGATATCTTTCCTAATAAATTGGGAGCCGTCAGCGATGAACACTGTGAAATATTCTACCAATGTATTTCTAAGCTAGAAAAACTATATCAGGGCCAGTGGGTACATGAATGCTGGCGGACTACTGTTGGACATTACAAAGAGACATTCTTTAAGCAAAATATAGAAGAAAATCATAAAGTTACATTCACGTTTACATTACATTATAAAAAATAACGTAATTTTGTTGATAAAAACTGAGATTTTCTAGCATAGAATAAAATCAAATTTCGAAAGAACTATTCGTATTTAAAACATTATAATTATATTTCTGTTATCCTTATCCCTGTTTCAAGCATAACTATACAAACGTATTCTTGTTACAAGCAAAAAGTATTTTTTTTTTTTTGTTGACCTGTGTAATTTAATATAGTATATTAACAAGGATAGTATAAATTATTAAAAAATTTTTAAAGAAAAAAAATTTAAATAATTATATATACTAGAGTTCGTTTGGGGACCAGGTCGCTTCATTTGTTTTTCGGGTATCATAAGTTTTTTGAAGGTTTTTGCGTAAATAAAAATAATGGCGGTCTTTTTTGAGGAAATTTTCACTCCTAAAGGAGGTACAACGCAACTAAAGACGCGGATTTTGAGCTCATTTCTGTAGAGTAAAAACGGTTTAAGATATTGCAAATCTGATTTCACCAATCGATTCTGCAGCTAAATTCAATACAATGGACGTTTTTTAAACCCTTAAAAAAAGTTTAAAAAACCCACAACAGTGTCAAAATTTGCGTGATGTGTTTCATGAAACCAATTGCAATTTTCTATTTGATAAAAATGTCAAATAAATTCAACAAAAGCATTAACAAAAGATTTTCTAAATTGTATAAATTTGAATTCTAAAAATGTATAATGAAAGCGAAATCTTTTGAACAAACAATGTAAACATAGATTGAAAGATTTAGCTTATGTGCTTACTGTTGAATAACATTTCGATACACAATGCCATTTATCCATCGTTCTGTTCCAAAATCATAGATTTATATTTAATTGATTTGTATTTCTAAACATTTGAAATCTAAATCAGTTCAAGTTTGCGAGTCTAACTTATCAGAGTTGCGTAAATGTATTTCCATGCAATTTTTGACAGTTCATTTGCGAGAGTGTAAAAATGCTCAGATTGCAAAGTTTGGGAGGCATTAAGCGTTTACATAATGTTTTAAATATATTTGAAATCTGTTAACGTAGTTTTATTACTTATTTGATATAATTTATAATGAGAAATAATGGTAGTTGATAATTTTGCAAAAAAATTGACGTTTGCATACCATAAAATGGACCTAACACTTTTCCATAGCACATTATAACAACGAGAATAAAACGAAATAATTGTAACCTTTTTTTAAGCAAACAGTGGTTTTAACTTATATTAGAATAAGTTAAAATACACTGATTGCTTAAGAAACGTTAGCTAAAGATATATTAATGAAACACTATAAAAATAGAGGTTTCTGTAATTAAAAATGAAGAATAAACTTGTGTTTTATAAAGTGTTGAAGATTAGAATCAAACAATAGCTATAAGCTCATAAAAATAAATATACTTAATACATATGTGAGAAAGTTTTTATTCTCTGTGCAATATAAAAAAATAAGTTATTTAAATTAATCATTAGTTGTGGTTGACCACTTAAATTACATTTCACTTTCCATATGTAAATCTTTGAATTAAAGTATTTACAATGGTAAATTTCTTTAGGTAAACAATATTGGATTTTATTATTTAAAATATTTTAATTTAGTACAGATAGATTATTTTAATAATATGACAAACGTGATCTTGTTTTGGTCAAATAACGATAGTCATTGCAACTGTAGTAAAAAATGTATAGTGCATCTTTGGCACCATTTATTAAAGGTTACTACTAATTACCATATAATGTGTTACATTTGCAACGATCACAAAAGAACAAAAATCGTTGCCATTTATGCAATTTTCATTTATGTAGCTTCTAAATATTCTTAGACAACACTTTTTGCTTCCATTTTAATAATTTTAATTAAAAAATACAAAAACGATATAAATAATAGCCTGTTTCAGATTTCGTTAAAACACTGCTCTAATTAATTAATTAATTAACAAAGTAAAAATACTAAAACTTTATTTATGCTTTACTTATACGCAGCACAAATTTAGTTGTTTATTCTCTCTAAGAACACAAAAACAAAGTTTTTATCAATATAAACAATTGCTATTTTTACCAATTTTAGTATTTCTTTTGTTTATATTTTCTCATATTGTTTTAGTTTATGTTTATTTTAACAACCTTGCTCAAAAATTTACCCTTAATCTGTTTTTTTTTTTTTTTTTTGTTTGTTTGTTGTTGTATGTTTTCAATTTGTTTTCTAAATATATTTGCATTTTGTGTTTAGTCATGTTTATTTTTCTTAAATTTCTTTTATTTATGCACCACACATTTCCTCTGTACAAAATAATTCGATATTGATTTCTAAAAATAAAAAAAATACGAAATGATTTTACGACCTTTTGTATTTAATGTAAATGAAACAAATTTTGTTAAATTGCTATGGAATGTAGCGGAAATATTTTGTAATTATTTCAAGATTTATGATGAGAAATTCTTGCAAAATTGTATACAAAATTAAGAAGTTAGCTCTAATTTTGAAATCGATCATATGTATAGAGCTTACAAATAATTGCTAAGGAAAACTGTTAAAATTTTTCGCAAACTTTGAAAATTATAAAAAATTATTTTAGTATTTTTTATGCCCAGTATAAAATAGTGTACAACCCACACAGAATTTTGAAAAACCTCGTCAAATGTCAACAAGACAAAATTAGGAGATGTACAAATTTAAATGCATTTTATTTCAAAAGAAACAGTGCTTAAAAGTAACGGACTTTTTAATTGCTCAATTCACAACACTCACAGTGGTTTAGAAACATATTATTTTGGAAATAATTTGGTAGCTAGTGAACGATTGGAGATAACTTATTGAAATTCAACACAGTAAGATCTGAGGTGTTTCTGAGTAGAATGAGGCGACTGACCCAAACAAATTTAAAAATAAAATCACCAAAAGTTAATTTATCATTCCAATATCAGGAAATTTTATATTAAGACAGTATTTTTAAAAACCCTACGCATGTATGGGTTATCTCTTTTTTCTCTACCTAGGGTCCGACATTTTTTTAAAATATCAGTTAGATTTGTGATAAAATTGTAAATAATATAGAGAAATGTTTCACAAAATTATACGACTCCTATAAAAATCTATAAGCACCCGAAAATATGAACGCGATTTTTGTTTTTAAAAAGTTATATGTCATTTTGGAGGGTACATATATGTCATTTATTGTCACTTAGTTATTGAACATTATAGTGTGAACAACAAAGTTTTTTTTTTTGCTTCGAAAATGTCGAATTTTATACCAACAAAGCGTTATATAGGCGAAGTTTTTCTTTACTTCTTTAATTTGAAAAAAGTGCCGCTAAAGCACACCGATTGCTCACCGAAGCTTATGGTGTTTGTGTTTCATCGGTTTCAACGTGCGAGAGATGGATTGTACGGTTCAGAAGTGGTGATTTTGACACGGAAGACAATGATCGCCCAGGTTAGCTAAAAAAGTTTGAAGACCAAGAATTACAGGCATTACTACATGAAGATTGTTGTCAAACTTAACAAGAGCTTACAAAATCATTGGTTTCTACTTAATCCTGCAAGCAGCAGGATTCATACAAAAGCAGGGAAATTGGGTGCCATTCAAATTGAAGCTGATAAACCTTGAAAGACGACTTTGTATGATGAACGCTGCTTAAACGCTATAAACGAAAATCATTACTTGTGATGAAAAATGGATTTGTGAAGCCCGCCCACACCAAAGCCAAATATCCATGGCGCTAGGGTAATGCTCTGTATTATGTGGGACCAAAAGGGTTCTATATATTATGAGCTGCTGAAATCTGGTCAGTCCATCACGGGGGACCTGTACCGAACGCAACATATTCGTTTGAAGCGAGAATTGGCCGAAAAACGCCCATGACACGCAAGGCCTCAAAAATCTATTTAGAAAGAAGCGATTGGGAAGTTTTGCCCCACTCGGAGATACGCTTCACTTCAGAACAGAGTATCCGAAATTGCCTTGATTCGTACTTGTCCTCAAAATATGAGCAGTTCTTTTTTCTCGGAAGCCATATGTTGCTTGCAGAGATGTGCATGAATACCATTCAAATGAGATATTTTTTATTTTGCAAAAATTAATACTGAGTTATCACTATTGCATATTCTGTAAACTCTTACCATTCACAAAAGCAGCGAATCAATATGAGTGTTACGAATATAAGAAGAGCTTTTTGAGTTAATATACACTTTCCTTTATGAGTTGAATTAATTTAAGACTGTATTTAGAAGGATTTTTCTTGCATATTTCTATTCTTAAAAAAAAGGAAAACACTATTTTCAATATTTTTTATTATTTCGGAGTTTATTGTATCAAATTAAGACGAAATTTAGTTCTTGAACCACGCGCGAAAAGTTATTTAAAACAAATTAATGCACTGATTTTGTAGTATTATCATCGAGCTTTTGTGAATCATTTGAATACTTTGCATACAAATCAAAACACAGTAATCATTTTTGAGTTGTTTTTGCTAACGGCATTTCAAAAATGATTGAGAAAATGCAATCAATTGCAAGCACCGCAAGCAATATAATTAGCACATTAGCGAATCAACTCATGTAATCTCTGGTTGCTAGAAAGATTGGAAGAGGTAACTAGACGACCTTTGACCGAGTCGGCTTCTTTAGGATTGGTTTTAATTTTTAATATCGAAACGCTTGGGTATAAATTATTTAGTAATACTCATCTTATGTGAAAATTATATTAAAAAACGATCCAAATATTAAAAATAATATAAATATCAACTAAATTGAATATGCAATATTAGAAATTTGAAAGCTATAAGTCGGTATTAAGTTTTAGTGACAAATAGTATGTCTGGTAAAAATTTGGCTTACCATAAACTAGAGTTTAGACAAGTAACGAAAGTTTTAGTTGGGAAAAACTACTACATTTTTCCACTCCATACAAAAGAGCCACTCTAATGTTCATGCATCACTTGTGTTATTTTATTTAACACAAAATATTTTAAAATGTTATTTACAGTTTACTTTGTAAGTATCATAACATTATTGTTCTTCGCACAAAACCTGTTTGCGGGTGTTCAGCATAATGTTAAAATGTTATTTGTAACCTGTGTTGCCATATATTTTTTTTCCAAAAATATTTATTTCTGAAAAGAAATAGTTGACGAAATCGAACTTTTTTACTACACCATTATTAAGCTCAACAAAAATCTTCTTCTGAAATCCATTTCATCAGACTTGTTTTATCAGTGCCATATGACCTTTGAATGTGACTCGAAACAAATAGCGGTATCCAATTTATTTCTTCTTTTACATTTTTATTATTTGTAATGAATAATTTTGGTGAGAAAAAAATGCATCATACTGAATCTATAGTAAATGTATTTATTTTAGCTCTAGAAGATGGTAAAACCACTGTAAAAATTGTGCTCCAATTTTATATTAGCATATCCAATGTGTGCCGAATTGCGTAGCGATTTCGTCTGAGAAACAACATGGAAAGGAATTTAGAAAATTGTCGTCCACGAAAAACTAACCCTCGCCAAGACCGTCACATTTCAAAAGTGGTCTAAACTGATCCACTTATTAAGGCAGTAGATGTTGTTAGTTACTCAAGTCCCTATTAGCTTTCAGACATCTAGACGTCGCACCGTGGTGCCTGTAGAACAAGTGAGGTTGCAAAAATTAAAAATTTCATGAGTAAATCTATTGTACAGGAAATTGTCCAATTTCAAATATCCTACTCTTATTGTAATCAGATTTTTTGTTCAGAAGATATAGCCCTTTAAAGTTGACTGATTTTCAGTGTTCAAAAACAGACCATTTTATGGTTGTTGTTTTTTTTTTTTGTAGCAGCGCGAATAATTACACAATATTTAGGGGTTCTGCGAGATCAAGTCCAAGAAATTGTGCCACTTCTACTGGGTGGGTCCATAAATCTACTGGACGTAGTGAAGTAGGGTTGGCTGGACAGTTGAAAATGTGGAGGGTATCATGGGGACACTGACCACATGCTGGGCATAAGTTGAGGTCGGCACGGTCTATGCGGTCAACCATTTTATGGTAATTTGGTCCGCTTTCAGATACAGTATCTCGAAAACGAGACATGACGATATATTTATTGGTCAAAGGACCAAAGGGATAAACATTGGCTCAGATGGAAAAAAAGTACGTGCGCAGGCCTCCAAAACAAATATATTCTCCTCGATATTAATTACCAACAGTCAAACATGGAGACGGATCAATAATGGTGTGGGATAAGAAATAATATTCATATAAGATTGAATATAGCTCATTTATATTTTAATTAGGAGCTATCTCCCGGAGATATTAATGTCATTAAATACTGTGAGATACTGGAACAACACATGCTACCCCATCTTCGTGAAAAAATCGCCCCTGGTATTATATTTCAACACGACAATGGACAAGTCTCTTAGCAAGCAATTTTTTAAGCAACAATTAGTGCAATTATGTGCGATCTACCCAATAGAAAATCTGTGGAAGTTTGTATATCGGGAAGTAAAAAAGAATAACTTCTCAAATTTAAAAGATTTCGAAAGAATATTAAAAAAAGAGTGGAAAAAATATTTCTCGATACTACTATATATTTCTAGTTGATTCTATGCCTTCAAGATTAAATGCGGTAATAGAAAATAATGGCTTTGCCATGGAATATTAATTACAAGTATAATGTAATAATAAATACTATTTTAAATTTAATAAATATATTGAATTAGCACTTTTTTGCATCTTCAAAAACTTGCAAAAAAAAAGGGAAAACTTGATATATGGTAACACTGTTTGTAACATAACACAATAACACTGCGCATCTCAGTTCATCAAACCTGTTAAGTGTTATTTTTCCAACATATCAGTCTACAGTGATTTACACCCATTAACAAAAATAACCAGTGGAAAAACAAATGGAACATTTCTAAAGCACTTTGTACAATAATAATAAAATAGTGTTTAAAATGGAACATAAAATGAATATAAATCATAATAATCAGGTATGATTCCTTTGAGTTGAATAAATGTTAACATTTAATGCAATTTTTGTTACGTTTTAGTTAAAACAAACGCGCGTTAGACTCAAACCAATAAAAAAATGGACAGTGGCAGAAGAAAAAGCATTGATAGAGTTTTTATTAAACAATCGTGATGTGGAGGTTTGTTGTTTTCTATTATGTTTATGTGTACATGTATATTTTATTCAATAGTTTTCAGAAGCCAAATTCTCAGTTATTTTATCGGCGATTTTGCAAGGAAAGCAATTTGAACATTCAATGGAAGACGGTGCGTTCTAAAGTAAAAAACATGAGATATAGCTTCTATAGAGCTAGGGATTTTGAAAGTGAGACAAACGGTGTACTGGATAATGATGAAACTAAAAGTAGGTATTTTATAATATTAAACATTAAATACCTACTTCCTAACTTTGTTGCAATTTTAGGTATGGTGTTAAAAAAGTGCAGCTACTACCATGAACTAGAGCAAATTTTTGGCCACCATGTTGTACAACTTCCCATCAAAGACGAATCCTTTCAGTCTGAGCCTAACAATACGTTTGACTCAATAACAATTGAGAGCGATAATACAACAGATAAATCTGATGATGATAATTTTCCCTCTACTAGCAAAATACCTGAGCCTGAACTGCTTGAAATTAAACCAAATTTGATTCATTTAAATCACTATCCTATGGACTCTGAATTCAGCATAAAATGTGAAGAAATGGGTGTTAATATGAAAGAGTTACGCATGAAAGACAAAATAAAAGTGATGGAATTATTGCTAAAAGAAAAGAGAGTTCAATTGAAAGAAAAAGAATTGAGCAGCAAAGAAAATATAAAAATACATGAATTAAATAGCAGAGAAAAATTAAAAATACTAGAATTGGAAATGAAGGAGAGGCTGACAATGGAAGAACTTAAGCTTAAATATAAATGAATTTAAAATGTTTATATCACAACTAACTATAGAATATAATGATATTATTTCCGTTCACTTAATTTTAGAATATAAAGGACTGAACTATTAAATAAAAGCTATTACTTTTAAAAATATATATACATAGATATAATGAAAATAAAATAAATTTATAAATAAGAATGAAAAATAGGTTTTAATTAAAGATTAATCGAAGGAAAATATATTAAAGCATACTCTAGAGACAGACCGAATCCGAACGTAATATTCGACCAAAAAGTAATTTAAAAGGCACTATTTAATTCTGAAATAATTTGATTATCCTAATTTTAAATCATATTTCAGCTCATTTTTAAGTGCTCTGCAGCAAATACTTGAAAAATTAAAAACTTGATATAATCTGCACCTTGTTGTGGATAAATGAATTGCTTTTTGTTACAAAGAAACCAACAATTAGCAATTTTTATAATTCAATACTCTATTTTAGCTGCCTTTTTGTCAGGAGCATGTGTGTTGTTGAACGTTAATGACTTTCTTTCTTCACATTTCGTACCAAATTGTTAAAAATAAACCGAATAAAGAATTCTTTATTTCTGTCTACAATTTCATTTGTGTAATCAAAATGCATTTATAAACAAACAAAAAACACACAATAACAATTTCATTATCACTATCAACAAAGCAAAGATAAAAATTTTGCTATAATCGATATCACATCAAACAACAACAGCTACACACAATAACCAACACAAAAGTTGATTATGTAGTCCCTACAAACCAGGTCGTAGATAAAGTTAAAAAATTCCAAAAAAAAAAGAAAAGACAAATTTAATTGAAAATACATTACAATGGCCATTTGCAGAAAGACTAACAAAGCACAAGTTGCGTCCAGACGTTAAACAATATCTACCTCTTTTTTAACTATTGAAAATTAATTAAAATTATTTGTTTTGTTTGCTTTTCTCTTACCATTAGAATCATACCTTTACCATCACCATTGAGCCAATATTGTGTAAAACCCACAAACCATGTCTAATCAAGCCGAAATTGATTATGAAAAACAATTTCAAGAAGATTTGGCCAAAGCAACCGCCTTAAGTTTAGAACAACAAGCCTTGGAGGAATTTAAACGTTGCCAAAAATATGGCATAGCCTATACCCAGTCTGTGCAGCAGGAGGCCAAAAATCGCAACTATGCTCAAATTCGACGTCAACACTTTGCTCGCAGAGATTCAGCGGAAACATCAACGTCCTCACAATATGGTGTGTCATTGCCACCGCCCCAGCCAAGCCAGCCGCAACGACGTCATTCGGAAATAACGCATAATGTGCCACCATCGACTTTGCTAACGGATGTAGAGCGTTCAAAGACACCACCCGCCTCTACGACAATTGCGGAAAATGATTTGATAAATTTTGCTAGTCCAACCTCAAAGAAGCCAGAGAGTTCGTCCTTTGAACAGCTGATAGAGGATTTACAAAAGCTACAAGCCACAAATCCACAAACAGCCTTAGTGCCTTTGGGTCCTACAGCCGCAGCACCCATGTATCCGGGTTATCATGCACCAGCAACAGCTACACCAGCAGCTGCCATGTATGCGGGCAGCGCCGCTGCAGTACAGCCACCAGCTCAGTATGGTGTGACCACAGCAGCAGGTGCTGCTGGCATGCAATTGGTACCCTTCACACCGCCACCTCAGCAACAAAAAGTACCACTTACCCATGATGAATTGCAAAAATTGTACAGTATGTCACAACCCCCATATACAGCCCCTGTATATGGACCACGGCATATGGGCTTTATGGCACCCATACAGGGAGCCTCCTACTATCCTCAAACACCGCCCGTAATGGTCCAAGCAGCTGGTGTGCCTTATACTGCCCCAGTACACTATCCAAATCCCTATGGTTTCCAATACAATGTGGTAGCCCAGCCCACTCAACACCACTATTATCCCACTAACATGGCTTCTGCCAGCTCATCCGCATCGTCTGTTTCTGCCACCTCTTTGACATCCGGTGTTCACAACATGAATAACAAACTTTCCAATCATGCAGTTAATTCTTCTGATTTACCTTCAAGCAGCATTAGTTTTAATCATATACATTCCAAACCCTTAAATACGTCCGCTTCATCTACACAAAGTAATGGCCAAAATAATTTTAGACGTCAGACGCCTCCTGCTCGCAAACCCAAAGCTGCGGGCTTGGATTTAATTGATTTATCGCATGAAGATGAGTAAGTGGTGTTATATTTAACCAATAAATGATTTATAAATCTTTATATTTTTCCTTTCTCTCTGTAATTTTCTTTTTAGTTCTCGTGTAAGCGTTTTAGAAGCCTTCGATCCTTTACTAAATGAAGATGATGATGGTAAGCTTGATTTTTTTTTTGATATTATTTTTTGCAGTTTCTTTTTTGTTTCTATTTTTCTTTGGTTTTTTTTTATTACTTTTTTGGTTGTTCTAGTTTGAATATCGTTTAGAGTTGTACTTTTTATCATTTTGTGTATGCATTTATCATGTTTGTTTCACTTTGTTAATGTTTTATTACTTATTCAAAAACAAATCATTATGCTTTTTAAAATTCCATTGCTTTTCATTTTGCGTGTAATTTTTCACATTTAATAGACAATATTCTATTTTTTAGATTTAAATCATTGTAATTTCGGGATTCAAGAGTTTAAATATATATTAGAAATATTAAATATAGCCTCAATTTAATATTCATCTGCGCAATTTGATTTAATATAAAACCAACCTTGGAAATTATATTTTTTTTTGCGCGATATTTATTTTTTGTGAAATTAACATTTTTGAGAATATTTGCAGATTTTTCTAATTCTCGAAAGTGTACCACACAGATATGTTTAAGTTATCTAGGGGCTTAAGAAAACAGATGGAGATCATTTTATTCACAAGCATATAGATAGCATTGATGACCTTAAAAGTAAAAATTTAGATTTTCCTAACATTAAAGCTAAATAACTCTTATAAGTTAATAGTTAGGTTAGGTCTATTGGCAGCCACTCATCAAGCAGCTCTTTGACCATTGTGATATCCAAGAAGTAAACAGCTGGATACTTATCCGACATCTGTTGTTTCCAATTTGAACCAACTAGATTCTCTGATGAAGGAATGGATGCGTCTCAGATTCATCCTTGATAATTCATCAGAACACGAGAGGAAGGGGTTTCCAAGAATACGTTCCCTCAGGTTTGTTAGAGCCGGTCAATGGCAGAATAGGTGGGATACAGTCAATAGTCGTTAAACCGTAGGCTCATTCTTCTAGCATGTCTTACAATTATGCAGTGTTCAGTAATAAAAGAAACAATTAGCCTTATTTGTTCACGACGAATGCTATAAGCAGATTCGTCCTGCCGGAATCGTTTATGAGCCATGTCGACCTCGCGATAATACATGTGGATTCATTAGTCCACCTGTTCTGTGCAATCTCATATAGTTTCTTCTGTATAGCCATCGCCTCCTCATGCGAAATTTATGTTCGAATGAAATATTCCCATGAACGTTTCATTCACAGTAGTTGATTATGTTCGTTCGTAACATCTGTTTATTGTTTACAAAATTCCATCTAAAAATTTCACAACATACGCAATTTTTTCACGTGAACAAAGTTGTTGAACGAAAAATGGAAAAAGGAAACATATTTCATGTGAAATATTGATTATTTAGAAACAATTTAGAATAAATAGTGCTATGCATATAACTTCTCCTTTGACACACAAACAAGTTAGCAGCTCGTTAAGTACTACAAACATTCATACTATGCATTAATTCATTATGCGCAGTAAGTATTTTATAGCCTTGGAAATAGTTCTAAAAACTGGATTTTTATGATTCTTATAAAACATAGAGTCGAACCTTATCAACTAAAAACGATGTTTTCTGATGAACAGTCCTATTTTAAATAGGTTTTTGTTTAAAGCGTTTTTTTTATTTTATTGAAAACATAGAAGTTTTAGACGTAACTAACAAACAACTAATGGCCTTATTCATAATAAATTTTTAAAGGTTTATATAACAAATTTTGTATATAAATTTAGATATATAAACATTTTATAAATTTAAAAATAACTTATGAATAATGGGGTATATCAATTGGTAGAAAAATACAATCAGCATGCACCAAGGGCCAACATCATCACAACATACTATTTTCTAAGTTATACATATAGAAATGATATCTACTCTTTTTTACATTGCTGCCACATTAAAGTAAATAAATATAAATTTACAATATTGGATTAACAAATTTAGAAATGATGCAAAAATAATACAAAAATAATACTATTGTTGAGACAATAGTTTATATATAATTCTTGAACATTTGAAACTTTATGACAATGACAAAGCCATTTAACAATATAAACTACCTTTGTCAAGATTTTTGGAAAATATTTTGCAATTCAAAATTTCTGATCAAAATTTCCTTTATCCTTATAATGTTGTTATCGATAAAATACGATTGCTGAATTTACGCAAAATACCGTTATCCATAAAATATAGTTACCGAAATAATATTGTAACCGTATCGAAATGGTAACCAACCTTGTAATTTCTCGAAAAGTCTTAATTTTTAATTGATACACAATTTCATTGTAGTGTTACATAATATTGGAAAAGTGTCATAATTTTTGCCTGTACATTTACTTTGATAAAGAAATTAATCCAATATCATCCCAATATTTAACCTTAATCCTCAATCGTAGGAGTGATACATAAATGACGTAAAATGAAGACATTATCCTCTTTGTTTTGAGAATTTCTGCAGAAGTCATAAAACAAGGTTAGGCATACTTGGGAGAATGCTATTTTTAGTGTTCTGTTTTATGATCGCTAATGTCTGAGACGATCCTGACAGCCGTTAAATATTCGAATAATCCTATCTGATATTCTTTAATACCTTCGCCATGCCTTCGATGTCATTTTATTTTGGCTGATTTTTTTTATTCGATTTTAAATGTTCAGGAGTTGGTTTGTAAAAAAAAAAAAATAGGAAATTCAAATTTTTAATGTAAAATTTTTCTTAATAAGAGACATTTTTTGGAGAAATTTGAAGAACTAAAATTAGTAAATAGCTACCGAGCGGATTGTTATATGATTAAAAAGGTTGAGATAGAGAGAAAATTATACTGTATTGATTAATTTTTAAAATTTGTCGTACGCTCAAAAAAGGTCTGAATTAATATTGGGTGTATAACTTAAAAATGTGGGATTCAAAACAGATGACGTATCTTTTTTGTCTTTAATAACTTATATGTCATTTTGAAGAGTACATGCCTGTCATTTATTCTCACTTAGTTATTAAACATTATAGTGTAAACCATGATTCAAATATACAAGGTTGCTCCACTTCTCTCTCACAAAAATATTTTTGAAGTTTATTGGAATTATTTGAAATTAGTTTTTTGTAAACAATAAAAAAGTCTTTGCCACATATGAAAAAAGGGAAATAACGTTTAAGAAATATTTAATTTTAATGTGTAATTTATATGAAAAATTTGTTTCGGCTTCTTGCTTTTTGTGTTTTTTCTTTCTTGGAGTCTGTATAAGGGATAGTTTATAATTATTTCAAAAACGAATTTCTTTAGTTAACATTTTTTTATTGAATTTTTTGTTTGCTGTTTTATTTTTTTTTTTACTTTTAAATAAACATAAAATGGGATTTTAAGAATGAATATGGTAGCACGATTTTTCATAATTCCAATAAAAGTCAGAACGTTAATATGGCGACAAAAAGAGAAAGTGAGACTACCTTCTATTTTTGTATCATGGTGTAAACCATCCCTTATACAGACTCCAAGAAAGAAAAAACACAAAAAGCAAGAAGCCGAAACAAATTTTTCATATAAATTACACATTAAAATTAAATATTTCTTAAACGTTATTTCCCTTTTTTCATATGTGGCAAAGACTTTTTTATTGTTTACAAAAAACTAATTTCAAATAATTCCAATAAACTTCAAAAATATTTTTGTGAGAGAGAAGTGGAGCAACCTTGTATATTTGAATCATGGTGTAAACAACAAAGTTTTTTTTCGAAAATGTCGAATAAAAATGCCAATAAAGCATTCGGGAAGTTTTGCTTTACTTCTTTAGTTTGAAAAAAAGTACCGCTGAAGTGCACCTATTGCTCACCAAAGCTTATAATGTGCGGTTCAGAATTGGTGATTTTCACACGGAAGACAAAGATAGCCACAGGCCAGCCAAACACGTTTGAAGACCAAGAATTGGAGGCATTACTCCATGAAGATTGTTATCAAACTCAAAAAAAGCTTGCAAAATCTTTAGGAGCTACTCAGGCAGCAATTTCAAAACATTTGAGAGCAGCTGGATTCATCAAAAAGCAGGGAAATTGGGTACCGTATGAAATGAAACCGAAAAACCTTGAATGACGATTTTACATGTCTGAAGTGCAGCTTGAACGCTATAAAATATAATTTTGCATCATTACTTGCGATGAAAAATGCATCCAATACTACAACCCGAAGCGTAAGAGATCGTATGTGAAGCCGGGCTAACCAGCCGATTCGACACCAAATCAAAATATCCATAGCGCTAAGGTAATGCTCTGTATTTGGTGGGACCAAATGGGTTCTATCTATTATGAGCTGCTGAAAATTTACCAGACTATCACAGGGAACCTCTACCGAATGCAACTGACTCGTTTGAAGCGAGTATTGTCCGAAAAAACACCCAGAATATGCGGCCAGACATGAAACCGTAATATTCCAGCATGACAACGCTCGGAAACATGTTGTAATACTTGTTAAAAACTATTTTAAAAGAATTGGTTAGGAAGTTTTGTCTATAAGGCTGTTATAGTCCAGACCTTGCCCCGTCCGACTACTATTTGTTTCGGTCGATGCAGAGCGCTATCTCTGGGATACGCTTTATATCAGAGAATCCGAAATTGGCCTCAAAATATTAGCAGTTGTTTTGGCTTGGAATCCATATGTTGTCAGAAAGATGGGAAATGGTCATAGCTAACAATGGCCAATGCATTGAATAAATTTATATTGTAGGAATGTTTGAAAATAGAAGCTAAACATTTGAAAAAATTTCCCATTTTTAAGATATATATACAACCAATACTTCGTAACATTTTATGATCTATCGGTGATAAAATGTATTTCTTGCATTTGTCGATAAGTTTATGGAACTGTTGTTAATTAATTATTTCAAACATTTTTTAACATTCGATATATTCTTTAGTAGAACTGAATTAATATTATCTATAAAATGTTCGATTTGAAATGATTGTACGTTTACATTAATTTCTATTAATCAAAGAACAAATTTCAAGAGTAACTAACCTATTGCAACAACATTTCTAAATTTCTACATACATATATACCATAACAAAAATTACTTTTTTTATTTACTTTGCTATTGACCTTTTCACACTATTAGAGAAGCCATTTAATTTAATATGTAGGTATTAAATGCTTGTTTCACTCAATATCAATTACGTTGATATTTAACTATTTGCAGGTTTGTCAAATAAAAAATGTTTATCTAGGATATTTTTCATTCTTTCACTCCATTTATTTCATTTAAATTCTATAAGAAGCCAAATAATTGTATTAAGTTTTAAGTCTATTATATCGATATCAGTAATGTGCTGCTTTTGATTTTCTTATGCATTTTTATGTAATAAGGAAATGTCTTTGGATTTAATTGCTATTGAGAAATTTGTGGATATCTATAAAATGTATTTCAAAACCAAGGAGTTATTGGAGTAATTCGATTTGAAAAGAATATAACAAAAGTGTTTCTTGGCAATCAAATTAAATATATGCAATTTTATTCCAGTAAAGTGCATGTTAGTTTCGTTTATTTTGAACCTTAAGAAATAGTTAAACTTTTAGTTGTAGTTGATTGAAATCATTTCCATTTTGTATTACTTTAGTTCTATGTGTAACAATATATTTCTTTTCAATTAATGTTCTCTATTTAGTAGCATGCTACATGTTAAATGTTTGCTATTAACTCTATTATATTATAATTGTTTCGTTGTGGTTTTGTTTCTAACAAATTTCGTATTTCAAATACTATATAATTATGTTTTTAAAATACTCTTATGTTTTTTTTTTTTACTTTCTCTTATATTTCAGTTACCAAAAGACTTAACAAATAAAATTATACGAACATAAAACGAAACCAAAAGAGATTTATAGAGAAAATAAAAACATTACTAACTCGATAAAATTCGAACATTAAACGAACAAAAACTCTAATTAATTAAACTAAGTATTTGAGCTCTCTTTTATTTTCTTTCTATTTCTCACACTTTGTGTTTCGAGTCGGAAATGAAAACTGTTATAATTTTAAATTTTAAATAGAAACGAAAACAAAGTTTTGAGTTCTGATGCAGCTGTTGAGCTAAGGTCTGATAAAAATATTAAAACTAAAGTATTTCTTTTTTTTTTTTTTGTGTAGTAAAAAACCAAACTAATACATACAATACAATAAAAAATAAAGAATCTAAATTCATTTAATTTGAAACAAGAAATATTTAAAATTTTTTAATTGTGTGTCTTGTTGTTTGTTTGATTTTTTATAAATTCGATTTGAAACACAAAACAAATTAAATTTGCATTGTTATTGTGACAAATTCATAGTTATTTAAATTAATTTATTTTCTAAAATATTCATTTGTAATTTAATAAAATTTTGTAAAGAAGGCAGCAAAACTGATATGTATTAAATACACTACTTTTATTACTACTTATTATTCTAATTCAAGCATACAGTATACAAAATTGTAATAAAACATTTTCTCTTTTGATTTTGTATTTAATATCATGATAATGTTAACGAAACAAAAAAATAAAAAAATTTATAAAAAAAAAAAGAAATTTAATAAAATTATTTTATATTCGTACATTTTTATCTCATTAAACTTTCTGCTTGGCTTTTTATTAAGTCTAAAATGGATTGTTTGATTTCAGTTAAAAATGTTCTCGAATAAAACAAAAGTTAATAAAAACTCAAATCTGTTGTTTTATTCCTTATAAATTCTCAAAAAAGAATGAATTGCATTGCTAATCGGGGTGGTTTTGTTTCCAAAAAAAAAAAACCTATTGCTGTTTGTTCTTATTTTTATCAGTCATTAGCCCCATTATGTTTATGATTGTCACACATTTTTACACACGTATGTATTCCTTAGCCTTCTGCTGCATTTATGCTCATATTGTTTAGTTTTTTTTCCTAATCAGATGTGTTTAACCCAATAATTGCATTTTTATTAACACTTTCGTATTGTTTATGCTGAAGTTCTTTAACGATTAAAGTTTGATATTTTTTTATCATATATATCTTTTTTACACCCATTAACCCTTTAACAAGCATTTAAAGTAACAACTATTTGATTATTTTTATTTTTAATAACTTCATTATATTCTCCTTAACTCCTTTATTATAGCGGCATTATTTTATAATTTCAATATCTCGGTTATTTGTTATCTCATTAGCTGGTTCATTTTTTGTTGTCCTATCGAACATATCAGCTTACCAAAGAAGGATTTGCCCGGATTTAAGTTTGGTAAAAATAAAAGAGAGAAGGGTTATATACCCTTCTCATGAAGGAGAAGGATCCTTATAGATAGCGGAGTCGATTAAGCCATGTCCGTCTGTCTGTCTGTTGAAATCAATTTTCTGAAGACCCCAAATGTATTCGGAATCCAAATCTTCAATAATTCTGTCAGACATGCTTTCGAGAAGTTTCCTATTTAAAATCAGCAAAATCCGTCCATAAATAAAAGAGATATGAGCAAAAATCCGAGACAACCTCTGAAAATTTCATCATAAAAAGACAATTTATTGCATTCTTTTACAAAAAAAGCAACAAAACGTATGTTTGGATGTGTGTTTGTTCATGCTTTGCGTATTTTGTTTTTGTTTTGGTGTTTCCTTTGGCTTTGTTGTTTTAATACCCTTCACCTTCGTAAGAAAGGTATATATAAGATTGTCATTTCGTTTGTAACTTCTACAATATAATCTGTTCGTCAGCAATATAAAATTTTTAAAAGTTTTCTTGATATATTTAGGATGATATACGCTGAAAGTGGGCAATTAATGCATCCACAACAAAGATGAAGGGTATATAATAGAGTTTCCTATTCGGTTTTAACCGAAACCGAAACCGCGGTTTTTTAAGGCCTAAAACCGAAATCGAAACCGACAATTATTCTTCGGTTTTTACTTTTAATCCATTTTCAGTAGAAAAATTCAAAATTTAGAAATGAGAAACAAACATTTTCATCCAATTATTCATCCAATATCTCTAAAAACAGATCGGTAAAAATATCTTAAGATTTGTTTAAATTTTTTAAATTGTATTACAAAAATTGCTTTAGATGATGTAGCAGGCTACCTTTGGCAGGCTAGGCAAGGAAACCTGCTAATAAAGCATGATACAACAAATTGATCTATGAGTATTTCCGGACAATTAAACTTCAAATGACTGTTTATTTATTTAATTAAAAAAAAATGTTTGTAACAAAGTCTTAGTTATTTTCAAATATCCGATAAAACTATGGAGTACTAGCTGACCCGGTGCGCTTCGCCAACCCAATTGGAAGAGAGAAAAACCACTACTAATAATCACCTTTGTGAATTCAAACTCATTCAGAATCATTTGCGCCTAATTTTAAGGTTTATTATTATAAAATATTAAAAAAGTACCTTTATAATAAAGAAATAAGTAGTAACATTAATTATCCCTTTTGAATTCGCATTCACTAAACCATGAATGCTTAATTTCGTGTTTCAAGGTCCATCGTTATAAAATATTCAAATATTCAAGTCCCTTTTTTATATTCTAACTCAGTTAGGATCATGTGTGTTTAATTTCCAGCTTATAGGTTCATTATTTTAGACATTTCAATAATAGTTTTTGTTACCTCAATATCATTATGCCCTCTATCCTTGATTCTTTCTTTACTCAGAAGCATATCAGTCAACTATTATGTATACATATAAGTAAAATAATTTAATATACTTAAAATTACCATTAGAAGAAAAACCGAACCGAAACCGATCGGTTTTAAATTTTTTAAAACCGAAACCGCGGTTTTGAAATTCTTCGGTTTTTTGGAAACTCTAGTATATAAGATTCAGCATAGCCGAATATAGCACTCTTACTTGTTTATTCATTAAATTTGTTTCAATCACTTACTACATGCATTGATAAAAAACATTACTAAGCCTATTTGTAATAGTTTTTAATTGAATAAATTTTATTAGAATTCGACCGAATATTCTATGTTATTTTCGGATTAGTACAATAAATTGGCCTAATACCAGTATTCGGTAAAAATTTGGCCAAATTCTGAAACCGAAACTTTTATAAGGGAAAAAATCATACGATATTTTAAAATTAATTTTTTTAAAGTCAACTTTATTTTAAAAAAGAACTTTTGTTGGTTTGGTTTTTCCGTACCATAAGAAATATTTACAAAATCTGAATCTTTTATAATGAAATTTGGGGCAGCATAAAATATCCAAGGGGTTGTAGTGCTTGAAGCCTCACAAGTAATAATAATAACTTACTAACTTATATTTGAACTTTTCCCATCTTTCTGGCAACATGTGGATTCCGAGCCAAAAGAACTGTTCATCTTTTGAGCCCAAGAACGAATCAAGCTAATATCGAATACTCTGTTCCCAAGTGAAGCGTATCCAAGAGAGAGCGTTCTGCATCGATCAAAACAAATAGTAGTCGTACGGGGCACGGTATGGACCATAAAGCGGGTGAGGCAAAACTTCCCAGCCGCTTCTTTCTACCCTAATATTCTATCTTTGTTATCTTTCATATCTGGCCGCATATTTTGGGCGTTTTTCGGCCAATGCTCCATTCAAACGAATTAGTTGCGTTCGGTACTGGTTCTCTGTGATTCCACCAAATACATGGCCGGGCTTCACATATGATTTCTTGTGCGTCGGGTTATCGTAATGGATCCATTTTTCATCGCAAGTAACGATGCAAAAATGATTTTCTTTTATAGCGTTCAAGCATCATTTCGAACATGCAAAATCGTATTTCAAAGTCTCTGGGCTTCAATTCGTATTATAACCAATTTCCTTGCTATTGGAAGAATTCTGCTGCTTGCTTGAGTAGCTCCCAATGATTTTGCAAGCGCTTGATGAGTTTTACAACAATCTTCATGGAGTAATGCCTTCAATACTTGGTCTTCAAACTTTTTTGGCTGGCCTGGGCGATCATTGTCTTCCGTGTCAAAATCACCACTTCTGAACCACACAAAAAAATCTCTCACACATTGAAAATGATGCAACACTTTTACCACAAACTTCGCTGAGCAATCGGTGTGATTCAGCGTCACTCTTTTTCAAATTAAAGAAATAAAGCAAAACTTCCCGCATATGACATTCGCTGGTATAAAATTCGTAATTTTCGAAAAAAAAAAAAATTTGTAGTTTACACTAATGTTCAATAACTAAGTGAGATTAAATGACAGATATGCCATGTATTGTGTAATACCTGTATAAATAAAACTTTTATGACCGATAAAGTCCTAATCCGTGAGGACATTTGTACTGGGGACAGGTGAAATAATGGACCAATTTTAACCAATTTTCATTGGCTTCGTTCTTGGGTCATATACGAAATTTTATAAAAATATCTTCTAAATTGCGACCCAAGGTTCACATCGACAACCAGCCAGACGAACGGATATCATTTAATCGACTCGAAAATTGATTATAAATCTAAATGGAGTGATATTTTTGGGTTCTATTTTTCTAGTTTTAAATGGTATAAACTTTATATTTTGATTCTTTTTCTACTTTTTATTTAGTATGCTTAGGTTTGTTCGTGCAGTGTATTAAATTATGATGATTCTCTAGAAATCTTGTGGTTATTATAATGACGCTATTAAATTAAAATTAAATTGTCAGACATTGACTTTTATAAGTAAATTCTGAATAATGGATTTAGTATATACTTGTTTCTGCATATTACTAAACATGGCAGTGTCATTTAATAAAGAAACAACTAAAGTTCAAATAATAGTCAATTGCAATTTTGGTAAGAAATTATTTAAATATAATTCAAAAATTCTACTAAAGTGTATTGAAATTAGCAAGCCCTAAAATATACTTTAAAAACAAACATTCTAGTGCCATAATAGAAACAAATTTAAATATGTGTGTAAATAAAAATAAAAAAAATAATAAAAATAACAAATGAATTGAGATTATTGTGAACAAACATGTACTAAATCTCTTAACACGAGAATTTTCATATATTTTCCACACAAATAAAACAACAAACACGAAACATTGTGGCATTTAGATGAAGATTTGACAACAATTGGCAAGTCAATGCGAAAAAAAATTATTAACCAAATACATTTTAGAAAAAAAAAACAACACACACGTTGTCTATTAAATAATAAGCCATGGGAATAGTGGAAACGACTAGCGAATACACTACATATGAGTAATGTGTTATTAATTAGTTCTGTAGCTTTTTGTCAATCGATATGATTCAATATAGTTTTCGAAATTGTAACCCAATTGTTTGCAGGTTTTTTATGTTTCTATGAGTACTATTACGAAATAAGGTTTTTTTAAAGAAGTCTTACATTATACATTTTATCATTCATTGACAACTTATTTTTAATTTTAGATACTTAATTGTGAAAACCTCTGACTCTATTTGCATGTTCACTATAGTATTTTTAGCAAATGTTTATATTATTACAATCATCATCAGAAAACAATATAATGATTCTAAATAAGTCCTTGTTTGTGTAAATAAAAATTCTTTGAAATGGATAAAAAAATATTTTTATTTTAATGGTTTCTAAATCTAATATTTACGTTCAGAATACGTTTAGTGGTTGATAGATTTTCAATACTTAATAGTTGGCGTAGGGTATTACTAATTTAAATGATGTGAATACATATTTTCAAACAGTATTGAATATACGAATAGCACAGTTTGGGTGTTGTGAAATTAAATCGACTTTTTGTTCGCCTTAAAATTCGTCTCTTTTTCGAAAAAAGTTTTAATGTATTACTTTACGTTGAACTTGGTCATTTGTGGTTTCAAATAAAGGATATTTTCAAGATATATCTATAGACACTAAATTTAGCTGCAAAATATATCCGTTATAAATTTAAAAATACGATTTTGAAAGCAAGAGGCAGAAAAAAGGCAACATTTTTTATAGTTGCAAAACAAGCTTGACTTTTTTTTTTTTTTTGCTTGAACCAGCACTCAGGGGAATGGGTTATGTGAAAGAGGATAGAGGGAGTAGTGTTTGTGAATATTTGATTTGAATTTTTCTACATTGAAAGGGACAGGAAATACTTCGATAGGAAGCTTATTCCACATACGGACGGTACGGCTAAAAAACGAATTTTCTCTGTAGTGTGTTGTGCGATCCACTGACCAATCGACCACGAATGGCTGAGCCCCTCATGATGAACGCGTATTTCATAAGAAACTACAGGTTTCGGGAACGAGTTACCTAATTTCATCAGAACACATTCCATTGTAGTATCGATAGAAGAGTGAAACACAACCCATTGCCTCATTGGCCCAATCTCCGAAAGGCTTGGCCTATAGATGAATGAATATGAATGGCAAATATTGAAGTCATCTGCAAAAGAATAGATGGGGTTAGAAGTTTCACTTAGAAGGTCATTTAGAAAAATAAGGAATAGAGTAGGAGAAAGAACGGAGCCTTGCGGGACCCCTGAATTAATCTTGAACTTATTTGATGAGATCCCATCTACAACAACTCGTATAGTGCGATCTCTAAGGAAGCTCGATATAAATCGAGAGAAGTCATTACCGACACCAAAAGCAATAAGTTTCGATAAGAGCGCACCATGCCACACCCTATCGAATGCCTTAGAAATATCTATAGGCACCATTTTACTTTCGCCAATACACAGTGTCGGACAAAACTAATGCACGGACTCCCCCGAGGTGGTCATATAACAAAGTTGTAGCAGATATCTATAAGTATAGTGCCATGAATTCATCTTAAGACCAGAGGATATACAATGTTTCTAGTTTTTTTTTATTTGGAGTAAAAATATATAAATTATTTGATGTGTCAAGGCCCATACAATTGACCGTGTGAAAATCATGAATTTTTCAAATGTAAGCCAGAAAATAGTCAACGATTGGCCTTGTGCTTTGTTAATGGTTATAGCAAAAGCAAGACGAAACGGGAAATCATTGGAATCAGTACGTCTTCGCCTTTTGAATCTGCCACCGATGATTGTTGCCTCAATTAAATTTGGTGGGCATAATTTTGGCGCATTTAAGTTGCGGAGAAGCATTATCGGTGATCCAACCTTCAATGTAAATACATGTGGTGGCATTCCTGTTGGTTCCAATGAATTCAATAATTCATTAGGATAATTGACGACATGATCATCATTCACTACTGTGTCAATCGATATGTATTTCATTGTTTCGCCAGGTAGTTTGAACTGAATTTGCTCATTGTAGTTGGTTGTAAGACTTGGGAATGAATACATTGTCGAAAACGGCTTGAATATTAATTTGTATTTGGCAGAAGTTCGGCGGACACGAAATCTCATTTGTGGCGGGATCAATTGAATTTTTTCCATTTCCGATGTCCAACAGTTGTTTGGAGAATGTTTCGGCAGAAGGGTCTTGCAGCTAATGCGCACACATGTTTGTTGATAGCGTTCTGCTTCTGTAGTTTCATTTCTAGTGAAATAAATTTGAAAGAACTTCGCATCATCATTGGGAAGCGGGAGCAATGATCCCATTCTGTGGTACATTTGGCCTTGAACCTTAAAGTTAGTCATGAAGCCGACGTTGTTTACGATATTAGTTGCCCCGAAGAACGTAATTTGAAAGCACCATTTTGCACTTTCGGAAGTGAAGGAAGTTCTTGGCATATAGAACCACCAAAGAACGTCATTTGAAAACACGATTTGCACTTTCGGATATTTTGAAGGAAGTGCTTGGCACATATAATATATGTGTCATGGCGCCGAAAATGTAACTTAAAAGCGGCTCGATAATTGGTGGCTGAATTACTTTACCGTTCGAATACCACATTCACGGGGATTCTGTAGGGAACTTGAAAACGCCTCAATGTTAGCAAAGTTTGTTCATTGCGCCAATTAGTACGTCCTTGTGATTCCTGTAGTCATCATCCTTATTATAATGAAATGCCGCCAAATTTAAATCGGTTCTTTCACTTGATATATATATGGGGCATTTCATATCAAGTGAACTAACTTTTGAAATCGATGTCTTCCGATTGGGATGAAATTAGTTCTATTGGATAGTAATTCAGACACAGGTGTTTTTTCTCATCCATGCAACTTATAACCTATTGTTCTTAGGAAATGGGTCCCAAATAGTTAGATAGCTATTTCTTCAATCTTTCGAAAAAAAAAAAAAATTAATAGAACGTGCTAAATTCACAGTTTATATTTTTAGATTAATTCAATGCAATTTATTGTTTGAATAAACAATTAAACGTTTGCTTATGCGAGATCATCAGATCACCTTCGCCTTGACAGTACTATTAAAAATAAACATAACTTTCATAATTCAGATATAAATATATGTTAAACTATAGGTATACATCGAAATCGATCCATACTTCTAGATTTTACTACCTCTAGATTTCAAATTTGTCACCCTGTAGCTTATCCACTTTTCGAATAGAGTAGTTACAGTTTGAATTTCCTGAAAACTTGTTCCCCCTCTTTAAATTTCAATAATTTTACCACCATAGTGGGGAGATTATTATTTTTACTACGTGAGTCATGAATTCTCGGCAAGAGCGACATCATCGCTGGGTTTTTAACTTGTGTGAATCAGTCAAGATTTATTGCATAAACACATGTACTTTTATTCCAAGAATACCGGGGATTTCTTAAAGAGATGACGAGTTATTCGGTAGTTTGTGTTTTAAGTATAGCTATCCAGAAGTTCAACTTTGTTCTCTGATGCTTAGGACAACCGACTGGTTAGTACAAAGCTGTAGTTCAATAGGGCCTCTAAAGACGGGCTTGATGTAGATAGACTTTGGATAGTTCATTGTAGACGACTAGGACCATAGATGATAACTAGATAGGTAACTGAGATCCAAAAACCTAAGTCTGTTGTCAAAAACCTAATTCATGAGAATGTATTGCATGTATTTTGTTATTGTATCAATGAAAAAAATTACTCTCTTTTTACACAAATATTGACATATAGGATTTGTTACAACAAGAAGGAGAATTCAATGATGACCTTCTTATGTCGAAACGCTGGGCAGGTTTATTATGTGTAGTGTTACAAATTCTCTTAGGTTTTTGGCTCTCAGTTAGTAACTGATCAGTTACTTATCTAGTTGTCATCTATGGCTAGGACTATTTGGATTTGACAGCATTCTCAGTGTTAAAGCAATGAATATGTGGAAAGAGGCACATGTAAATAGATTAAATATCGAATCTATTATATTATATCTATATAGGATTTGTTACAACAAGAAGGAGAATTCAATGATGACCTTCTTGTGTCGAAACTGCAGAGATAAAACCGATTCATTGTGATTTGTTGCCAATGGAATGTTTCGATTATACCGATCGATTTTTTCGATTGTAAAAGAAAAGTATTTATGAAAACAGCTTATTCGGAATTCACGGAATTGTACTAATTTTCTTTACAATAGAAAAAGTCCGTGAAATTATAAACCTTAATACAGACAGTACACGTTCTAGTTTGACGTGACGCATTTAAGAGTTGCGTAGTTAGTATCACTTCCTTGGAATAATTCTGGAACCATTTCGTTGGTCTATGATTTTAGCTTGTAATTATCAATATCTGAACTAGTTCTACGGAAGCATGCTCCATTTCCAATTGTATTTCAGAAATTTTGTATTAAGGACAGAGATCGAAAAAAAAAATTTTAACACACATTTTAACCCAAGTATTATTTGATTTTTTTGTTATCAAGTTACCTTTGTAAAGCATGTAATAACTGACATATTAAAAATTTGAAAATCTACCACACATTTAGACACCTTTTTTGTGCTCTTCAATTCTCTTTTAACAAGATCCCAATATCTCTCCACTGGCCTTAGCTCCAGGCAGTTTGGAGGATTTGTTTCCCCTTTTACAAATACCACATTATTGTTCTTGTACCAATCAAGACCTTGCCAAAAATAAGTTGTAAACATTCCTTGATGTAAATTTCGGTATTTATAGAGCCCTTTGTAACAAATGTTTGGCTTCTATTGCCGCAACTGTATATTGCTTGCCAAGCCAAGAACTTTTTGGGGAAATTTTCTGCATTTGGGTCCTAAACTTTTCTACAACATTCCCTCGAGCATCAGCAACATAAAAATATTGAACCGGAAGCTGCGAAAGATTTTCCATACGTACGTTTCATCATCCATTATGTGCCAGTTATATTTTTTGTATAAAATTTGACTTCAATTTCCGTGCTCTGTCTTTGCCCTCGAAATTTTTAGCAGAGTTTCTGTCAGGAACTTTTTGAGCCTTGTATGTTTTTAAACCTGCATTGGCTTTAACTTTTCGTACCAAATAGTCCGAGTACTGGGCTAACCGAACTGCTTTCCTACCGGATGTGTTGGAAGCTCTTTTGAAAATGCTTTATATATATTGGCTTTAGAAACATCATTCCTTCTACATGAACCAGGTTTGCTATTAACGACAAGTTCTCCCGATACTGTTTAATAACATTGGAAATAGTTTGACGGCAGACCTTTGATTGTGTGGCCAACTTTTTGTAGGACCAAGTTGGGTTTTGTTGAAAATATTTAATAATTTTAAGTACGCACTTTTTTCTCGTCACTCATTTTAATCAGATTAACAACAAATTAACATAATTGTCATTAAACATAATAACTGACGTGCTTTAAAAAGGTAGCTTGATTAAAAGTTTTAATGAAAAACGTATGTTAAGGTTTTCTCGATCTCAGTCCTTATAAAATGTTTAATCGTTAAAATAATTTTTTTTTTTTGGATTTTCCAATATTTTGTTTATAACTTTGTTTGCGGTGTTATCATGTTTTAATATATTTGTAATAAAGAAAATATTATCTTTTCAGTGATACCAAACACTTACGCCAAAATCTTGTGATTCATTTAACGTCAGATTTTAAGTAGTTGCACCTCAACGTGCAATGTCTTTATGTTTTTGTCCAATTTACAAAAACTCTTCACATACAAAAATACGCAAAAGTAAGTAATGGAAGATGGCTCTGTTTTTATTTACTTAATATAGAATCCAAGTCAATCAAATAATATATAAATGAAATATAAATTATAGTAAAGAAATTGTCAGTTTGAATATTTATGTATTTGTTCAACCATATGTGTATATTCTGGAGCCTTATATTATCAAAAAAGACTAACTGACCACATCTTGCATTACCTTGGATTAAAGAAGTAAATAGTAACTAAGTCTATGGATTTCTATATACAGTGTTTGACAATACAATGAAAACTTTGTCAAATATTCAATTAATAGGTCAAAATGTATTTGTAGTAATTCCAAAAATTACTTTAACAAGCATAAAACTTTTAAAAATGTTGGTATCCAAAAAAATATTCAACACAAATAAATTTCATATAGAAAGAAATCACGCGACTTAATTACATGGCAATCCGTCTATAACACTGTGCAACAAATGAAGACTTTTGGAAAAACACACGGTCATTACAGTATATGTTCGACTCTACTACCAAAGTGTAGTAAAACCCTATACTCAGTTTGTCGATTTTGGTGACCAATTTTTTTTTTATCGGCCTCCAAAGATTCTGAATATCAGTGAGCTCTCAAAAATTCACACTTGATATACCGCTTAGCTATATATGGCAATAATATAGGTAAGAGTCCACCAAACAAATTTTTTGTTAATTTTTTACCAAAAAATTCTTTCCCTCTTTTTATACCCTTCACCTTCGTGAGAAGGGTATATATAAGTTTGTCATTCCGTTTGTAATTTCCATAATATAATTTTCCGACCCTATAAAGTATATATATTCTGGATCCTTAAAGATAGCGGAGTCGATTAAGCCATGTCCGTCTGTCTGTCTGTTGAAATCAATTTTCTGAAGACCCCAGATATCTTCGAGATCCAAATCTTCAATAATTCTGACAGACATGCTTTCGAGATGTTTCCTATTTAAAATCAGCAAAATTTGTCCATAAATAATGGTGATATGAGCAAAAATCCGAGACAACCTCTGAAAATTTCATCAAAAAAAGACAATTTATTGCATGCTTTGACAAAAAAGCAACGAAACGTATGTTTGGATATGTGTTGGTTATTGTTTTGCGTATTTTGTTTTTGTTTTTATACCCTTCACCATGTGTGGCAACGGTATATATAAAGAGAGAGTTGTTTATATGAGCAACTCTATCATACCTAAACACCACCCACACACAACAACAACATTCTACAATGTGTAATGAGATGAAATGAATAAGAATTATAAATCAAACACACGCATGCATACTTTGTATGTATTTGAGTGCGTTTCGTTTATTTTAATTTTTGTTTGTTGTTATTTTTTCAACATACAATTGTGCAAAATAGTTGTTGTGTTTATTTGGTTAGTTATCAGTGAGCACTCAACGTGTCAATATGATTATTGGATGTTTTTCAATTGCGTCTGATATGCTAGATTTTTTATTGTTGTTGTTGCTATATAAAGAGTTTTGCATGGGTAAAGGGAATGATTCGGCACAGCCGAATTTAGCTCTTTTACTTGTTTTAGAATAACTTACAGGGACTCCTATTTTTTCACTAACAATATTCAGCAAAGTTGTAGTTACGGTAAAGTTGAACAACTCCTGTAATATACTCACGAACATAAAAAATTATTGAAATTTCAAAATAAAAGTGTTTTTGCAGTGTAGGGTAAAGTAAATAATTGTCGAATTTAGTCGGGCTTGGTCGACTATATTTTCTTGTTTATTACTGCTTCACAGCGACGATGCATTGAACCAATTATAGAATCAATTGTCTCCTTTCAAATATGTTTCCATTCCCTTATAACCACATCTGATAAAGCTTCCTTCGAGGTATAATTTTGAGTCCGTATTTTGCGATCTCCTAATTAAGAGAATATTTTCTTCAGCGTTAGGATACATAATATCGTTTAAAATGAATCTGTATCCGTACCTTGCCCTGAACAGTTCCACGCTATAATATTGCCACTACCAAACTTTACTGTCTTGAGGTCCAGTCTCTTTCCCTTCGACCGTCTTACAAATGTTCTCCCATCACTGCCTCTTAAATTGTATTTGGATTTATCCGAAAATTGAACAGTATTCCATTTCTGTCTCGACCAGTCTAAATATTCTTTGGGTACTACTCGTATACAATATCGGATACTTTGTTCCAAAGTGAAGCTTATTCTAGAGAGAGCGTTCTACATCGATCGAATAACAAAAGAAATAGTAGTCGGACGGGACACGGTCTGGACTATAAAGCGGGTGAGGCAAAACTTCCCAACCACTTCATTCTAAATATTTTTTTAACAGTTATTGCAACATGTAGTCAAGATGATGAAATATTACGGTTTAATTTTAGGGCGTTTTTCGGCTAATGCTCGTTTCAAATGAATGAGTTGCGATCTTTACAGGTTCCCTGTGATGGTTTAGCCAGATTTCAGCAGCTCAAAACAGACTTGGCTGGTTGGCCGGGCTTCACGTATGATCTCTTACGGTTCGGGTAATCATAATGAATCCATTTTGCATCACCAGTAATGGTTTTCTTTTATAGCTTTCAAACATAATTTTGGGACATGCAAAATCGTCTTTCAATGTCTCTCGGCTTCAATTCGTATGGTACCCAATTTCCTTGATTTTGGATGAATTCTGTTGCTCGCAAACGTTTTGAAATTGCTGTTGGAGTAGCTCCCAATGATTTTGCAAGCTCTTGTTGAGTTTGAAAACAATCTTCATGGAGTAATAGCTAACCCGGGTGATCTTTTTCTTCCATATCAAAATCACCATTTCTGAACCGAGTAATCGGTGTGCTTCAGCGGCACTTCTTTTCAAATTAAAGAAGTAAAGCAAAACTTCCGGCATGTGACGCTTTGTGGGTACATATTTCGACATTTTCGAAGCAAAAAAAACTATGTTGTTTACACTAAAGTTTTTAATAACTGAGTGACAAATGTTATTAAAAACAAAAACCGCTTTTAAAAGATATAGATGTCGTATCACGCATTTTTAAGACATACACGTAATAAATTATTGAAATTATTCTGGTTTAACCCTTTGACGACCACGGGGTCACCGGTGTCCCAACACAAAAACATTGAATAACTAAATAACGAAAAAAGAATGGGTTCCATTTTAATTTTAATTCGTTCGCAAACGTGTCTCTTAATAATGTTTCTGATTTAATCGGTTAATCGAGCAAATAATTAATCGGGGTTTAGATTTAATCGTCTATTAATCGGTTAATTTTGAATTATTCGATTAACCGAGTAATTTCTATTTTAATTTTAAATTGAGAATAAAACAACGAATTTTGTGTACCTATTTAAGAATTTTATTAATAAAAAGAACAAAAGCATAAAAAACAAATAAAACGTAACCATTCAACAAACCAAATAAGTAATAGCAAAACAAAAATATGGTATCTGAGACCTTTTTTATGCACATGCGAGTTTTTTTAGGATTAAAGGGAGATCTTCTGAAATAAGCTTTTTAAAAAAGAATATAATTGAAATGTTTTCCTTTTAAACGATTTTTTTCATTAGTTTTAATAAAACTTGACTTGGAAAGAACTCTCTCACTGATTAGATGTTGGAGAAAACAAAAGTAAGGCATGATAAAGAATATCCAAATTCTCATATAAAATCCTCATATATATATATTTGGAGTCCTTTTTGTATTTTTTTAGATTATGAATACTTTTAATAGTTTCTGATAAAAGACTTATTTCAGTTATGTCTTTAGATTCATCTATTATCAAGTCGTCCTCCGACTCATTAGGACAAAGATAATCATAGTACATTCTAGAAAAAAGTTCATTTCCAAATTCCTTAGTTTCAATTTTTGTGCTATACTTCTAAAATACTATTGCAATAAGTTAATGTTCATGAGTTAATACATAAAATTAGTGTGCTTAAAACTATATTTCTATATAGAGTACAAAAAAAAAAAGAAATTTCGGTTAATCGACACAAATTAATCGGTTTATTTGTTATTTGAAAATCGCCAATTTTAAATTATTCGAACAGTTAACCGACCAAAATTAATCGGTTAACCGATTGGTGGTTAATCGGTTGAATACCCTAGTGTTTAGATTAAAACAAGTTCGGTTACAGCATTTACTTTTTTATTGTCATTAAAAATTTACAGTTTTATTGGTACTATGTTCAAAAATTAGTCCTATCGTCGTGGAAGGGTTAATAAAATATATTTATTAAATTATTCGAGTTCGAATAAAAAAATATAAACTTTTATTCGATTAAAATAAAACTCAAATAATGGACAAACCTACTTTTTACTCACTGTATATTTCGTAATTTTAACTTAAAACTAATTTAGCTATTTCGAAACCAAACATTTATTTGTTATATATTGCAAACTCCTTTCCCATGAACATTTCGTATACTTTACATTTCATACAGTGCTATTATTTTAAACAAGGCTGTAGTTCACCGGGAGTTTATACATCTATCTAATGTTTTAGATTTGTTTTTCCAGTTTTCTACTAATAGCTTAAACATTTAGTTTTTGTTACGCTCAGACTCAGTGGCTCGTTTCCCATTAGCAGAAAATCACTGATATAATTTAATTAATAATAAATATAAATAAAACCATTTTATCTCTCAAAATTATTGTTTGTTTTTGATAAAAACTAAAATTATTAATTATTAAATTCCTATAGAAATCATGTTTTGCTGTGTTGTTGTATTTATGGGTAACAAAAAAAAAAAACAATAACAACAAGTGTGGGATGTAGCTCATCCAAACATTTGTGCATTCTGCTCAGTTGTGGTCAGCGGCGTTTAGTGTTTTCGTTGTTGTCGTCGTGTTCTAGCTTGGTGATCTTTAGGCTAAAAGTGATCAAAAAAAAAAAAAAAGCGTCTAAAAAAGAAATTTTTAAAATAATCTTTACGAAATGACGAAATCATGTTGTAGCCAACCAACCAGCCAGCATCATGGCCGCATTAAAACAAATTTTTATATATATTTTTTTTATTTTATTTTATTGTATTTATTATTAATTTTTTGTGTTGTTTGGTGCTTCTTTATAGTGTCGCGTTTTATTTTTATAAACAATATACATATACGTTTTAAAAACAACAACTTGAAGAATACTTTTCGATTTATTTATTTTTGTATTCCTATTTTTTTGTTTGATTCATAACTTTTTATTTGCATATTAAAATACTATTAGAAAATTGAACTAAGTGTGTGTGTCTGTGTATTTTTTTCTAATTTTAATCACAACAATTATAAATAAATAGAAACAAAAAAGAACAATAACAAAAAAAAAAAAATAAACTAGCAATAATTATATTTTGCATCGTATTTGAATTAAACAACATACATATATTCTAAATGCTACATTCAATATTTTCAGACAACGATAATGCCTCGGATTGTACTTCATTTTATGCGGAGTATGATCCCTTCGATTATTTGTATAGTGGTGGCAGCACACAGTATTCAGATCCTGTATATGAAGCTGTCAATAAATTGGATAAATCAGCCGTTAGTCCGAATGGTAAGTTTTTTCAGAAAAAAATGAATAACGAAAATTTAAAAAAAAAAAGAAAATATATGAATATGTGTTTATTACTCGTATATTAATTTTATGTCGAAATGTGTTTTTTTGTGTGTAGTATGAAAGAAATTTTCAAAATTTCGCGCACGCATTAATTTTTGTTGATCCGTTTAAATTAATTTGAAATTTGTTATGAGTTCTGGTTTATCTAAGAAATTAAGTTGTAAGTAATTTATTTTTAAATATAATTTTGAATTTGTTTAGTTACAGTAAAGTTATTCAAAACATATTATACGAGGTTGGGTTAAAAAATCCGTGACTTTTTGAATTTCCCGACTCTTAACTGAAAGGCCAACCAACACTGCTCCTGACAACAGGCCGATAAATTGCAGTCTACCGCGCGGCTAGAGTAGAAAATGTAACAAAGTGAATTTCATGTGCTCATAAAGCATTATTTTTGTCGGAAAAGAACCATCACTCAAACCAAGGCTTGATAAATACTATGGGACCATCTGCACCATCAATTTCAATGGTAAAAAAGTGATTTACTGAATTTCGTTGAGGTCGTACAAGCACGGAAGATGCCGAACGTTCTGGGCGCCCTGTTGAGGTCTATACACTCCAAACAATTGAAAAAATTCACGATATGGTGTCAGCCGTTCGTAGATTGAAAGTGCGAGAGATTATGGAAGCCATAGGCATCTCGAATGGCTCAGTGATTTCAATTTTAAATTATCACTAGGTGCCGCGCTTGCTCATGAATAGGCAACGAATTGCACCCTCAAGTGTCTATTTCTTGTTTCCAAACGGGAAGAAATGGCTCTGTTAAAAATATGGTGTTAGCTGATCGTAGGTTGAAAGTGCGAGAGATTGTGGATGCCATAGACATCTCGATTGGCTCAGTGGTTTCAATTTTAAATGATCACTTGAGCATGAGAATGCTTCCGCAAGATAGGTGCCGCGTTTGCTCACAATCGGATGCACACATGTGCAGTTTCCAACAAAAATCCATTAATAGTCAACGAATTGCTTTCTCGAGTGACTATTTCTTGCTTCCAAACCGAAAGAAATGGCTCGGCGGAAAGAGATTTGACTTCAACGATGAAATCATCTCACAAACATTTTTATGACCTCGACAAATCTTATTTTTTGGAGACTATGTTGAAAAATAAAATGATTTTTTATCCAAAAACCTGTGTTTCATTCAAAAAGTCACGAAATTATTGACCAGCCCTCAAATTAATGGATAAACAAATTGTCTCAAATAGAAAACCTAAAAGTGAAATATTGATGAAAACTTGATTTGATAAATAACTAATTTGAAATTACGCTATTGAACGACTAAAAGTACTTGTCGTCTTGTCGACATCAGCAGGTTGGTAAATGAGGACAAGCTGGAAAACCTTCATATCCTATACCGAACGGTGATTGCGTTAATTTCGTTGGCTTATTATTGAGCATACTGAGAGAGATAAGTGAAAACAATGTGTTAGACATCTAAAATTCGAAACCTTTCATAACGAACAAACGACAGCTCTACACGCTAACTCAAATTACAGAAAGTTACAGTCAAACCATCAAAGCCTAATGGCTCCGACTGTAATCTATGCTGATAAAACATCTTGGCGAGCCATTTAAAGGGACAATCTTACAGGCCGATATCCCTCTTGTCACCTGTCGTGAAGGATCTTCTCCTCCCGCAGCTAACCCATTAACTAGCAGTAGCTTATCATCAATATCGATTCCGCAAAATTCATTATAACCTCCTTTGGCACTCAGATCTCACAAGGCTTAATCCTGCAGAGGCCATGTAAAGGAACGGTCCTTGTATAAAAAGCCGTATAGGCTTTTCTCCTACTTATCACTTACAATTTATGTCACAGATGGTCGATAGCAGCCGGAAATTGTTTTCTAAATTTAGAGATAATCACCTTGTGCCACCTTTTTTTTAAATTATAAATTAATATATTTTCTGAACGCTGAAGATTGAACCGGAAGATGTTATTTCAGTAAAATCCATTATTTCTTCATTGTGGTCAACCTAAGTTACAGAGGTAGAAAGTACAAATATCTGCTCGATCCCAATAGAATTGGATCTTCGCTCCGGAATGACCCGAGTCTTACACGGCCAAATATTGTCAACTCAGCGACTGTTGTATCATCCGAAAGTTTCTTCCCCAAGGAAGAACTTTCGAAGACAGCAGAACTGTTAGGTTAGGTTCCATGGGCAGCCGCTCCTCAAGCATCTCACTTGGGTCCATTCAGATCTGATCCCATTGTGATACCCAAGGGGTAGTCATCAGGGTATTTATAGTACTTCCGTTGACTCCAAATTAAACCAGCCAGATTCCCGGATGAAGGAATAGATTCGTCTCAGATTCATCCTTGATAGCTCGTCCAAACATGATAGGAATGGAAATCCGAGGATGCCTTCCCTCAGGTTTGTCAGAGCCGGACATTGGCAGAAAAGGTGATACACAGTCTCTTCCTCATTGTGGCAGCTTCTACAGTAATCATTGTAACGTAAGCCCATTCTTCTAGCATGTGTCCCGATTAAACAGTGTCCTGTAATAAAGGAGACAATTAGCCTTATTTGCTCACGACTGTAATCTATAAGTAGACTCGTCCTGCTGGCATCAAATATGGGCCAAGTCGACCTCGCTGTAGCACAGGAAGGTACATTTGTCCACCTGTTTTGTGCAGTCTCATATAGTTTCTGCTGAACAGCCATCTTGCATTTAACAAGGGAAATATCACTCATCATCGCACCCCTTTTGGCCAGATCATCTGCTATATAATTACCCTGATTTCCATCGTGTCCAGGGACCCATACAAGCGTTATCCTAGAATGTCTCGCTATCTCATTTAGGGATATCCGTCATTTCTCGGTTAACCTAGATGTCGTAAAGACACCCGCTATTCCGTTTACGACAAATACATATGTCACCAGATATTCGATAATACCTCAGCCAGTTGGATGCACGTTTAATGGCAGTAATTTCCGCCTGAAGAACAGTACAGAAGTTAGGTAGCCTAAAGTAGGATTTTATCCCAAAGTTTTCAATATAAAAACCTCCACCAACCCTATTACCCCTGTTAGAGCCATCAGTGTATATCCGTATGGCATCAGTAGGGGGGAAGAGTCTGCGTTGCCATAAATCTCTATTCGGGATCATAATATGGAAATGCCTATCGAAAAAAGGTTTTGCGATGCAGTAATCGACATTAACATGAATGTGCCCATAGTAATTCAGTATCCTAGAGTGTCCAAGGTCCTTACCAGACCATGAACAACCAGCATTTAGTCTCACAGCAGAGTTGAGAGCCATTTGTATCACCATCAAATCCACTGGTAACCAGTTTAGAATAGTGAAAGTGCCTTAGAGGAAGTAGACCTTATAGCGCCTGTAATCAGTATCGCGATAGTCCTTAGAACTCGTTCAACGGCCTTCCGGCGAGTAGCATTATCCAGAGCCTGCCACCACACCAATACTCCATAGAACAAGATGGGTTTAACGACTGCTTTGAAGATCCAATTGATACCTTTCGGCATAATACCCCAGTTAGTACCAATTTCCTTTTTGCAGGAGTAAATGGCCACATAGGCCTTATTAATCCTGTTCTGAATGTTCAAATTCCAGGACAATCTCTTATCTAGAATGATGCTAAGATACTTTGCATTATCCCTGATCTCATTCTAGGTGGTCTAAAGTTATCGATCTTATACCTCCTAGTGAAGAGAACCAATTCCGTTTTTTGGGGATTCACACTAAGTCCGCTTGATATACTCCACTCACTCAGTGTACTTAGTGCCGATTCCATACAACTAGATATTGTATCCAGAAATTTACCAGATATAAATACTGCAACATCGTCAGCATACGCGACTGTTTTAATCCTTCTGTTGTCCATCCTGACCAACAGAGTATTCATAGGCAGATTCCACAGAAGTGGTGATAGTACACCACGCTGTGGGGTTCCACGATTGGCCACTTTTGAAACATCCTCGTAGTTCATATATCTTGTGAGGTATTTGCTGATATCTAAAACTACAGAATTTCCAGTTATGAGTTAAATCAGAACTCCGATTTCAAGTTTAGCAGTTTCTAACTTATCTTTTTCAGAGTTCTTACATTTTTATTAACAATTTGTTGCTATGTTTCATAATCTCTTCTTTGTTACCAGTTTCTTCAATTAGCTGGCGTCCTGAGTACAGCCCTGACATCAGCCAAAAAGACGAATTACCCGCACCTTCAACTGGTTCTCGATCACCACCGCCCCCGTTACCACCCCGTAATAGCGGTGGCAATAGCTCATCATCATTTAATACCTTCGCCAGTAATTATGAGCAATATATACCAGCATTAAATGCAAGTCATGCATTGGATCGGCGAAAAACCTCTGCACGTCTTTACGAAATTGTTACCGATCAACGTACCGTAGACTTGGAACTGCTCGATTTCTATTATATGGTAAAAGAACTGAGACAACGTTATCCCTACGATGATGAGATAAACAATGTGGGACATATTATAGCATCTGAATTCAATTATCATTATCCCATGGAGACTAGTATTAAAATTTTAGTACATCCGGCATTGAATGCTTTGTTTCCAGATGGTGAATCGGCAGCGCCTAATAAGGGTCAGTTTAAGAGTTATGGAGCACCCATACAATTTACTTGTGACAGTAAGTTTGTCAAATCTTTTCTTTAAGGGTTTAAATTTTATTATGAAATTTATTTTTTTAGTTAATACTCCCGTTGAAATGGTTATTAGCCAAGCGTTTTATTCATTGGAGGGTCAAATCAGAGGTCATGTTGATGATTACGCTGTGCGGCCTATAGGTGTGGCGGAATGGCTGTCGAATTCTTCTAAACTAAGCCAACTGGAATGTGTACACAATAGTTTGAAACTAGAAAAAGATGTACAATTGGGTTTGTGCTTAAAAACTGAGGAAAATATGAAAGTTATAGCGCGCACTGAGAGAGATGATAAAAACGAATGTGACATGCGTCCAGAGGATGTGTTACCCAATGAAGTGGCCACCACCATAACTTATGAAAGTATGATGATATTATTAGGTGAGTAAAGAAAGGTTCTCTACATTATAGAATTTAAACATAAATGTTATTTTTAAATTCAATTTCAGAAACTCTGGAAACTGAAATTGATAAACTAGAATCAGCGGCTAGTGATGTCAGTTCTCGAAACGTACTTTCCTGTTCCGGTGTTGTACAGGGTGTTAAAGCCATTTGTGCCTTATTGGGTTCCATTGATACATTGGAACTTGCCGACTGTGTAGCCAAGCTAAAAAAAGTCTGTGAAGATAATCAACCTAAATATGCAAGTTCCTCAACAAATCCCGAAATTATCACCGATTGCGGTGACTATGCGGAAGTCTGTTTACGGCCGCGTTCTATTTTAGAACAAATTAAATTGAAATGCAGTAAATTAAGGGATGCTGTGCAAGAATTAATCGAATTGTATTCAAATGTATTTAGGGTAGGATTTTCGGTTAAATCGCTGGATTACTCAACAAGTGAGTATTAATAGTTTGATCGTATAAAAATATATAAAAATCTATATTTAATTTTCAAATTTCAGCACCTATACATGTTTCTTTTGTATCCAAGCCCATTGTGGTCAGCATAAATTGTTTACATCGCCCGCCACCCTTGTGGCGTTACGACAGTTATTCTTTGGGAGTACAAATCAACTATGGTTCGCGCTTCATTTCAGATCCGGTGGTAACAAAATGTTCGAATGATACTTCTGGAGGTTTATTTGCTCGTTTAAAATTCTCTTCTTGGATAACATTTGAGAAAAATCCCATTTGTACTTTGCCCAGAGAGGCACGTTTGATTTTTGTCTTGTATGGTACTCAAGTGGCGGAAAATGATCAAAACAATGGTGAAAATGGTGAGAGAAGGCAAACTACCACGGAATTGGGTTGGTGTGCCATACAATTGTTTGACTATAAACGTGAAATGATTTGTGGTTCGTATTTACTCTCCATGTGGCCGGCCACGGCCGATAAGTTTTTAGGTCCCGCTCCAGCTAGAGGGTGTCATCCTCAGCCGGATTTTTGTCCAGTTTTGAGTATAGAAGTGCCGCCTTATGGTGGTAAAATACAATTTCCCGAATCCTTGGAAAATCCACCACCAGCGCCAAGGTAAGAAATTTGCTTTATGGTGCGATTATGGATGGAAACCGACCTTGAGTTGTGTTGCCAATCTGGCAGCAGAAATGATAGCTGCCACTTGGCATCTGTAATACCATTTAGGCAACTGACAACGCAACTGATGTTCGGTTGTCAACCATAATGGACCCATTAGTTAAAACAGGAATACTTTTTAAATCGTATTTTTCTTTTGCAGATACGACTTCAATTCCTTGGACACCAATTTGCAGCAAGAGTTATTGGATACCGCCGAACAGGGCTATCCTGGAGCCATTGATAAACGTGAAGTTTTCTGGGAGAAACGTTTGTATTTGCAAAATATTCCTCATGCCTTACCCAAAGTATTACATGCAGCCCATAGCTGGGATTATGCTAGTCTCATGGATTTACACTCATTGCTGTATTCATGGTCAGCCCTATCACCCCTGCAGGCTTTAGAACTGCTATTGCCACGTTATCCCGATGCCAAAGTTAGAGAAAAAGCGGTAGAATGGATATCCCAATTACCCAATGATCAGTTGGTAGACTATTTGCCACAGTTGATACAAGCCTTAAAACATGATACTTATGAAGCCTCCTCAATGGCTAGATTTTTACTGTGTAAATCTTTGGAATCTCCACGCATAGCTCATCATATGTATTGGCTTTTAGTGCATAGTTTGCCCGGCGATGGTCCTCAGAACTCTATAGATTCCTCATCCGGTAATTCTGTTGATATGGATGATGCATTGATAACACAGGCTCGTTATTATCGCAGGAATAAGATGATGCTGCGCGCTTTACTGGCCATATGTGGTGAAAAGTTATCAAAGAGATTCCTGCTGCAGAATCTAATGTGCAGGGTAAGTAATTGCTTATATTTATAGTTAAAATTCCCGATTAATTTTTTAAAATTTATTAAAGAATTTGGCCAACATTGCTGAAACGGTGAAAGAGGCCAAAGAGTCTTTGCGCCAAAAGTTTTTGTGTGCCGGCATGGACAGCGTCAATCAAGAGCTTTTAGACAAACCCACCTCATTGCCTTTGGGTCCAGAACAGGAAGTGACTGGTGTTAATGTACGCAGCTGCAGTTATTTCAATTCCAATACTTTACCCTTGAAAATTTCCTTTGTTGGACCTGATGCTGAAATTTTACCAGCCATATTTAAGGTATTTTACATATTGTAACTATTTTTATATCCATCACCATGAGTGGTATATACAAGGTGGCGCAAAAGTAAATTTCCGATGTTTTTTGGCTGTAATTAAAAAAAATGAAAAACTTTGATTCTTCTTGTGGATTATTTTTATTTGGCCTTTTAATTTTTTTTTACATCAAGTCGAGAATATGATGTCCATGTAAATGGCTGCCGCCACAGTTGATTGTCATTTGAGCCCTTTTATGGCATTTTCCATCACTTTGGCCAAAACTTCCGGCGATAGGTCCTCACATTCTTGACGGATATTGTCTTTAAGAGCTGCAAGAGTCTGAGGCTTGTTGACATAAACCCGCGACTTCAAAAAGCCCCACAAAAAGAAGTCTGGAGCGGTCAAATCAGGCGATCTTGCTGGCCAGTGCAAATCGCCAAAACGGGAGATTAGGCGTCCGGGAAATGCATCCTTCAGCATATCGGTTGTGGCACGTGGAGTGTGTGCCGTTGTACCGTCCTGTTGGAACCACATGTTTTCCAATCCCAATTCATCAAGTTGCGACAAAAAGAACTCGTTGATCATTGCTCTGTAGCGCTCACAATTCACAGTAACCGTTTGGCCCGCGACGTCTTCGAAGAAAAAGGTCCGATGACTCCTCCAGCGAAAACAGCACACAATACAATGACTTTGAGCGGGTGTAATGGCTCTTCGTGGGTTACACGCGGATTTTCAGTGCCCCATAAGGGTAAATTTTGCTTATTTACGTACCCGCTAGGATGGAAATGGGCCTCATCACTCATGATTATTTTTGATGAAAAATCATCTTCCTCTTGGTGGTGATTAAGGATGGCTTGAGCGTATGTCAGACGCGATTGGCGGTCAGCAGCTAACAGCTGATGCACCGTCTGGACTTTGTACGGAAACATCTTCAAATCTTGTACCAAAATTCGCTGTAAAGACCGTCGACTGATACCCATTTGCGTGGCACGTCGTCTGGTCGATGTCGACGGCGCTTCCATGACATCCTCGACTACAGCAGCAATATTCTCTGCAGAACGGCTACTCCGGGGTCTGCTACGCCTGGCAGCATCTCGTGTTGTGCCAGTCTCTTCGAGGCGAGCGGCTAAACGTCGCAGTGTTTCACCAGTAGACGTTGGACGGCCAGGAAATCTGCGACGAAATTCACGTTGTGCCAAAGTCACCGACCGATTATTGGTCAAATAAATAGTCAGCAATATTCCGCGTTCTGGAGCAGTGTAGCGTAACATTGTTTATTAACGTGTATTTCGCATATGTTTACTACACAAATGTCAAAACAGAACTGACATTAGGGGCCAATCGCAAAATTTATAGCATTTTCTGATAGGAGGATTACTTTTGCGCAACCTTGTATAAGTTTGTCATTCCGTGTGTAATTTCTACATTTTTGATTTGCGAGCCCACAAAGTACACATATTTTGGATAGATATAGATAGCGGAGTCAATATATAAATGTCGGTCTCTCAGTATGTCTGTTGAAATCAACATTTCGAAGCTCCCAAATAACTTTCATATATAATTGATACATCAATATACCCGCTACAGCACTAGTTAGTCTGCTATTTAAATTTGGGAAAATCGGACAAATGACCGATTTTTTCACAATATTATTTTAACAAAATATTTTATACCAACCATTTGTTTACCAATTTTTTTTTTTTTCACCAAAATTGTTTTTAATATTAAAGTATACTATCATGAAGGAGATATAAGATTCGGCACAGCCGAATATGGTTCTCTTACTTGATTTACATACATTTAACAATAATATTTTTTACTTCTTAGTCTGGTGATGATTTACAACAAGACATGTTGACCATACAGCTGATTCGTGTCATGAATAAAATGTGGCTAGCCGAGGGTTTGGACTTGAAAATGGTCACCTTTAACTGTGTTCCTACAGGCTTTAAGAAGGGCATGATTGAATTAGTTTCGGATGCAGAAACTTTGAGAAAAATCCAGGTAGAATATGGTTTGACGGGTTCGTTTAAGGATCGTCCCATAGCGGAGTGGTTGGCTAAACAAAATCCTAGTCAATTGGAGTATCAAAGGGCTGTTAAGAATTTTACGGGTAAGTTATTTAAAATTAATAAATTTGATTAATTTGGATTGGCTATAAACCTCAGGGTACAGTCCTAGTCAAATTTACAAATTTTGGTGAGAATTAATCAGAAAGATAACAAAATAAATTGAAATTTTAAATACTGGAAGGACTTCCTGTAAAATCTGTTAAAATCTGATGCAAAAGCTTTTATAATTACAATAAAAAAATCCCGTTTTTTAATTAACTTTCCAGTTTCCTGCGCTGGCTATAGTGTGGCAACTTATATTTTGGGCATTTGTGATAGACATAATGACAATATTATGTTAAAATCCTCAGGACATTTATTCCACATAGATTTTGGTAAATTTTTAGGTGATGCTCAAATGTTTGGTAATTTCAAAAGGTAAGTAAATATGCATAAAACAAAACTTTCAAATATTTAACTTAATTAATAATTTATTTTCATTACAGAGATCGTACTCCGTTTGTGCTTACCTCTGACATGGCTTATGTGATCAATGGCGGCGATAAACCCTCTACAGATTTTCATTATTTTGTTGACTTATGCTGTCGTGCCTTTAATATTATACGCAAACATGGTGATCTATTGTTACACATGTTGGCTCTAATGGCCACCGCTGGTATACCAGGCGTTACAGCTGATGCTGTTACTTATGTACGCAAAGCTTTACTACCATCACAATCGAATCCTGAAGCAGCTGCCTCCTTTGCTAAAATGATACAATTCTCGTTGAAAAGTTGGTTTACACAGTTCAATTTCTTTTTGCACAATTTGGCACAAATGCGTTTTAGCAATGATGAGGGCAGCGGTGAATTGTTGTCGTTTGTTCCTAGAAAATATACGTAAGTTGGTAGATTCTGTATATAAACTGTCAATGACTTTTATAGTTATTTAGCATTTATTTCTTGTTTACTAATTCTAAGTTAAAAATGTTTGTATTTTAATATTAAATTCTTTTTTTTTTGTTTTTAGAATGCTCCAAGATGGCCGCTTAAAAAGTGTTACCGTTGTTCGCTGTCAAAAACACTATGAAATGGAGAAATTTTATACCTACATTTTACTTGTCACCCGCCATGGTCAAAAAGATCCCACCCATTTATTCCGTTCCTATAAAGAGTTTACCGAATTTCATCAAAAGTTATGTTTACATTTTCCATTAGCCAAATTGCACAGGTAAGAAATAATAGAATTGTTTTCTTTTCAGACATACAAAATTGTCTTTCAGCTTCAATTCTTATGGTACCAAATTCCCTGCTTCGATGATTTTGCAATTGTACTTCTGTGCAGAAACTTGTATTTCCATTAAATAATCTATTCATATAATTACAATTTTATATTTAGAAAGGACAATGAAGCAAATTCATCTACTTGTTCGTAAGAACTTGTAACAAGTAGCAGAATCTGCTTCATTGTCCTTCTAAATATAAAATTGTAATTATATGAAATAAATTATTTATGGGAAATATAAATTTCTAAGAAATGAAGCATATTTTAATTGTAATTTCAAAGAATTAAGAAAAAGTTTTTAGTTTACACAAATTGCACAATATAACGTATTATAGGGGCCCGCTACAACCTACAACTCTATTGTATAAAAATTCTCGATATTATGAGTATTTAATTCACCAAGTTTTAAACATTTGTAAATTCAACTGAATCAGTAACTTTTTCTATAGTATATTACGCAACTATTACGGCATATTCGCTTGATATTTTTTACCAAGATACAGAAACACACAAGTTTTTACACTAACACATACTATTCTACTTTTTTGTAGCATCTTCTGATGTATAAACCGATCAAATTCCAAAAAACGACTTTTTCGCTTCTGTCCTGGCATAGATTTCCTGTAGGTGATGATCATACACAACTTGTGTGTCATTTTCTTGAGCGTTCACTCCTCACATACAAGCGATAGTTTAACCAAATAAATTTCAATACTCCATTATGAATCGATTGAGTCCAATTAAATTCCATTATATTAAATTTCCCCTAGATGACCAGCTTTCCTAAAGTTTTAGCGTAGAAAATTTAGTAGCAAACACCCTGTGAGCCAGGCAATTTGTCACAAACAAAGGAGATATATATCGGTAAAAGTGCTTAAAGATTGGTTAAGAATACCCATTACAATTCCATAAAAAAGAAGCCAAGATAAATATAGTTAAAGGTGAATATATTCTACCAATATTTGCCGCTCAAATTAGTGCGAATATGCGAAGTTTTGAAGACCACTTGAATGCCGTCTCCTTGTGGGTCCACTCTTCGCTTACATTGAGTAGTTCGACCAATTGAATATCGATATCCTTTCCTGAATCAGTTGTGGTCAAATGTCCCCTCGATGGTAGTGACCACTTATTGCAACTGTTAGGTTATAAAGGTAGCCAGTGTTAACCAGCTCACTTGGGTCCATAAATTGTTCCCTTTATGATACCCTAAAGATCATGATCAGGTCCTTAAGAGGTCCTTCACATGTCGGAAATGGGTTCAGTTAGGTTAGGTTATAAAGGTAGCCAGTGTTAACCAGCTCATTTGGGTCCATAAATTGGTCCCTTTGTGATACCCTAAAGATCATGATCAGGTCCTTAAGAGGTCCATCACATGTCGGAAATGGGTTCAGTGTCGAACCAACCTGACACACGAATGAACGAATCTATCTTCCTGTCATCCACAGTGGATAGATCCGCTAGGCCATGCAAAAGAGGACTGTCTATTGTAGCAGACCGAGCATCAGATAGAGCTGGGCAAAGACAGGAGATGTTCAACCGTTTCCTCCTCGTCTTCATCATGACAACTTCTGGAGAAGTCATTATATGGAGTGTTAAGTCTCCTGGCATCCACACCAATCAAGCAGTGCAGGCAATTTGTCAAAAGCAGTTCATTCATTAGTACTGCCTCAAACAAAGGAGATATATACCGGAAATTGTGCTTAAGGATGATTAGGTTAAGAAGGGTTGTCTAGAGTAAAAGTGTATTTCCACTCTATAAAAAATAAATAGAGTTCAGAAAGAGGCAAAGAAAATAAGAAGATATTTAAGGATTAAGAACAAATACTTTCTTATTCACATTCTTCCGTCATGAAGCTTAATGGTGGTTGTGATTTATTATACAACCAGTAGTATCTTTCAGAACGTCGAATAATCGTTTTCCAAGTCAACATATCACCTATAAAAATCAATGTCATTTTCCCATTTATTAGTTCAAGTCCTTATCAATATAGCTCGTAATCTCATCTACAAAGGTCATCAGACTGAACTTGATTAACCCTCATAGTATACAGGTTCCTGCCATGTCTAACTTGAGTCATATAGGCATTGGCACCTTGCAGTCCCTTTTGCTCTTCCTGGATCTATTATACAACCAGTAGTATCTTTCAGAACGTCGAAAAATCGTTTTCCAAGTCAACTGATGCTCTACATTGACATATGACCTATACAAATCCATTCCATTTTCCCATTTATTAGTTCAAGTCCTTATCAATATAACTCGTAATCTCATCTACAAAGGTCATCAGACTGAACTTGATTAACCCTCATAGTATACAGGTTCCTGCCATGACTAACTTGGGTCATATAGGCCTTGGTACCTTGCAGTCCTTTCTGCTCTTCCTGAATCTATTATACAACCAGTAGTATCTTTCAGAACGTCGAATAATCGTTTTCCAAGTCAACTGATTCTGTACATTGACATATGACCTATAAAAATCCATGTCATTTTCCCATTTATTAGTTCAAGTCCTTATCAATATAACTCCTAATTTCTTCTACAAAGGTCATCAGACTGAACTTAATTAACCCTCATAGTATACAGGTTCCTGCCATGTTTAACTTGAGTCATATATGCCTTGGCACCTTGCAGTCCTTTCTGCTCTTCCTGGATCCATCACTAGTAACCAAGTTCCACTTAAATAATAGTGCTGACTGATCGGTCATCTCATTTATCTCCCTCATCTTCAAGTCTAGTCCCAATTCTTGTCTCTTAAGTTAGTCCTCGATTTCATTTCCTTACAGTGCAACCATACATATATATAGTTCTAGACCCCCAATTATTGGATTATTAAACCTTTTTACTTTTGGTATTTCAATTTTCCCTTCATATTGAAGCCAGCTAGTAAATTAACTATTGAAATCATCTTGCAAGCTAAAAGACTCGAAAAATTTCGAATAATCATTGTTACTAATATCAAACATAGGTTCGTTGAGAAACTCGCTTTGTCTTCGCTCTTTAACAATGCGGTATTATGTTACCTATTCTTGGGTATTTTGCGGCCATTAACAAACTTAGTAGGTCTTAGTTTCTTATCTGAACGGAATTCTGTACTAAATTCCTCTTCAAATACTATAGAGTCTTTAGCAAACTCAGTACATCTTCGTTTCTTAAGGGACGATATTCCGTTATAAATTCCTCTTCTATGAATGGATAGTTTATAACAAATTCATTATGCCTTAATTTGTTCCTTAATTTAATGAATAGTATCGAATTCTTCGGTAGTTTGAGGATCATTAACAAATTCAGTATGTTAAAATTCCTCATCATTGTTTTTAGTCCCTTTACTGTTTAAAACTCAGTTAGGAATTCTTCTTCATCTATCTGAGGATGTTTAACAAACTCAGTGTCTATGGGAATCCTTCAGGCGTCAATTTTTAAGCCATTCCTGGGGGTTCCTTCTTCATAATAGTATACCATCTAGGAGATTGCTCAAAGTCTTCGCTTCCCCCCGATAATTTTGTGCTTACAATTCAGCATATTCTTAAAATTAAAACAATTCTTTGACATTTTTTATCATAAAAAGTTTATTTAAAGTTAAGTATATCAATTGAAATACTCCTTCTATCTAAAACAATAATTTAACATATACAGTGGTGGCCATGAGGTTAGCACACTTCATACTTGCTGTTTTCTAAAGTAAATTATTTCATTTCATTGCAATTATAAACTAAAGTTTTTGGTAATTAGTGTTGTTTATGATGTGATCAATAAGTCCCGTTACTTTTTTCTTGCATTCCATCGCTATTCTCTTTCAAATTTGGATTTTAGTGCAGTAATATGTAAAATAAGCTGGACACAATTTTAGCACATATAAGTATAATTAAATTTTTTAAAAGTTTTTTGAGGGTATAAATATTAATTGGTAAGTTTAGGTATTATTTAATCAATGAGGAAGACAAACTGACTTAATAAACATTATTTAGATATGGCTAAAAAAAAGTGGTGTACAGAGGAACAACGAAAGATTATTCAACAAATGAACTCGAGAGGAACAAGTATAAGTGAGATTGCTTATACTTTGGAATGCTCCAGGAAGATGGTTTATAATGCATTAAGACATATTCAGAAATATAAAACGTCTAAAAATGTTACACAGGCTCCTCGGCCCAGAAAAACTTCACGTAAAGAGGACTCTTTAATATACAGAGCCTCTGTCGAAGATCCTTTTAAGAGCTCCACCGTAATCCAGAGAGAAATTTTAGGAAAATATGGTATCAACGTGTCCAGCAGAACGATAAGAAGGAGACTTAATGAAAAAAATTTACGTGGATGCATTTCTCAGCATAAGCCACATGTTTCAAAAAAGAACATACAAGCTCGGTTGTCCTTTGCTCGTGAGCATTTGGAAAAGCCGTTAATTTTTTGGAAAAATGTCCTTTGGAGTGATGAATCTAAATTTTGTAGATTCGGATCGGATGGTAAGAGGTATGTATGGCGTCCTCCGAACATGCAACATAATCCAAAGTACACCAGTAAAACAATAAAACACGGTGGGGGTAATGTGATGGTGTGGGCAGCATTTTCTGGGTATGGTGTTGGTCCTATAAAAAAGATTGATACTCGTATGGACCAGTATGTATACCAGAATATACTTCTAAATACAATGATACCTTATGCAGAGGACAACATGCCACTTAGGTGGCGATTTATGCAAGATAATGATCCAAAACACACCTCACGCTTAGTGAGGTGTTGCTTGGAATCGAACAATATCGACATGTTAAAATGGCCAGCCCAATCTCCGGATCTCAATCCTATTGAGAACCTTTGGAATGATGTGGAGCAGCATGTAATGAGAGAAAAGCCTAAAAATTTGGCCGATTTATGGAAAGAAGTAGAAAAAGCTTGGAATGATATTTCAGTGGATCGCTGTATGGGCCTTGTAGAAAGTATGCCAAGGAGACTAGCAGCTGTGATCAAAAATAAAGGGTATCCAACTAAGTACTAAGTTTTTAGTGAAATAAGTTTTTTTGTTTTGTTACTTTTTTAATATGAATAAAATTTTTTATTTTGTGCTAAAATACTGTCCAGTGTTTTTTTGAGGTTATTCTATTCTGGATAGAAAAACGCAAAATATATATAAAGGAATAATGCTGGACATGATGGGACGTGATCTTAGAAGGACAAGTAACACGCATGCAAAAGATATCATAAAAAAATTAAGAAATATAGGAAATATTTGCGTTTAAAAATAGCAAGTAGCTAGTGTGCTAACCTCATGGCCACCACTGTATAAATTACAACAAGCTATGCATCAGTACCATCGTAATCATCATTATTTAAATTTAAAACTTTCTCATTTTGCCTCCTCGAGGCCTCCGGTTTTCTGTCGTTTATAGAACGAGACTTAAAACCATCCATATCGGCACGCACCTCCTTGGCACGTTGTATAGCCAGTTGAGCCATAGGATTGCGATATGAAGGCTTGGGTGGTGGTGTATTAAAGGTAGGCGGTGGTGACGACAATTTAGAGTCTGTGTTAAGATTTTGGAATTCTACAGTTAAGTTGCGATGTTTACGTATGGCTGACCAACTGTCCTCGTTATAATCTTCATGTGATATTTGAGAACCAAATAATGAAATTTTTGTGGGTATGGTCACAATTGGTGTCATTGTTGTTTCGTTATTATAATTTATATTCGACAAGCGTTGCATGGGTTGTGGTGGTATAGGCGGTGGCGGTTTGTCATACACGTCATCATCATCATTATAGTCCATGTCATATTCATTATGGTGTTTTCTGGCTGGTATAAGACGTTCTTCGGTCTTAAAATCAAATGTTACTTTACTTTTGCGTGGCTTAGCTTGAATATCTTCATCTAATTTGTGTTCTTTGAGTATTGAGGTAGTAGCTGCCAATTCAGCATCACTAAAAGTTATTTTAATTTCTTGTGGTGATTGCAAGGTTTCCTTTGTACGTTGTGGCTTTAAGTTTTCAAAATTAAGCCAATCATCTTCAATACTTTTGCCAAAGCCTATCGGTTGTTGGGGACTATTTAGGGGGGATTTTTGTTCTAGGAAATCTCCTTCATTCTGTTCATAGGAGTGACGTATTTTGGCAAATTCCTCTTCAATATTGTTGGAGAAATCTTGTTCAACATCCTTTTCCATCTCTTGCCATAAATTATCATCAAAGTCGTTGTGGTTGCTGTCTGTTGGTGGCTGATATATGGGAGCAGGATTTTCTAAACACTTAAGTTCCTTTTTTCTAATAAAACCTGTAGGCCTTCTTTGCCTTAGTTGCTCATTTCCAAATTCAAGTTTTTCATCTTCATCTGAGTTTTGATTGAATTGGAAATTGACTTGTTTAGTAACTTCTTCCTTTCTTATAAAACCAGTAGGTCGTCTTTGCTTCAAGGCTTCATTTTCTTTACAAATTGTTTCGTTTTCTTCGTCGTTTAACTGGAAATTTACTTGTTTTTCCAAATGATCTAACTCTTCTTTTCTTACGAAGCCTGTGGGCCTTCTTTGTTTTATCAACGACTCACTATTATTTTCAGAATCACTAAATTTGTTCTCCATTTCCTTGAATGTAACTGTGGGGTTATGGGGAATTTCTTTATTTTCGAAATAATTTTTGGTATATTCTTCATCTTCTAAAGATATTTCCCTATTAAAGCCGGTTGGTCGTCTTTGTTTAATGTGGGAATTTTGAAATTCATCTTCTTCATCTGTTAAATTCAACATTTCTAGTTGTTGTACATAACCTGTGGGTCTTCTTTGTTTGATATCAGAATCCCAAATCTCTTGCTCATCTTTAAAATCTGTAGATTTGTCGAATTGTACTTGGCTTTTGGAGAAATTTTCAGAATCTTTCTGTGGTGAGCTAATATCATTCCAGTCTGTTTCATTATTTCCATTTCTTACAAACTCTGTAGGTCTTCTTTGATTAAGTGTAAATTTCTCTGTTTCACTCTCCGCCCACGTGGAAAATTCACTGTCTTCAAATTTCACTTTTGGTGGTTGGATTTCTTCTATTTCTACATTATTTTGTTTGTAACCGGTAGGGGTTCTTTGATTAGAAGACCAATTTTCGGTTTTATCCTCATCAGATTCATCATTGAATGTTACGGAATATTCGTCTTTTCTTACAAATCCAGTTGGTCGTCTTTGTTTTATTGCCGAATTAGTGTAATCGTCACTATCAGAATTTAGTGCCGCCGAGGAATCAAAGGTTACCTCACGCTGTTCTATATGTGTGGAGGTTTCTGTGGTCATTAAGGAACGCACTTGACTGTAGATTTTCTTTTGACTCTGGAAAGTTTCTTGCCATTCTTCTGATTCACTTATTTCAGGCGATTCAATGCAATTTCTTACATAACCTGTAGGTCTTCTTTGATTGAGGGTGAATTTTTCGTTAGTTTCGCTTGAAATTTCGCTAACATTAAATGAAATAGAAGATTTTTCCTTGACGTTTGTGATAGTAAAATCTTCCACATCCTCGAAACTGATTTGCTGCTCAAAATCAGAGTTATTAAACCTTCGTACATTTACTTTCGGAGTTTCGATTTTCTCTTCAAATTGAGGCCAGCTAGAGAATTGACTATCGAAATCTTCTGGCAAACTAGAAGATTCGAAAAATTCAGAATTACCATTGGTTGTAGTATCAAACATAGGTTCATTGACAAACTCGGTAGGTCTTCGTTCTTTAACAGAGCGATATTCGGTTACATATTCTTCGGTGACTTGCGGATCATTAACAAACTCCGTGGGTCTTCGTTCCTTAACTGAACGGAATTCTGTAATAAACTCCTCTTCGAGTTCTGGAGAGTCTTTATGAAACTCAGTAGGTCTTCGTTCTTTAACAGAACGATATTCTGTTATAAATTCCTCTTCAACTCCAGGAGAGTCTTTAACAAATTCAGTAGGTCTTCGTTCCTTAACTGAACGGAACTCAGTAACGAATTCTTCTTGTGTAGTTTGTGGATCATTGACAAATTCAGTAGGTCTTCTTTCATCAACTGAATGGAATTTTGTTACAAATTCCTCATCATCACTTTGAGTGTCTTTAACAAACTCAGTAGGTCTGTGTCCTTGAACTGTTTTAAACTCAGTTAGAAATTCCTCTTCATCTGCCTGAGGATCTTTAACAAACTCAGTAGGTCTTCTTCCCTTAACTGTTTTAAACTCACTTAGGAATTCCTCTTCATCCGTCTGAGCGTCTTTAACAAACTCAGTGGGTCTTCGATCTTTAACAGTGCGATAGTCTGTATTTAATAATTCTTCAGTATTTTCATAATTTTCCGTATCTAATTCCTCGAATGTTACCGAGGAGAGTTCTTTAATTTCAGCAACTTTATTCGTTGTGTGATCTATGAAGTCCTCTTCCTTATATTCTACATCCCCTAATTCATTCAATTTGTAGGACTTTTCATTGAAATTATACTTTTCTGTAAATTGTACATCGGGACTTTCGTTTAAATTATTGTTATAAACAATACGTTCATTTCTCAAAGCCTCTAGAGCTGGAAAATCCTTGGGACTTTCCCATCTACAATCATCTTTAGCTGCCTCTTCATTTAGCTCCTTTTCATATTGTTCCTGCAAATCAACATCAACTTCTTCATACTTGATGTAACCGGTAGGCCTACGCTCTCCAAAGGTTTCAAATAGTTTTGTTTCATCGTAATCATCGATTTTGGTTAAATCCTCTGTGGGCCTGGAGAAACCGGTGGGTCTGCGCTCTATATTTTTATGAAATTCTGGTATGGTTATAGATTGAGATGATTTCAAGTAACGCTGGGTCTTTTCCGGCTTTACCATGGCTGAACTGCTGCGATTTAAACGTAACGGTGGCACGGGTACCTCGATAACTTCATTTGAGCTGGGTGCTTCCGGAACTTCGGATTTTATTTCTTTCAGTTTAAATTGTTTTTCAAATTCCTCAAATGTCAGCGATATTTTTGTATTACTCGCATGTATTGCTGTTAGATCTGAAGATGAGGCGGTTGTTAGGGGAGGTGCTGCAATTTCTAGATCTTCAAATGCTGTAGAATGTACTTGATCTCTTCTTTTGTTGCGGGGTGGTGGTAATATTAGGGAAGACGTACTATCGGACATCTGGCGTATGCGTACCGCTGAAAGTAGTGTATTGAAATTTGGAGTTTAAAAATAAATTTTGAGTGAAAAATTTTAGGTACATACGTGGCAATTGTTGGGGTCGTTGAATTTCCAATTCATCTTCTCCTTTTTGTCGGAAAACGCCATGAACTTCAACACTGTCATATATCTGTGGGGATTAAAAAGGTAACTGTTTAATATATATAAATAGAGAAGAATGTGAAATATATGTTGGTCTTCAAGAAGGAAGCAGATCATGTCTGTCGAAATATCTACTTGTCCTATATTAAGTTTACAGATATTTGTACTCCAGTACTATAGGTTATTTATTTTCGTTAATGTCTCTAAATTTCTTTCCTATTTACTCTAACTGTTTTGATTTAAAACCCATTTTCTCTATCTAACTCTATTTGTTAATAGTTTGTTTTTTATTTTTTATTTATTAAACAAATAGAGCAATTAGATTTTATTTGATATAGTAAGAGAATTCAAATATGAGCGCTCTAGAAAGTATGTTATGAATGTGTCATCCACGTAACCAGAAAATCTTATCTTGAAATGTTGTTACTCTTTTGTTTTTACTACCCATATTTCATTTTATTGTTGTTCTATATTTTTTTTTCTATCTACAGCAATTTGATTTCTTCAATTAATGTTAGTAATCTACATACATACATATATTTTCTTCTAACTATAAATATTTTTTTTATTTAAAAGTAACAAGGGAACACCTTAATGAAATAATATTTTTCATTACTTATTGCATTCAATGGAAGACATATGATTTTTATTTTGCGTAAACGAAATACAATATTGTATTTTAATAAATTTAAATGAATCAATACAGTTCAGTTAAAAATCTAAAGGGGGTTGCAAAAAATGTGTCTAAATTTAAATTCTGAATTCAATTTTCAAAACCAAATCGAACTTGTTAATTTAATCATTACCATTAAAGCACTCATTACGAATTAATTCATTGGGTATAGTAAAATTTTCAGCATCCTCAGGATTTGTTAAACCTTCTTACATTACTTTTTGTGTTTAAAGTTTTTCTTCAAATTGACGCCAACTATTGACAATCGAAATATTCTTGCAAACTAGAAGATTCCGAAAATTCGTTGCTAGTATCAAACATAGGTTTATTGACAAATTCGGTAGGTCTTCGTTTTTTAACAGTTCGTTCCTAAACCTGAGGAAATTCTGTAATAAATTCCTCTTCAAAATGTGCAGCGTCTTTAGCAAACTCAGTAGGTATTCGTTCCTTAACGATATTCTGTAAGAAATTCGTTCCATAGTCAGTTACGAATTCTTTTTCAGGATCTGGATAGTTTTTTTTTAAACTCAGTAGGTCTTCGTTCCTTAAATGAATGGAACTCATTAACGTATTCTTCTTGTGTAGATTGTGGATAATTAACTAATTCAGTAGATATTCTTTCTTTAACTGAACGGAAACCAGTTACAAATTCCTCATTATCGCTTTGTGTGTCGTTAAAAAACTCAGCCGTGTGTCCACTAGCAAGTCACTTGGGGAAGAACTTCTGCAAGTATTTGCTGAAGTGTTTATGCTCAAACCTAAACTTGCTGAAGTCTGGTTCCAGAAGTAGTTTGTAGAAGTTATTACGATGAACATGCTGCAAGAAATTGCATACGTGTTTCCACACAATGTGAGTACAGCTTTTTGTAGGAATGAAAATGTCTTGTTGCAAAAAAAAAAAAAAAAACAGAAAGAAATTGACTGCTGTGGCGCGTAGATTTTAGTTTCCAAAATACATTACTTAAAGAATTGCGGACCGAATATTCAATGCTGAAAAATTTCCTGAGAATCACGAATCAATATTTCACATCAAATATGTTCCATTTCCCATTTTTCGTTCATCAACTTTGTTCTCCTGAAAAAATTGCCTATGTATGATGGAATTTTGTAAACAATAACCAGTTGTTACGAACAAAATCAACTATTGTGAATGCAAATTTCATGGGAATATCACGATAGCAATTTTCCCTTCGAGGGAAATGAATATTTCATGGGAACATAAATTTCACATGTTTTTTCACGATAGGGGTGAATATCTAATGATTTTTAATACATTTTATATTTAATTCAAACAATTATTCAAATGCTGGATACTAAAATGAGATTTGCTATTCCTCCCACAGGCCGGCTTTTAATTAATCTTCGATGAGTTTTTTCACTACTCCAAAGGAATTTATTTTTGTTCATTTTTATAAATTTGGAAAAGAACTCAAAAAAAGAACACAAAACAAAGCTGAACAAAGAAAAGAATATCACATATCGTTTACCCGATATATACCCAACATCTTCTGCAAGTCTTCAAAACACTTGCAGTTCACAGCAACTCGTTCAAGTTACTTCCAGCAAGCAACAAACACGCAAGTAACTTCTGCAAGCCGTGACTTCTGGAAGTCTACTTCTAATACGTGTTTACACAACAAAAACTTCTGGAAGTCACTTCATGAAGCAACTTCTGCAAGAAAACTTGGTAGTGGACACACGGCTTTAATAATTGTTCTTCAACCGCCTAATGATCTTTAACAAACTTGTTTTCCAATACGGAGCTTTAATGGTTTGTACTTCAAGCCTATTGAATTCATTCCTTTAAAAATACATACTTTATAAATATTAATTCATTATTGATTCATTAAAATCGTCTTTAATTCAAATTCATTATCATTTAAATTTATAAAGCATTCATTACGAATTAATTCATAGGCATAATTCCTTAGTGCTTCAAACGTATTGAATTCATTCCTTTAAGAATTCATTCTTTATAGGATTAATTCAATATTGAATCATTCAAAATTTTCTTCAATTTAAATCTATTAGAAATTGGCTTTGGAAAAAAATTCCAAATTAATTCAATTTAAATGAATTGTAAATGAATTGCAATTCATTTTTACCAAAATCATTTGAATTAATTCGAAATCAATTCAATTCAAATGAATTGCAATTCATTTTTACCAAATTCATTTAAATTGACTCAAATTTCATTCAATTCATTTTGTTGTGTGAATGATTCGCGAATTAATTCAAAAATGAATGATTCATTTACAACTCTGCTGAATACTATAATGAATTAATTCCATTATGAATTAGTGAATGCAAATTGAATGAATTCTATTAAAAAGAAAGCCTTTGAATAAAGCTGAAGAACTAATTTATTAGGAGTGGTTATATAAAATGAATTGTTGATATTTTTACTTATGAATTAAGATTTTAGTGAATTAAGCTCAAATTTGAAGTAACAAATTCGAAACATTGATTTAAATCTATTCAAAAGTACGTGTAAACTAACGAGACAATAAGAGCATCGTAAAATTGTAATCATCTAATGTAGAGACAATTTCAAATGGCCATTATCAGGGCGTTAATTCTGGCATTTGTTTACGAGCGAATACTTATTGGAAAGTGCGAGTTTTTTTATTTTTGATATTCCCATATTTGATATTGTATGAAAGCATTCGATAGTAAGCAAGAATTAGCTCTCAGTTGTGTCACACATTTCCTTCGGAATGGTTTCAATTCCGTAGTTATTATTCCTATCGATTTTGTTTTAGCTTTTTTTATTGAGTATATGACTTAAAAATTCGAGGTTTCTTCAAATTTTTAGCTTTCATTTTGAAACATTTGTACAATATAAATTTATTCATAGTATTGGCTTTTGTTAGCTATGACTTTTTCCCATATTTCTGGTTACATATGGATTCGGAGCCAAAGGAACTGCTCATCTTTTGAGGCCATGAACGAATCAAGCCAATTTCGGATACTCTGTTCCAAAGTAAAGCGTATCCCAGAGAGAGAGCTTTCTGCATCGATCGAAACACATAGTAGTCAGACGGGACACGGTCTGGACTATAAAATGGGTGAGGCAAAACTTCCTAACCACTTCTTTTTAAATAGTTTTTAACAAGTATTGCAATATGTGGCCGAGCGTTGCCATAATGGGATGTTACGGTTTAGTATCTGACCGCATATTCTGGGCATTTTTCGGCCAAAGCTTGCTTCAAACGAATCAGTTGCGTTCGGTACAGGTTCCCTGTTCCCTGTATGAGCTGCTAATGGTCAGATTTTAGCAGCTCATAATAAATAGGAACCTTTTGCTCCCACCAAAGACAGAGCATTACCTAAGCGCCATGGATATTTGGCTTTGGTGTCTATTCGGCTGGTTGGCCGGGTTTCACATACGATCTCTTACGTTGCGGGTTATTGTAATCGATCCATTTTTCATCGCAAGAATGATTCGATGCAAAAATTATTTTCTTTTATAGCGTTCAATCATCATTTCGAACATGCAAAATCGTCTTTCAAGGTCTCTCAGCTTCAATTCGTATGTTACCCAATTTCCTGCTTTTGGATGAATTTGAAATTGCTGCGTTTTGAAATTGCTGCTAGAGTAGCTCCCAATGTTTTTGCAAGCTCTTGTTGAGTTTTACAACAATCTTCATAGAGTGCTTCCAATTTTTGGTCTTCAAACTTTTTTGCCTGGCCTGGGCGATTTTAGTCTTCCGTGACAAAATCACCACTACTGAACCGCACAAACCATCTCTCGCACTTTGAATCGATATTCACCATAAGCTTTGGTAAGCAATCGGTGTTCTTAAGCGGCACTTTTTTTCAAATTAACCCTTTGACGTCCACGGGGACACCGGTGTCCCAACACTAAAACATTGAGTAACTAAATAACAAAAAAAAAAAAATGGGTTCCATTTTAATTAGTTCGTAAACGTGTCTCTTATTAATGTGTTTAGATTAAAACAAGTTTGGTTACAGCATTTATTTTGTATTGCCTTTGGAAATTGACAGTTTTATTGGTACTGTGTTCAAGAATTGTTCAAAAATTAGTCTTATGGTCGTGAAAGGGTTAAAGAAGTAAAGCAAAACTTTCCGCATATGACGCTTTGTTGGTACAAAATTCGACATTTTCGAAGCAATAATGTTCAATAACTATTGGCGTTTTCTTTTCTGGCATAAATGAACCTTTATTCTGCCTTTTATCTTTCTTTGTGTTCTTTTCTGAAAAAATGTGTTTTTTTCAAATATTGTTGCCCTAAAACCCCGTAAATATGCTACATGTTCAATCCTCAATTTTATCAAAGGGTTAAAATGGCAGCACTTTTTAAACAGCTTTTCCTGTTATTGTTTTTGAAGTTCGTTAGTGTTAATGAAATAGTTTTTGTATTTTTTGATTAAAAATGTTAATATGGAAGCAAAAAGTATAGTTTTAGAATGTTTAAAAGCTACATAAAAGAAAATTGCATAAATGGTTATGGTTTTTGTTCTATTCCGATCGCTAAAAATGTAACACATTTTGAGGGTATGAGTAACCTTTAATAAATGGTACGAAAATAGCTGGCAACATTTTGTGTCAGAAAAGAAAACGCCATAAGTGAGAATAAAGGACACATATGTACCCTTCAAGATGACATATAAGTTATTAAAAAACTATTAAAAGATACGCCATCTTTTGTAAATTCCACATTTTTAAGTCATACACCCGTATTGAAATCTTTTGAAATTATTAGTACCCAACAGATTTAATATCTCCGTTTTTCCGATTTTAATTCATCCCGAAAGACTTAAAAATTCAAAAGTCAATAAGCATTTTAAAATGTTCTCAATCCGACGGTATAAAAATTGAAGAAATAATAAAGAACGACCGATTCCAACATTTGGTTAAAGAACAACTGCTATATCTTTCAATATAAAAGTTTTGAACCCCGAAATATTCAGACTAGATGAATCATGAATATAGTATTGCTATATATTCTATGACTTTGAGTGAAGGAGTTTCAGGTTTGGGGAATGTTAAATACTGGCTTAAACCTTATTTCCACTCTGGTCAAATCTTGCTAATATTTCTCTCATTATATAAAACCAATACTTTCGATTTTCTCCTTCCAATCTGTCCCTTTAAATTCATATTAATTTTCACTTACTTGTTGCGAATATCTTTTATCCTTTTTATACTTTTGCTGTTTACTTCTGCGCGGCACTATAACTGCGGGTGTTGTACCACCGGCAGCACCATTTTGTGTGCTAGTCTGTTCGAATGATAAACGATGTTTAAACCACCATAATTTTATGCCCACTATGGTGACAACCATGCACATTAAGACACCCAAAGAGGCCACTGCACCCAGATTTTCTGGGGGAACAAAAAGAAACATTTAAAAAAAGACATTAAAAAGAAAAAAACAATTGTCGTCATCAAAACTGTTTGTTATCATCATTATCACAGTCCACATTATCATTATTATTATCATAATTTTTTATCTAACTTCATTATTGTCAAACCTTGATTATGTTGATTTGTTAAATTAATTTTAGCCATTTCTTAAGAATTTTTAAATTTTTTTTTTTTTTTTGTATGTGAGTTGGTGTTTACACTTTTAAACTTTTTGTAATATTATTTATAATTTTATTATTCCGTATGTAACGCTTGCAATTCAATTTATTTTAATATTTTTTTTTTGTTGTTTTGTGTAAAACTTTTACTACAATTAATATACAAAAATCACAAAATAAAAAAAAAAAACTTGTAGTCAGTTGTTACCGCCACAGCGGGAGTATTTGTTATGACTTCTCTATAAAATATTTAATATTTGTTTGTTATCAATTATTGTATTTTTTGCTTTAACCATTATAAAAAGGTGTTTTTCTGTTTGTTATCAATCTTTTTTTTTTTTTTTTTTTTCTTTTTGTACTTTGATATTTTTGCTGTTTTTTCAAATTTCTCTTTATTTTACGTTTCCACTCTTAATATGGCCAAGTTAATAAAAGTGAAAAAACAATACAAACATTCAATGTATTTAAATGTACGTATGGTTATTTTAACGTTTTCTATTTAACTTTTGATAAGTATTTCACAGTAGGTACGAATGTATATTATTCATGGGTTCTCTTATTTCACTGATTGTGAGTTTAGAGTTCTTGTTAATATTTGCAGTATTTCAGTTGAACAATTACTTTACTGATTAATATTTATGGTTTATTAACTCAATGATGATGATAATAATTGTGATGATGCTTTACGATAGACAAACGCAGAAATAAAGTGATTCAATTTAAAGGTTTTTATATATAGAACTAATATTAA
>OW818031.2:102464757-102554757 GCA_942486065.2 Calliphora vomitoria | reverse complement strand
TACCAAGGTATGTAACATAATCGGACTGAGGTATATTAACGTTGTTAAGTGTGACAGGTGGACAACATCCCCTCCTTAGTGTGAACGTAACATGTTTGCCTTTTAACTCATTTACTCGTATTCTCCATTTGTTTAACCATGTCTCCACACATCTTAGGTAGCTATCTAGTATACTAGATGATATATACGGATTTTCATGCGAGCTAATAATAGCGGTGTCATCAGCAAATGTAGAAATTGTTAATATATCGTTCGTAGGCTCTAATTTTATAATCTCTTGTCACGTAATAAGGTTTCAATAGTTTATGGGTACATGGTGGCAGCAACCATTTTATTTTATAAACTGATGACAAATCAGGGCCCACTGATTTTCAGAAACTTTGGAGGCCCATACAAAATATTTGTCACCAAAATCGCCAAACTGAATATAGGGTTTTACTACCCTTTAGTAGTAGAGTCGAACGTATACTGTCATGACCGTGTGTTTTTCCAAAATACTTCATTTGTTGCATAGTGTTATGAGCCGATCGTCCTGAAATTGGGTTGCGTGATTTCTTTCTATATGGAATTTATTTTTGTTAAATTTTATTTGGATTCCATAATTTTTATGATATTTATGCTCGTTTAAGTGATTTTCGGAAGTGGGCCTTATATGGAAGGTTAGGTCAGGTTACGTGGGTTTCTCGCAAGTTAGAGGCCTTGTGGACCATTGTGATACCCTTAGAATTACCATTCCCTAATATACATAAAGGGAGATTGGTTGCCCACCCTTCGTTGACTATGTACTACTTGTGATCCCCGTGAGAACCAACCGGTACTTTTAATAAATCTGATCATATTTACTAGTGGCACATCTCCGAGACAATCCAGATCATGGAAAAGAGCTGTACCAAGATGTATTAATCTATGCTCTTCCTCCTCCTCATCCAAACAACTTCTACAATAGCTATAACGTGGGTAACCCATATGTTCCGATATGCGTTCAATCATACAGAGCCCAGTGATTATACCCGTAAGAAGCTTAATCGAATTCCTACTAAGAGACAAAAGAGTCCTAGTCCTATCCTCTGTCAGAGTCAGCCAGAGCAATCTGGATATTCTACAAGTGATGATATTTGACCACCTGAGTTCCGTCTCACTCAAAGCCCATTCATTTATCAATTTTGATACTTTCAGCAAGGGAGTGTGAATATCCCTTTGCGCAAGAGATACGTCCAGGGACGACCCACTTCATTTCCCCGGATGCCCTCATGTCCTGGGACCCATATCAACTCGACGTGATGTTGTGTCAGTTGTGCCAGTGATTGGATGCAGTTGAGAAGACATTTCGACTTAATAAAGTTGGAGTTAAGAGCCTTGATTGATGCAAGGCTGTCCAAGTAAATATGTATGGTCGAATTTTCGAGATTCAGTTCCCGGATTCTTCTCGAGGCTGTATCAATGGCATATATCTCAGCTTGGAAAACCGTGCAGGTAACCGGTAATCGAAGAGACAGCAAAAGGTCCAGTTCATCGGAGAAAATTCCCGAGCCCGTGCCTCTTTGTGTCTTTGAACCATCAGTGTAGACTGAGATCACGTCGTCCCTTAGGACAGTGTTCGCGGCCCAGTCATCCCTTGTCGGTATCTTGATCCTAAAAGTCCTATCAAAATTTGGTGTAGATACCAAGTAATCCGTTTCATGCCCAATGAATGGCCTGCCTATCTTCTGTAGGATGGTGCCGTGACCAATACGATCATGCTTCAGTCCGCTCGACTGTTTGAGTCGTAGAGTAGACTTAGCAGAAATGCATTTGATATATATATCAAGGGGAGTTATATTTAGCATCGTCTCTTGAAGGAGGCACATAGTGCCTTCTTCATTCGACTCTCATCATTACGTTTCCACGAGAGCTTAGAGTCTAAAATTACGCCAAGATATTTAGCTTCGCTTGAAATCTTTAGAAAAGTACCATCCAGTCGTGGAGGTCTGAATCCTGGGATTTTATATCTCCTGGTTTTGGCAGGGTTGACACCTAGACCGTTTTCTCTGGCCGATGATAGTAGAACGCTGGAAGGTATGGTCAAATATGGACTAATCAAAAAAAAAAAAAAATTTAAATGTGATTTTATTTGATGAGGAACTTGTGTGTATACCTATACAAATAAGACATTTATGACAACAAAGTCCTATTTCGTGAAGACAAATTTTTCAAAATTGCGACCTGTACTTTGCTCACAAGGTTTATATAGACAGCCAGCCAACCAGACGGACATCGTTTAATCGAATCTAAGGAGCTGGACCTACATTTTAGAGCGTTGCTAACATTAGCACAAACTAATAATTTGAAATCGGATCGAGAACAAAAATGTTTCATCAGTTTTATATACTTGAGATACTCCATTATGGAGGCTCCACAACTCTCCCACCCTTGGTGTTAAAAGTCCAAATTCAAAACTTAAATTCAGCTACACCTACTCCATAGCCAAGTGAAAGTTTGTTAAAATCGGACTACTAACTATGAGATAATGAATATATTGTAATTGTTTTTGTCTACGATACATGATCTAATTTTGTCTATCACTGCAATTTATAGTAGCTTCTATCATTTGGAAATAACTCCGCAAACGTATCTCAGTCGATCGAAGGTGAATTGCAGTGTTGGAATTTAATTTGTGTCACATTCACCAATATATCGGATATTGGGGACAATTGTAACGTTGACGTCAAACACCATGGACCAAACAAATTCACTCTACAACACGGAGCTGTTGATCTAGTACTCTAATTGAAATATCTTTCGGCACCAGGTCATTGCTATCCTGAACAAGTTTGTCATTATTCAATACCTTCGGTAAACATGGTAAAAACGAAGAGAGTGGTCATAGGCCGGCGTTTTATCTCGTCCGCAAAGACCATATTCAATTTAGATGTTTTCAACAGAATGATTGTCACAGTCCATCGGCATTATCCGGAGGCATACTGATCCTTTGTCGGTATTGTTCTGTGTTGCTTTCAAGGTGCTTGTGCTGTAGCTCAGAGGCACCTCACAGCATTTGGTTTTGCATCATTTCAGCATTCTGAAGATTTGAATTTTACCGAATCTCTTCATGCTTTCATTTGACCTCCAGTCGTCAGCCGATTAGTTTGGTGTGATGTCTCTAACTAACATGAAGTCCCCGACCGGATATATAAGGCTCATTATCTTTTATGATATTAAACTTGCATTTCATAGCTAATGCCAAGTTTTAGAACTGACACCCCTAGGGTCAAATAGACCATCTGCTAATTTGTGAAACAGACAGTGATGGATTCGACCAATTTAGTCGGAGGGCCCAATTTCAGGAAAGTGGAAGCCTTCTGACAAAAACATCTAGCAGTCGCTCCATACCAGACAGTGTGTTCTTCTTAGTTTGTTCTGGCCTTGCATCTCTCAGACATGTTTGGCCCTGCATGGATATTAACAATTAATCTTCGCGTCAACATGACTTCCTTTTGCTGCAGATATTTTATCAACTTAAGCTAAAATGTAGAAAATGTCTTGCTCTACGAGAATATAAGAAAATATAATGTTTGTGACATTTGACCATTCGAAACGCTGACAAGTGATTTTCGGTGACTTTTAACCCAAGGCCCTCATCGCTAAAATGCCAATAAATGCAAATATAACTGATTTTTCATTTCAAAAGCTCATCTAACAGTTGCTAAAACATGTACTTAAATTATTTTAAGAAGCTTTCGAAGTTTTTGAAATGAAATATCAATTATATTTGCATTTTGCGATGAGTGCCTTGAGGCATGCTTAAGCATTAGAGGGTTAATTTTATAATATAACATTAATACAAATGCCTATACAGACTACTGCTTAAACTATTAAACATAAAAAATAAACTCTGCACAATTAATGTAAGTTCTAATAAGTAAAATTTGTACACTAGTCGCTTAGATTTTATCTTTTGTTACGAATACTGCTGTAAATATATTGTTAGTTTTAATCTACTTATTTTCTGTTAAAAGCAACTTTTAATAACATTTATGTGTCCCAAAAACTGCTATTAATATGTAAATAATTACTTAAATTTTTTTAATTAAAACCATTTGCATATTTCCTTTGAACAATTAATTGTAACTGTCAATTTAAACATTGCCTAAAATAATAACAACACAATTTAGTTTTTGTTTACATTTTATCTTTACATTTTATATGAGTATATTCCGAGAATCATTACTATATTCAAAATCATGATAAAATATATCAATATATATATATAAAAATTAATGTAATCTGTTTGTTTGTTTATTAAACTAATTGAAGGCTAAACTACTGAACCGACCTCTTGAAATTTTTATTGTATGTTTCTCTATATCTGGAAGGAACAATAAGCTAATCTTTATTTTGAAATTTCAAGTGGTTGTGGCACCTTCCATACAATATAAATTATTAATTTCGAATATCGGAAGAATTTTAATCATAAAAGTAAATATTTAAACTTTGTACGAATTAATTTCTTATCACATATGGAGTTTGTCTTAAAATGGGCATGATTGGATAAATGGGCGTGGCACCATCCATACAAAGTAAATAGTTATTTTCGAATACTGCAGATTTGTAATTGTGACAATTTTCAAATTTTATACGAATCAGTTATCATGAATTATAACCAAAAATGGGACGATCGGAAAAGTGTATTTTGGGGGATCAAACGCCTTATCAAGATTTTTTTAAATAGCAGCATATTTTTTATACTTTAAATGCACGATGGGGCAAATGACCAGTTTTTGAAGTAATAAATCACAGGAAATAGCTAGACCCTTCAAATTTCGTACATATGATAATAGTGAGCTTTTACAGTGGTTCAAAGCCAAATTCGTACACCTAACTTTTCATTTTTTAATATTAAAACGCAGCTTATTTAAAAATGATACATGAAAACAATGTATCAAAGGAATTATGTTAGAAAGTAAGAAATTATGGGAGGTTTTATTAAATATCATATTTAAAAACATAAAAGCCAAACTCGTACAGCGAACCTTATTTTGTGCCGTTGGATGTAAAGTGAGCCGAAATTAAAAACCATCAAATATTTCATCAAATTATAAAGTTTTATCCAAAAAATATTCAATTGGAAGACAAAACGGATAAACAACCGAAGGAACCCGAAATCTTGCTGTAAAGCTTTCGGGGTTGAAAAATCTCTTCGTGAAATTCCCAAAATTCTGGGAAGGAGTCATTCTACCAATACATTCTAAAACGATACAGGACTTCAAAACAAATAAAAAAAAAACCAAAAAGCACACAATAAAATATTCTGTGAAGCTGAAGAGTGAAATATTGTCAGAGCGTCTAAAAAGGATCTCTTTGCATGCTCTTCCAAACTTACGTCCATTGCGAAAGCCACTACGGGAAAGAAAGCTTGCGCCCAAACCGGAATATACTCCATAGAGTGAATTTGAGTGGCTAGAAAAAGGGTTTAAGCAACCCTTTCGCCAAACTACATAAATCAAAGGATTTTTCTTTTTGGAAAGATGTGTTGTTCATGGAAGAGAGAATATTTAACATATTTGGCTCTAACAGAAAACCATATTTATGGCGAAAGGCTAATGAGGAGCTCTTACCGAAACATGATAAATCTACTGTAAAGCGTGGTGATGAATCAGTGATGGTTAAAGGGTCTTTTTTGGCAGCTGGTCCAGGTTCTCTTCATTTCATCGAAGGCATAATGGACCAAAAAATGTATTTAGAAATTTTAAAACTGGAATTGCCATTATCAAAGTAAAAACGGAGTCTTTCAAACAATTACTACTTCTAAGTACCAGGATAATGACCATAAGCATAAAGCTTACAATGTCAGGTCGTGGCTGTCCTCATGTAATGGAGACACCTGCCCAGAGCTCTGACATCAACCCTATCAAGAATCTTTGGAGGTACCTCGATAATAAAGTGAGACAACACCACATTTCCTCTAAATAGAAACTGAAAAGAATTCTTACTGAGGAATGTGAAAATATTTATCCCACCGTTTTTTTTGTTAATTCTTATTTATAGTGTTATTTAAATAGTTTTGCTTTTATTTTACATATCAATTGAATAAAGAATTACATAACCTACAAGCCTACAAACAGACTTTTTATATAACTCTAACAGGTAAGCCGAAATTAAGAGATATATAAAAAACTTCCTAGTGTACGAGTTTGGCTTTGAGCCACTGTAAGTATTCAGTAAAAAAAATAAGTCAATCGGGCAGTGCCACGCCCATTTCCAGTAGGTGGATTAAAGTACTACTGCGGTTGAAGATCACTGGGAAATAATAAGTTTCTGAGTTTCAATTAGGTCACATAAATGCTCACCTAAGACTTTAGTAATCATTTCAAGTCAATTCGCCTACTGCCACACCCACCTCTAGTGCCAGGATATCTATGCATGGCGATAGGCGGCTCTTGAAATTTAGCGACAAGTGCATCATTCTGTTCAAGATACATTTATTTAGAAACTAACTTTAAATAAACAAAATAATTCATATTAATATATTTAAGAAAATTACTTAAAAAACTAATAAAATTCTTACTGTGTGAGTGTTCATAATATACTGGAATACCCATATTTTTAAGAGATCCAGCATATATCTATTAAAAATATGGGTATTCCAGTTAAAGTGATTTTCGGAAGTGGGCCTTATATGGGAGCTATGTCTTTTTAAAGACCGATCATCACAAAATTGGTGGTGCGATTTCGGCTTATATAAAACTTATTTGTGCTGAATTTGGTTTGAATAACTATCTATATAAATACGATTTTTATGAGAGCTTAACTATTTTCAGATAGGGCAATAGTATATGGGCTAGGAGAAATATAGGACTGAATTCTAACCAAATACAATAGGCTTTGTCCCAAGAGACAAAAAAAAAGCTTGGATCAAATTTTGTCGAATTATCTTTAAAATTGCAACCCGTAGTTCGATTACAAAGTTTACATTGACAGAAGGACAGGCGGACGGACGGACTTCGCTTAATCAACTCAGAAAGTGATCCTGAGCAGATTGGTATACCATAAGGTGGGTGTTGAGACAATATGTTTGCACGTTATAAACATCAGCACTAACCCAATGCAAATAAATTTTTATAAACAGCGGCAGATTGCGGCAGATGGTTTTTCCAAAAAATTATAGTAGACATTATTACCTTTCTCCACATATAAATTGTATCACGGATAAGCTCGGATGAACATAGTTCTATTCCAAAGAATATATGTACGACACATCTAACTTTTTTTTTTTACAAAATCTTAAAAGTTTTTGTTTGACGAATAAAATTCCTTTGTTGTTTCATTATGATTGAATGTCAGAAAACTTGGCAAATTTGGCAGCTCCGCATGTCATCATGAGTTGCCACCTGACTTTAGTTTTTTAATATTTGAGTGTTTCAAAGTGTTAAATATAAAATTCCGTTATTATTATTTTTTAAATGGTTGACTTGAAAAAATTATTTTTTGCCTCAAAAACCTGTCCTTGGCCCCATCGTGCAATGGCAAAGGCATTCTATATAATTAAAAACTAACAAGAAGTTTCGGTATCAACCAACAGCATTTTTGGAACAGAATAGCGACCCTATAATTCTGAAAGGGTATGTTGTGTGGATGATTTTTGTATAATAAACTTATAGTCCAGCTGGTCTGAATATTTGTTTACATTTGGTCAAAGTTTTCATTTTTTTTATCGAAGAGAGCATTATACTAACTGAAAAAAATTTTGTAAGTTAATGTCGGTAAGAATTCTTATTGTCAGAGTTATATTGCGGAAATGAATGGGTTTAATTTTTGTGGAAGAACTTAACTTGCTATCTCCAATCAATAACCCTCCGGCGGGTGAGAAGGTCCATGGGGACCATTTTCAAACTAAAATTACCTCCAAGCAAATTTTATATAGAATCGTTTAAAAAAAAATCAAATCGATCCGACCAATAGTTTAGTTTCTATTGAGATTTAAATGTGTTTAGTACGGAATCGTGTGAAAAGGTCCGCTGGGACCTTTTTTATTATCAAACTGAAATTTCTCCTTCATGGTCCATGGGAAGTATACCCGCCCCCCACATGTATTCCAAGGAAATTCTATCTAGAATCGTTTAAAAAGCGATCCCACCAATAGTTTAGTTTCTATTGAGATTTAAATGTGTTTAGTACGGGAACGTGTGAAAAGATCCGCTGGGACTTTGTATTGAAATTTCAAGAAATCGTTAATAAATGCAGTGTCTTTTGTCTTGTTTTATTGTTTGAACACATCATAAACGTGTTCCTTAAATTTTTTTCTAACATTCATTATACATGTATAATTAGTAAATAATAAATCAAAACAAAAAAAAAAAAATGTAAAAAAATGCGTTTTCATATAAAATTCCATACAAATAGAAATAGGTCCCTGCGGACCTTGTACTTCGTATAAGGGCAACGGATGACTCAACCGTCGGAGGGTTAAAGGTCAATTTGACCCTTTTTTCGAGAAAATCAGAAAAGTTCCTGTAAAATATTAAAATATTCTACGAAAATTTCAAAAGGTCCTTTTAAAAAGGACATTTAAGGATTAAAATATTCTACGAAAATTTGTAACCGGAAAATATCAGTGGTGGTCACCAAAGGTACAAAAGTTGTAAATAAAGATCTTTACGCATAACTATCAAAATTAAATGCCACCTCGGGTTGCCAAAAATCCAAGTATTATCCGAAAGAACTGACATTTAAAATATAAATAGTCCTAAAGGAGATCTATAAAAAACATGTATACATATCTAAGTTATCTCTTTTAATTCAATTTTTTTTTATGCTGCTCGATTTTTTTTTGGTTTTTTAAATATTGTTTTAAATATTTTTGCTATGAAATTCTGAATAATACCTAAACAACATGCTAACAGTTATCTCGTACCTATAAAAAGTTACATGCATCAATAGTTTGAACAATTTAAAATGGCTGTATCTTTTACGTTTTTTCCTAAACACATTTAGCTTGGAATAAGTATATCAAAAAAACGTTAAAATTGTTCAATAGGGAACACAAACCTCCTGATTAATTAATATAAGCTTTTTGTATAAGTAGATGGTATTGTTGAAAACCTTCGAACTTGGAGATTAACAGTTTAGTGAAATGAAATAATTTTATGAATTTTTCGGGAGTCATTTACCTTAGAAACTAAAAAATTATAATATAGGAATTTCCATGAACAAAAATATAAAACTTGAATTAATGTACAATTTTAACGGTTAAAGATATTATAACGAAATTTGGATATAATGTAGATTAAAATGTCCTTAAATCAATGACATTATAATTTTTGAAATTTTTTATTTTCAAATACCAAAATTCCTAAAACGGGGAAAATGTGTTCCAAAAACTGAGTTTTTTAGAAAAGTGCCTACGGTGATGTTATTTACCGTGTGATAGTAAAATAACTTTGTTCGTATTTAAATAAGATATGGGGCTATACAAATATGGAGCTTTTTCGAGGATCGGTGCTTATTTAAAACTTTAGTATCTTTGCTGACCCCCACAGAAATTTTCCGGCATAAATTTTCGTAGAATATTTAAATCCGGAGCGGAGATAGAGGGTTAAGACCTTCCACAAAAATGGTGCCCATTATATTCCGCAATATAACTCAGACAATAAGAGTTCTCTGTTCCAGTCAAAAAGTCTCAATATGTTGGACAGTGTAATTTAGTTTTTTATAAAATTATTTCTAATATTTATTAAGTATACTATGATAGAGATAGCGAAGCGCACCGGGTTAAGCTAGCACATACATAAGTATAAAATTGTAAAACAAAATTCTAACAAATTATGACCAAAATAACTAGAATTTATTTGACCACACGTGTCGTCTAGTATCGTACATTCATTAAACTGTGACACTGCGTTATGTTTATAAGGTTGATGATGACAACATATTGAACTGCTATTGTAAAAGTAATATTAACAAATGAGAAAGGTGATCAATTTACGTAGGCGCTACAACGGATAAAAAGTGTATAGGAACATCAATTTACTCTAGTAACTTACAGTACCGCCTCGAATTTTAGTTTCAGTTGCCTACATTTTGGTACGCAATTGTTACGAGAGTTGTGGTGAATGTCACAAAGGTGACGCACAATTATTTTTTAACAATACTTCTAGATAAATTGCACGATATTAACAATGAATGTAATAATATTGTACAATTGTTTTCGAATTTCAATATAAATAACTCCCCGTACAATAATGTAGACAATATTAAGTAAATTACTACAAATTGCTATGAAATTTCATGAACAATAACAATGATTGGTGGCAGAAACAAATATTTGTTATTGTAAAAAATATGCGATTAAACGTCAATGTAAAAATCTATGTACATAAAAATGGAATTCTTTGTTAAAGGTCATTAAAAGTGGTAAACTGGTAAATATTTATTATGAAGCTTTAAGGCAAACAAACATTGTATAATAAAGTATCAATTAAGCTAAAATTAAATAAAAGTATACATACAGAAAATTGCGTTCTTATAGGACAGCCTGGCGGTTAATTGCAGATGATTGTTTAATGTTACTCTTCATTTAATTACTTATTTTAATTGTGAAAATGCGTATAGGAACTAGTTTATCCTACAACAATAAATTTATCCTTATAATATTTATAACTGCAAAGAAATCACGATTTAACAAAAATTCATTAAAATATAATTTTTTTTTTTTCAATATATTCGTCCGTGTGGAGTTCTCAGTCTCCCAACGGACGCGTCCCAGGTGGCGGATAGGGGAAACAGTTGCCTAGTCTAGTGATACAATAGGTCACTAGCCCTGACAATTGCTCAAGCGATGTCAATATCTAGAGATACATTTTCTAACAAATGGTGTAAATTTCTTGACATAGCTAGGTTTGTAAACGGCATTGCTATAGCCAACTAATTATCATAATACTGTGATACATTTTATAACAAATGGTCACAGTAAGATGCAATTGGTGTTATGATAATGCTATAATTGGCGATACATTTTACAACAAACGGTCGCCTAGTGATAGCACATTATTTCTCTTTCTTAGTGTTACAACCCGCGGACCAAAACTGTTCTTTCCTTTCTCTTTCTTTATCTTTCCCCCACTTGTAAGGTCAAAGTGATGGTAGCAGTGCTGAAGACCTGAGTGGCTAGTTAGTGGTCCCTGCATGGGTGGTCCATACCCTTACGCGCATACTCGTGGGAACAAAATGTACTCAAACAAAAACAAAAATGATACAAATAAACAAACAAAAACAACAGCAGGAGGTCAGCAGGGGAAACCTATGCTGGCTGAATGTCCAACCTTCAGGTGACAGTCTGATCAAAAGCAGCTAGGTAGCCTAGCTCCTCCAAAGCTGCACTAGCTCTCGCTGTTAATGCACCAGCAACACTCCCTGCTTCGGATACTATCGATAAGACAGATGTCCATACGAAAATGTTACAAGTTGGATCGTCGAACCAGAAGTCGACCCTCTGTTACCTCACTCGCCATTACGGCAGCACCGAACGCCCCCACTCGCACAGAACCATAAAGGAGGGCTTTCGTACAAAGGCGTTCTACCTTGCGCATTATCGATTGACGTGGATCCAAGTCGGTCGATGCGTTTACTAGCGACGATTTGTCGAAACTAAGCTGGGCTAAGGCCCTGCTGGCTGAGCTGGATAGTTCTAATCCTCCTACCAGCACAGATGTGGCGGACCAAGCCGCATCTGTCGGGCCTAAACGGTAATGCACGGAGGAGGAACTACTTCAACAGCAAAATCAACAGCCGAAGACTAAACGTCCGAAGCAAGAGGCTCGTGTGATATGAAGGCCTTACATCGAAGACGGAGCTATCTCCCAGGTGAAATGGCTGAAAATCCGTCAAGGTATGCTGAGGATATACTGCAAGATACTTAAAGAGAATCCCAGTCCATCCCCGCATAACGACGATGCTGGCTGGTATCAACCATGTAAAATTGCTAGCGTATACAAATGACCGCTCAGCTCTGTAGCTAAAATTAGCAATCGCGTCCCTAGGGGAATTGTGAATATTTCAGTAAGAATAATTGAGGAAAACCTATCGTTCGAACAAGGAACAAACGGACGAACATATCTATATCGTCTTAGAATTTTATTAGGAACCAGAATATATATACTTTTTGGTTCTACGACCAATATTTGTATGTTACAAACGGAATGACAAACTCATTTATGTGGAAAAACAACAAAAATGGATCTAAGGAATATTTGAGAATCTTGAATATTATATGAATAAATTTATATTTAATTCGTCTTATTATTAATTGACAATTGATCTTCAAGTAAAAAACCCGTCTATAGAGACTCCAACATTATACATGCCCAACTGCACATTTCTTTCAGTAAATTAAGTGGCCATAGTTGAGAGTGGCTAAGAAGCAGCTTACTATTTCAACATCCTTTCATTGCTAGCCAAAGCGTGAAGGCGACTAAGTAACCCAAATTGTCATATATTAATAACACATCTAAGGTAAGTAAGAAGGTGTTGTATCTGCAATATAGTTTACAGCGGTCTACTGTGAATGTCTAGATAGCATGCTAGTATCTGAGGAAGTAAAATGTTGATGATGATCATACTCTTTGGAAAAGCAACACGTAAGTCTACATGGAGACAGTTTGCAGATTTCAGTGCTCAAACTGTTTCCATCTGTACCAAGAAGATAGGTTATTGTAGACTTCGTTGTAAAATTTGTTTCGATCGCATCTAACTACTTACCTCAAAGCTCAATCTGCGGCGTCAACAAATCAAAGCAGCGACTTTATATAGACTCTTCAATAAGATAACATATAGAAAACCTATAAAGGATAAATCAATGTAAGAAACAGCAAAGATGTCTTCAAGTGAACGAAGCAATACTTCCGTACGCAAAAAGTGTCCAAAAAGTGACAACATCTCCCCAGTTAAATCTCCAAATAGGTGCAGAATTAATCCTTCCTTCCAGATGAACTCAAGTATAGTTTCCCATGAAACGTGATTTTATATATCGAAACTGATAATCGAATACCAACATTAAGAAAACACAAGCTGGTTTCCATTCTAAATAATATGTCATTCCCATATGAACTCATTAATAATCATCATGGGGCAATAAGTTGAATTGAGCTCACACTTATATTATATTCATCGACTTCGAAAGGGTATTTGACAGCCTAGACTACATTGTTAACTAGAATACTCTTGAATGTAGAAGCATACCACAAAAATGTAGCCGATTAACCAAATGCAGGAACAAACTGCCAAATACTTCAAGAGGGCTAGCCTTCACTAAGATTAGGTTTGGTACAGGAGTTCGACACAGATATGTGATGTCATTTAAAGGTCATAAAAGGTGCAAAAATCAATAGAAGTATCAGCGAAAGCAGGACTGAAAATTTACTTTGACAAGACAAAGACTTTAAGAATTCATTCAGATAAACGGAGCGATTCTTGAAGATGTTGAATCATTCTGCTTCATATTGTATCCATCGTTACTAACACTGCACAGTGGGGCAGAAAATAAAATTTTTTGGAAATAAATCTGGCATTTCCAAACGCCTAGTCCGATCAGAAAAAAATTTGACGAAGGCGTAGCCTAAGACCATTTGAGTTTGACTTATTAAAATGAGTCCTACAAACATTACAGAGGCGACGCTATGGGGGCTCAAAATAGGGTACCTTTGATCATTTGTAGGACCAATTTTAATAACTTAAGCCCTAATACTCCTTGGCCATTTAAAATTTTATCACGATGAGACCAGTCGTTTAGAAATGCAAGATTTATTTCCAACAAATTTTGATTCTACCCCACTGTGCACTGTGGTATCAATCGCAGTCATGTCCTAATGGCAAGCATTGTGTCAGAAAGTCCATGGCTTACAATTAGTCATGATATTAACAAAAATTGTAACTATGCGAAGCAGTTGTTCGACACATACCAAAGTTTACAACTCTTTGTCTTCTGTATAGGAAACATTATGAAATTACACAGTATTTGATCTTACAAGACTTTTGTAAAAGTAACCAATCTTGCCCAAATAAATACTGTTCAATCTGTAATAATTATATCGTAACGTTACTATTAGAAATTATGTATTTTATTTAAAAACGGGAAATTGTAACGTTTTCTATTTTTCATGCAACCGAGATGGCCTTCTTTGAGGCCTTGTAATCCAGCTTTTAGGATTCTTGACTTAAACTTCCATATGCTTGCTAACTTGTATTAATTTCCGTTTTTTTTAATTACCCTAATAAGCTAAAACAACATGGCCATGTTACACATAAAACCTTAATAATTAAAGCTTATTTTATTAAATATCGAATGAACAATGATTGTATTACCTTTTCATTTCTCTAACAAAAAGTATATCTTGGGAATGAAATCAAATAAAAACCCATAAAGCGGAGTACATCTATCAAAGAAATCCCAGTTGAATTATATTAAAACCAATAAGGAAGTGTATGTTTGAAATTTAAATTAAAGAAAACATTTTTATGGTCTATTGGTTGGCAATTGAAGTTTATGACATATCGATAAACATCATCAATATTTCAATTAAATTTCTTCAAAGTTTTCTAAACATACTCTTACAACTTCTAAACAAATATAAAAAGTTTTTGTGAAAATACAAAGTAGAAAAGAAAACAATAAAATGACTTTACAACATCCCTGCGGTGTAATTCAATAATTTCATGTTATATATTTGCGACAATTTCTTAGTTGCCAACTCCTCTCCGCCCAAAAAAAAAAAAAAATTAAACTTGATTTTTGTTCTATTATTGCCTGAAGAGCCTGTCATAGATTCCACGTCACCTTGACAATCAAAACTGTTTTGGCAAATTACGTGACCAGTTTTTACAATAACTTATTTATGATTTTTTTCTGCAAAATTTTGCTTACTTTGCTTCTTGGGAATGCTGTTGAAGTTTTGTAGATGTATTAAATTTGTGGTTTCTATCTAAAACAAAGAACATTCATGCCCCAAGTGTGCTTGACCTTATAAGGCTAGAATATTAAGTGTTCTCGTATTCAAATAGATTAATGTTGTCGCAAGTTACATAAGGATATAGGAGAAAGATAGATGGTAATTTTATTGATTTTGAGTTCAGAGAGTGAAGCTTATATTTATTTTATATTGTAAGAAAAATTATTGTTAAATTTTTGTTGGCATAATAAAACATAACATAATTTTTCAATTGAAATCTACGAAATTTGTTTAATATAAAAATTCCAAATTAAAACAGAATTTTCTTTGAAGTGTTCTTTAATACGCTTAAGGGTAAAGTTCATTTACAATCTACTTATATAAATAAAAATCAAATGTCTTTCGTTGGTAATGGCATCAGTTGAGAACTGCTAGACCGATTTGGACAGTTTTCTTTATAAATGTTCGTCCTATTCCAACTTATGTTTTTATGGAAAGAAAAATTTACCACGCCCGTTTTTTTTATTTATCTAAATTCAGAAAACACGTACACTGATATGGTAAATTTGTTTCATTAATGTTCGTTGTAACCCAAGTTAAGTTTTTACTGAGGGAAAAATTAGCCACGCCCACTTTTTTCGATATATCTTAAATCGTAGAGCGTCTGGACCGATTTAGGTAATTTTTTGTTTTAATGTTCGCAATAGTTTTTTAACATAAAGAAAATTTGTCCACGCCCACTTATCAAACACGTCTGCAAATATGTAACCAAAAGCAGTGACATGGCTGAGTTAGTGCGGAGAATTGCAATGATGAAGACACTCAATTTCAAATGGCCCGCTATGTTAGCAGTAACGAAGCAATTTGCCGCATTTTTTCATTTGCAATTCATGAAAGACATCTAACTGTTCAATTAGACGTACATCTAAAAAATGGTCAAATAGTGCATTTTACTGAGGAGAATGAATTACAACGAGTTGATCGAGCGCCATCTACAACATTGACCAGATTTTTGAAATTTGCCAGAATGATGAATTTGCCCGAACACTGCTATACTCCGAAATGCCTTTGAATCAATCGTCAAAGAAATTTCAACGGCGAAAACAAGGAAATCCAGTTAAAGGTTTCACACATTTTTTTCCACCGACGCATTAGGTCGCATTTACACAGTCCATTCAAGAAACAAATAGTGTTTCTATTTGCATCATTTCAAGATTTGCGAACTATAAATGGTGAATTGTGTGACACGTATAGAGAAGCATGTGAACGCTTGCAACTGTTAGAGAATGACAGTCATTGGTAATGCACCCCCGGAGATGCTGTGCTTTCGTCAAATGCTCATCAAACACGAACATTGTTTTCGATAATTATCTCAAGACACATGGCAAATACAAAGATGCCATGTGATTGTGATATGATTGTTTTTTTCAAGCGAGGAACGTTTGTAGAATTTACAACTAAAATATGATTACGACACTCTTATGAGAGATGTAAAAGATGGAACTGAAGGACGCTCCAGTTGGCACTGGAAATAGCGTTAGTTTTTGCAGCGATGTGCTCGCAGTATGATATTACACTTGCTTCATCAGCAATTGCGGCTACGTTGTTGGAAGGCGGTCGAACTGCTCATTCAGTTCTTAAGTTGCCATTGGATATGCAAATCAATGACAATCCAACATTCAATATGACCAGGAACAGTGCGATGGCCAAAGTTTTGCAGCAAAGCAAACTGATTGCTTGGAATGAGTGTACGGTGGCGCATAAAAAGTCTTTGGAGGCATTAGGTAAAATGTTGCAAGATTTACGAAACAATCAAAGCCGGTTTGGTGGTGCGATAATTCTGTTGGCAAGTGATTTTCGGCAAACATTACCATTGCCAACGCCAGCCGATGAACTTAATGCATGTTTGAAGTTTTCCGTTTTGTGGAAACATGTCAAGAAACTCAAATTGTCTGTGAACATGGGTGTTAAGCTGAAAAACGATCAATCTGGAGAAGTATTTTTCAAACAATTGACCAATTCAAAATCCGAACTCATCCGAAAGGTTACAAAAATCATGATTGGTTGAGTTAACATAGCTGCGAAAAACATTGATGTCTAGGAATTGAATTTTAAGATTCAAAGTGAAATTACTGTCGAATTGATGACGTACAAATCGGTGAATTCCGTTACTTCCCAAAATTATGTCTTCAACTATTCAGCCAAGTTTTTAAGCTCGTTAGAATTAAGCGGATTACCGCTTTATAATCTCCAACTTAAAGTTCGATCGATAATCATAATGATGCATAAACATAAATATTAACTAACCAACTAGACTTGCTGAATCACGTCATTGTACATATTTCCAAATCAAATGTGTATCAAACATACCCCAAACCTTAATAAAAATTATCATTCAAAAATACTTTTTTTTCCACTTTTTAACTATTTTTACACATTAAAACAGCTTCTCACAAATTCACGAATCAAACACAAATATTTTTTCTAATTGGGGCAGGGCAGCGTCTATGCGGTCAGCTAGTATTAAATATTGTTACGAATGTGCAATAGCGATTTGAATTTAACTGTCTGCAACATTCAATGTGTTTATAGACATGATTAATGTTGCAGGCAGCCGTTACAGACCGTTAAATTTAAATCGCTATTGCACATTCGTAACACTGTCCCCCACTAGGCACAGACTCACCTGTCCAGTGGGCAGCTAGTCGTTTTAGATGTTCAATCTTAATTCCGTATTCTATAGACCATGTCATCCAACCTCTTAACCGTCCTATTTGGTCCCTTTCAGTAAATCTGTTGTTTGGAATACAAACCTTTACCACGTTGTGGTCTACATCTGGCTTTCACTTTGTCGCTTTCTTTCATGCATTTCTTTGGCAAACTCATTGGCAGTATCTTCCTCACAACGAGGGCCTCCATCGTTACATGGCCACTTTTCACATCTGCTGGTTTCAACACCCATAATCCATTGTCAACACATTCGTCCTCTTCTTTACGGGGCAATATCAAATCCTCTCCCTCAGTGCTAGCTCTTTTTAAAGGTGGTTCTTGTAATGCTTGTTGATTCGACTGCTGGTTGTTTCTTGGCGATGAAATATATCTGATTCGCTTTCTTAGTGCTCTACAGTTTCGCTGAATGTGACCAATCTCACGACAGTTACAGTATTTAATTTTGGCTTTTTTGACATTGAACATTATACAATTTTTTTTCTAAGTCCGACGCCTTTTTATCAATGCCATCCACTCTGTTGTCGACTCTAGAAGTTTGTTGAGCTACAACTAGAAGTTTATCGTTGTTTACTCTGGAAATTTCTTTAACTTCAGCTGTTTCAGCTGTGTTCAGTTGTTACTTTAAAAATTTCCCGAACTACAGCTAGAAGTTTCTCGTTGGCCGTTGTTGCACGGGTAGAAACTTCAATTTCTTTTTTATACTCGAATTCGTAAGCTCCGATGTCAATACAACTCCGATCAGCCTCTTTCGCAATTCTGCTTTATTATCAGTAGTTAGTAGTTTAAATTTTATAACAACTCTTTATTTATTTAAAATGTACAACAACAATAGTTCAAATAGTCACTCAGTGTTTTTATACACGTTTATCAATTCGCAGAACTACACACACACTTTATAATGTGCAAGTATACAGTGGCAATGCAGTTGATGTCTTTACTTAACGATGCTTTAAATTAGACTCAACGCACGACTGCCACCTCTGCCACTATTTATACGCACGCCATCTATCGTGAATCTTCTACAATGAAATCAACGGATTGTTTAATTCGAATGAACTAGGAATTAAACAATGCTAATAACCGCATGCCACTGATGGACGTGTTTATAAACATGATGAATGTTGCAGGCAGCCGTTATAGACCGCTAAATTCAAATCGTCATTGAACATTCGTAACAATATATATATAAACTTGCTTCTTGTAGCCTGCTTTTTGGCGGGGTTTCAATCACTTTTATTTAGCATTTCATTTATTTAGTTAAAATAATAACAATTTGTTTGCGTTTCAATGTCGTCAGTTCCCTACCAAAGATTGAAATTAAAGATTTTGGCATAAAGAATTGTATATGTAATTTTAAGCATATTATGGTGTATTTACAAACGTTTTGCACAAAAATTTGGCAGTTCATTATTTAAAAAAAAAAAATTATACAATATGTATGGAAAAAAATACTAAGGTGTCTTCTTATTAGACCCCACAGCGCCGTTCCTGAGGGCTATTTAGGATTCGTTTTCAAAAAATAAACTCGAATACTCCTCTGCTATGCCTGTGTAAAATTTCATGCCATTCGGTTGAGCCAATTATAAATGGTAGATTTATATCCTACATATTTTGATTGTGCCCCACTGTTCGGTTTAGGCTTTCTAGGTAAGGGTAACTTTTAAGGCGATATATTAAATTCTCTATAGGTTGTATATACGATATTGTCTATAGGATATTTTATTGAAATGAGACCAGCCTTCGTGCATCGACATGCTTGGAAGTAAACAAAGTTGTGCAATTAGTCATACCTTCTCTCATTCAGATAACTTTAAGAGACACATATCGCACTGGTTCCTCTAAAGAGAGGAACATTTTTCAATGTTCACTTGAAATCGATGTATACTCCCATTGTAAAAATCTTACATCATTTTCTTTACTCTTTCACCAAAAAATACAGTTGTTTCCGTCTTCAACTTTTATTGTAATGTATGAAAATAAAAACAGTTTTTTGTCTCTACTGAAAATTTTTAAATTTTGAGTTGACTCTCTTTAGAGGAACCAGTGCGATATATAAATTCAAACGTCTCCTAGTGGGAAACTCGAATACATTTTTAACCAAACCTATTTACTACACACTATTCGAAACATTGTTGAAACTCAACCACAGCTACAAGATATAAATATCATCTCAGCAGAAACATTCATTACACTAGTTACTCAGCAGCAATTTAAAATTTAAAACCATTATTTTAACACGGAGGCATGTACTTAAAACAAACGCCTACAAGTAGATAATTACATTAGTTGTAACTTTGATATCACTAAAATTGCTAGTTTTGTAACGACTTAAAACAAAACGATCGTAGAAACGAATATATATTCTCTTATATATTCTGTGGAAATACTTAATATTATTTCTGTAACCATCAAATAAGAAAACCATAAAGTAAAATATTTCAAAATAAAACAGCTCATTTTTAAAGATTTTTAAATATATTTTCGTACAAATTTTTATTAAAAATTATTTCCAGTATTCGTATTTTAAGTAGTAAACAGTCTTACCACAGAATAAATATTTGTTCCTTACAATAAACTTTATATAAAATTATTCACAAGAGCTAAATCATACCAACAACTATTAAAAAATAATGTTGTCCTTTGGTTTTCATTCCTTATGATCCCTGTGCACTTGCACGCATATACAGTGAAGTCGAAATGCAATTATTAGTTGAAGGTGCTAAATTTCCGCATTGTTTCCACAACTTGAAATATTTCCGTTATTCAATTAAATTATTAAATTTATAACTTCAAATAATAAAAATTTTTAACTGTTTTTTAATATTTGGCCAAATGAAAACTTAAAATTTTAACATAATTTTTTCCCATCACTGTTTACATACACTAAGTTACACTGAGTTTCTGTACCCAGCAGTTCTGGGAGACAGTCCAGAACAAGTGATTTTACCCATAATTTTGGGTGATAACTAGTTACATAACTAGCTACGTGACTAGTTAATGGACACTTTTTGATTACAATGAGGCTGTCTGGTAGCTTGTCCAAAGTAGTCAACGCATTGTATTCACATACTGGTTGTTAGCGTCAGTTACCTTACTAGCTACCTAACTGGTTACTTGATCAGCTACATTACTAGTTATTTTAACATGACCTCAAAGGACATATCATAGACAGTCCAATAAACGATTGCTTGTAAACAAACCTTCCTCCGACAACTCTCCAATGAATTGTTTCTGATGGGTAAAATAATTACTTTCTAAAGTGCAGTACAAACTAAACGTTTAAAGCGACTTCACTAGAGGTTACTAAGAGACACTAAAGTGACTATTGACTTTGCTATGTTACATGGAATATTAGTATACTTAAGCAGAAATAAAAATTAACTGTATGAGAATTATATCAACACAATTTGTATAAAACCAGTTTGAACGAATTACTCACAAAACGTTTAAAGTGACTACACTCCAGATTACTTAGAGACAATTGCCTTAACGTTAGATTACTTGGGATGTATAAAGTAAACAATTGTCTTCCGTCTGCACTACAAAGAGCACTTACGTGTCAAATGACTAAAAAAATTGAATTTGAGTCAGCCAAATGATAAGACATTTGTGGCAATAAGGGATACATTGACTACTTGCTTAACTGTTGGGCAGAGCTTTTGTGCATCTACTTGTTTGTTTTGCATAAGGATCATATTTGCAAATAAGATGTTGCTGAAGAAACTATATACGTTTCCATAGAAATTTCGCTGCAAAAAAAAAAAAAAAAACACCAACATTCCCTTTCGATGTAAATTCCGCAACATTTATAGTGTATTTTGCTTTCAGTAGAAAGTCGCATGTAGGTTTTGCGAATGATTGGAGGTTATAGTAGTATGATTTAACAAAAAATATACCAGCACTTTTTGGTTTTACGCAAGATTAAATAAAAGGCAATCGATTGGAACCAACAAATGGGAGAATACCAGTAAGAAAATAAGTGATATTTTTCAGTAGAAGTATTACAAGTAGAGTTCCAAATTTCATGGACTTTTTCTCTTACCGGGAGGAAATAAAAAAATATTATCATTTCCAGGAATCATTTGAATTTGTATGCTTAATACATGAAAATTCGAAAATGATTTCTTTCGAATCGATTTACACAATAACGAATAAGTAGTTTTCATAGACATTTTCCAGCGTTTAAAAAAAATATCAAATAACTTAAATATCTTTCATTAAGCGCTTTATATCTTTATATTTAAATAAGGCTGAATTTGACCGATGACATGGGTTATGTTGGCTTTGAAGGCCATTGTGTTCTGTGGCTTATCCGTATAGACTTGCTACTTAAGAAAACCCCACAAGTAAAAGTCTAACGGGGTGAAATGGCGATATCCTTGTGGCCAGTTTACATCACCTTCACTTGAGATGACCATGCCCTCAAATCGCTCGTTCAGAATGTTCAATATGACATGAGCTGTGTAGCACGTAGCGCTGTTCTGTTGAATCCACATGTCATTGGTGTCTATATCATCCAATTCAGGTCAAAATTAGTTGGCAATCATCGACGTACAACGCTCGCTGTTGGCGGTGATGGTGATGACGGCAAAATGTGCCGCGATGTCGCCGCCAGCTTAAAATCCATACCAAACAGTGACTTTTTCGGGATGCATTAGACGTTCATGGATCTCATGCGGATTGGTATCGTCCCGTACCCATTCATCCACCAATGAGCCTCACTGTAAAATGGGGGATGAGCGCGGAACGTTGGCCCAACAGAACACCCATTTTAATAAAACAATTTTGTTATTTGCATGTGTTGTTGATAACTATATCCTTACATTGTGATTTGGCAAAACGAACTGAAGTGCTTATATTTGGTAATATAATGACCTCACGCAGAAAAAAAATATAGTTGTGCATGTTTACTGTAACCATTTCAACATTTTTATAAGTTCTTTAACAATATTATAGTCACAGTAACTAATTATATGATTGTGGGAACAATAATATGGTTAATTTACGATTCACATGATTGTATCAACCATATATATGGTTACAGTAAACAAGTATATATTTATTTTCTCTAAATATCAATATCCTAGAAGTTTTATGCCCCTATTATGGTTTACAACTCAACTTAGTTGAATTGAAATTTAAACAACTCAATTTTAAAACAACTTAACTTTTTTTTGGTATTAACAATTACAACTAATTTTGGTTGAAATTGTATTGATGTTGCCAACCTAAAAAGTGACAAATTGACAGATAATCAAACAGATGATAATATTGTGTAAAAAACATAAAACAATAAAATTGAATTTAAATTGTTATTTTTTAATAAAGACTAAAATGGATACAAGTATTGATTTATTTTATAACGACATAAGTGATGATGATACTATTAATGTGCTACGTATAAGAAAAAGTCTCCGTGACCACTCCAATCCTTTGGAACTTCCGAGCGCCATGTAAGGAAATGTTCTTTTTATAGTTGAATAACTTTTTCATAGATGTTTTTGTAGATTCTTACAGTATTTTCGTTTAAATAAGGAAGCCTTTTGCTTCCTTCTGAATGAACTAAATGATTATTTCAAAAAACCTGTCCGAGGTACCGCTATACCCCCTATATTGAAGCTATGTGCAACTCTCAGATTTCTGGCTGACGGGAGTTATCAAAAAAGTTCTGGAAACGACTTTAATGTTGGATTGGCGCAGCCTACAATAAGTGTTGTTATGAAAGAAGTTTTAAATATCATCGAGCAGCGTGTTTGCGCGAAATGGATAAAAACTGAAATGTCTGAAGAAGATCAAAACGCCTCAAAACTGTGGTTTTATTCAAAAACTGGGTTTCCGGGAGTTTTGGGATGCATCGATGGGACACACGTTCGTATTATTTCGCCAAAAAAGGAGATGCAACATCTTTATCTCAATAGAAAAGGTTATTATAGTTTAAATGTGATGATTGTAAGTTAATATTGAGAAGAATGAACCCTAGTGTGTCATACATAAGTATATTTTTATTTTCAGCTTTGCGATTACAAAATGGCTATCCGGTATGTGGATGCCAGGCACGCCGGCGCAAACCACGATTCCTTTGTTTTTAATACAAGTGATTTAAAGTCGTATTTGCAGAGAACTATTCAGAGCAATTCCTGGATTTTAGGTAACGGTGTTATTTGTATGAATATATCACATTCTGTAATATGTATAGTATGATATTATTAAAAAAATATGTTTTGATTTGATAATTAAAGGTGATGCTGGCTACCCTCTACAAAGTTTTTTGATGACTCCTTTTCGCATGACAGAAACTGGTTCCCCAAAAGCTCGCTACAATACTATACACTCGAAAGCCCGAAATATTGTTGAGCGCACAATTGGAGTATTAAAGAGCCGATTTCGTTGCCTTTTATCTGCATGTGCCTTACATTACTCACCAAACAAAGCTACACAAATTGTGAACGTTTGTTGTGCCTTGCATAATATATGCCTACACTTTCGAGTAGAAGTTCCCGAAGAAATGACACCAGCTTCAAGTACGGTTCAAAGTAATGAAAATTTCAACATTGAAAGAGAAGATGATGATAATGCCAGAAGAATACGAAATAACATCATGTTATCACTTTAATAAAGTTCAAATGTTTCATTATTGTTTTTTATTTCATGTTTTATTTGTAATTCATTTAGTCTTTTTAAAGATAAAATAACAAAAATATCACTTCATGAGATATATAAAAGTAACTTAAAAATAACGACATACAACAAAAAATATATCACTTCATGTGTTCTAAAAACTATTCTATTCTAAAATAAATAAGGTAAAGGGCATTTAGCAAAGGAACATTTAACCATTTACAAAAAATGTATATCTATTGAAGAGCTCTCATCTTAGCTATTTTTAATTTTTGGACTTCAACCTTTAATGTGTGCAGTTCATGAGCTTCCTTTGCTTGTTTTTTATATATTTCTAATTTTTGTTTTTTTACTTCCAGTAATTTTTTATTTATTTCATAATTTTTATATATAGTTTTCTCTAATTGTTCAATTTTTGCTAACAATTCCTTTTGGGTCTGAGTCTGCAATTTTAAAAGCTCTAGGCGCTCACTTTCCACATTTTTGCATTTGCGGCGATTTCTTGTTATTTGTGACGCAGAGGAAGTAGGGCGGTCAAGGCTTTCTATTTGAATTTCAGAAGGTGATATGGAATTGTCCATAATTTCATCAACATCCATCTCTGGTTGTATATTTTCAACGCCAAATGATTGTCCTGAAGGTGCAACTTGCTCCTTTATTTTTATTAAATTTGCTACACTTTCCTCCAGTGGATTTAACGACACTTCTTGCGAGGGTCCACCACCAGTTGCTAGTAAATTGCTCCTGTTGTTAGCAAGTTTCCTTTTTATGTTTGCTTTATAGTGTATCCAAACCTATAATACACATAAAATATCTTTGCACTTTAATTCTATTGGTCTACTTTCCTAACCATTACTTACCCGTCCCCACTCGTGCGCAGTTCTAGATGGCGGCCCTAAACTGTTCAGCACAACAGCAAATTCCTCCCACAATTCTTTATTTTTATTTTTGCTGCATCCAAACTGCGGTTTACCTCGACCTGTTTCGGGATGCTTCTCCATTAGTTCAACAAGTTTTTCAAACTGTTGTTTTGTTGTAACTCTGTTTTTTCTGCAAAAATCATTCGAAATTTCTTTTAAATAAAATATTTGAGGACAATTAAAAAAAAATTACTTACCCGCTTTCCATTTTTATTAATAATACATTTAAAACAACTGCTATTTTGGAGTTGTATTTTTTGACGTTTTTGTCAACCACACTAAAACAGGGTTGTAAACGATAATACCACAAAAAAGTTGTATTGTGATATAATTTCAACTTAAACATTTTTGACAGGTTAAGTTGTAATCGGTAATGACAAATAAAACAATTTCAACTAAAGTAGAGTTGAGTTGTAAACCATAATAGGGGCATTAATGTAAACCACCTTAATATTTTCTTAAATTTTAATTTGTATTGTATTTGAGTGACAAAAGTTCGGATTATCTGTTGCTGTAACCTAATAAATATATGAATATAATGTAATTATTAGATTAACAACAAATGTAGCCATCAGAAGACAGCTGAGTATTGTAACATTAAGAAAAATAGAACATAAAGAAATTCCAGAAAATTTCTAAAAAAATATTCCAGGGAATTCACGGGAAACTTCCCGCGTAGGAACCCTACTACAAGGCACCTGGGTAAAAAGAAGTTAAAAGTTGCAATTTAATCTGCATTTAGAGACATTTAGTGCAACAACTAAAAAAACAGTATATTGTTGGTCACGAGTCGTTGATGTTGTAGAAGTGTGTGAGATGGAAAATAAGTAAGTATTAAAAAAATTCCATGACGAAATGACGTATAAGGCACACGAAAAGAAAAAAGTTAGGGTACTATATTTGGCTGTGCCGAATCTTAAATACCCTCCACCTGAATATTATGAGAATTATAGAAACTAAATTGGTATAAACAATAGATACAGTAGGGTCAGTGATCTGCAGGGGTTCTGACTACCGGGAAAAATTATATGAGTTAAATAAAAATTATACCTGTACCGGCGTTTGGCTGGGAAAGTTAAGAAAAAGTGCATAAACATATTTAGACAAACTTCAGAAGTATTTTTTATTCTCGCTCAAATTTAGTTATATCACAGGATATCGAGGTATATTCGCTTTAAATTAATTTTCTGGATGTGAGCCTTATATAGGACTTATGTATATTTATTTACCGATAGTCTCAAAAATTAGCAGCCTTATTTCTGGCCAGACGCATAGAAAAAATATGGTTCGACATGGTTACGAAAACTATACTATTTTCTTTTGTAGCAATATATTGTTGTTGTAAACATATAATTGTTGTTTTAATTTAATTTCAACAATATTTTAGTTACTGTAAACATTAATAAGTATTTTCATCACAATTATAAACATGAATATGGTTCACCGAAACAATTATTTTTCGAGCAACTAAATAATGGTAAATAGGTAAACAGCCATTACATGTTAAGTTTCTATACTCGTAGTCATTATGTGTTTAACCGTCTAACTGGCAAGACCGTAAAAGTTATCCGATGAAGCCAATAATTTTTTTCAAGTAGATGTAGTCAATAGAACCGTAAGTTTTAGTTTTCAGGAGAAAAAATCATTCCAAACGAACGCCAGGTATAAAATTGTGAAGGCCGCCTGTAGGTGGTCTTGCCAGTTTACGTGTAATATGACACCAATGGTAAATTTTATATATAAACAAATTTTATTGAGAGAAGGGAACAAACAACGTTAAAATACGCATTCTTTTCGATGGTGGTAGTTCCAGAAACAATTTCTATCAGGTCTCATTTGGAACAAACGACTTGGGTGTCACATTTTTTGCAATGTTTCACCTTTTTTTGGCTTTTCTCTTCACCCAAACAAGAAAAAGATCGTCAGCATCGAACTGAACATCAGCTGCTTGATGAGCAGCTCTTTTCTCAACACCTGATATATCAAGCTGTAGTGATAAAGGCTCACCGAGATTTTGAACAGATGGTCATACTACAGACCGAAGGAAACAACTCCAGCAGCTTTTCCCTCCCGCAAATCTGGAAGCTGTAAAACTGTGTTTTAATCGGACACATTGTTGGAAGCATTGACCTCATCGGCCTGCAGACGTTTGTATAAAAAGAATGCATTTGTAAATACCATGGCCACAAAATAGTAGAACAACCTAATTATAATATTGCGAGTATTAGCCCAAATATGGTATCGACACTGAAGACCATCCATGAGATCTACTCCAGCCATGCGATCATTGCATTTTCGAATAATTTGAGGGCAGTTGATTTCGATGAATTTCTTCTGCTTTCTATCATACCGAGGAGCCTTTGATTGTTCTTCGCCAGGATTGGTTCTTTTGAATCGGGATGACATATTTGTTATCCTTCCATAATACAGTATTCACATTGACTACATGTATTGAGGTCATGTATTCTACGCAAAATCATCTCTTATCTTGGTTCATTTCACAATTTACACAAAAGGCTCGTAAATAGACTAACAGCGGCTTCGATTTGTAAAAGTAATCAAAATACAGGATGTGATGCTCGAAATTAGGCATCTCCAAACATTTTAGGTAGGTCCAATGTCCGGTATAACAGGTAAAATGATATAATCGTCGAACCCATTTTAGATTTAAAACCGGTAGGCAAAACCGTTTGAATCACAAAGCACGAACAATTTCATCCTTCTTTTATGCGGCTTATTGGGCATGTATTTTCGAAAATGGTGTTTCGTCTTTGGAACATATAATCGCTATCAATATTTTCATCTGTGTTGTCTACAAAACTCTACAGAATCGATGAACTCCAGACATTGTTCATCAGACATTTGCTCTAAATTGATATTTTTCGTATAAGGACGTTAAGTAATATACATCTTTAACACAATAGTAAAATAAAAGGAAAAATAATAGAACCATAATTTGTATGAACAAAAGCTGAAAATTACAATGTAAGAGAGGAGGACATTTTTGTACACGCAAACCGCCAAGACCGCCTTGAGAATGCCTTCGCTATTTAAATCAAACTTTTTATCGCTTTAATACATAAATGTAAAATGTTATCTACTTACCGTAAAATTTTGATGTTGATAATTTTCTAAATGTTGTTTTTTAATAGCTAAATTTGCGAAACAATTTTCGATGCTAATTTGATGACTTTTTGCACTTGATTGATCAGAGCTGACAAATGACTTGTCACAATGTATATTGGAAGGTATAAAGAAAATGTAAAAAAGTGTTGTCTTAAGACAGTTTTCACTATTTTGAAGCGAAGAAATGTTTAATACAGCACTGGGGCCCAAAAATCGAAGACCACCTTGAGATGATCTTACCGGTTAGAGGGTTAAGATGCAAAAAAATATGTTTACTTTAAAAAGCCTTTTGTTCTCACCGCTTGTGAGTGTTGGTGTTTGTCTAAGCTATGATATTTTTACAAGTAAATTTTGAGTGGCTGCAATTCTCATAATAATGATCATAATAAGTTTGGACTACAATCATAAATCTTATCATAATATGTTGCTCTTGTTATGTTTACCACAAACATGTATTTTCTCTGAGTGCACTTGAAACATACTTTTTATCGATATCGATGTTTTTTATGTGTGTTAATTTTTTGTAGGTCTTATATGGGATCTATATCCTATTATGTGCCAATTGCAATAAAATATTGTAACGTGATTTCTATGTATTTGAAGCCTATTTTGGATGAATATCATCTCAATTACTTTATATTTGTGTACATTAATATGTTTCTCAGAAGTTATTCTTATATTAAAGCTATGACCAATTATGGGCCGATATTCATTAACTTTTCTACAGCAATTTTTTTATTTATATCTGTAAAATTTTACCATGAAAAAGATATTTGAAAGATAAAAGGTATATGAGTAATTTGCGGAAATGGACTTTATATGGGATTTTTTGACAAATATGGACCCATATTCACAAACTCTGGTTCAATTGTACCGATTTCACTAATTTTCGATGCCAAACTCCTTAGGACAATGACAAACATTTGTTTGAAATCTTGCTAAAATTGTTTATATACTTTGGACGTGAGAGTGTTTTACACAGGCGAACAGACAGACATAGCTCAATCGACTTAGAATTTAATAAGGATCAATATAAGTAGTATATATAAGTATTTACTTTGCTGGTTCTTAGATAAATATTTCTCAAAGTTACTCACGGAATGACAAACTTATATATAAGGTATAAAAAACTTCTAAGATGGTATAAAACAACTTCCAAGCAAAGTGTTTCAACTTTAGATTGAAAATATCTGACTTAATAATTTAAATAAATCTCTACAATAATCGGTAGATTTCTTTATATGGTGGTATATAAATCAATAATTTAAATTCGGATTTCTTAACTATTATTTCAACTTTAACATTTTATTTAAATCAAGTAGTAACCCATAAGTAAGTATATGATTTTCTACTTACATGTTTCTGAATACACAATATCACAGAGATATCTATACGACCACATATAATACGGGTGTTACTTTCTAACAAAAACATTCAATCTCAGTCTTAAATGGTGCATACAAATAATTCAACAACATCATGCTCCTCTTATGCCTCGCTTTGACACGTTACTACACTAACAATGTTACTAAGTGTATGAATGGAAATTAGACTGCAACAAATTTGGGTGGAGAAAAAGATTATGTTTTCACATATTTATTATCTTCCCATGTTATTATGCAATCTACATAAATTTAATTGAATAACCCAGTGTGCTTCACCGTTTAATCGCAGTAAAATGAAAATTAACCGAAATATGAACCTGTTGTGGTCCAAATAGAAAATGGATGGATAATCAGTGATCACTTTATTATAAGCAAATGTCGGTTTTTTATTCAATCAATATGTAACAATAAAATATTTTTCTGATATTGGGGTAGGGTCGATTATTTTAATATTTCTCAGAAATGGAAAAAGTCTTGGAAATTAGGAACACAGAACTAAATGTTAAAAAAGTATATAACAAATAACTTATTATCATCTTAGATAACAGAACACGTTGGAATTCATCAGTATTCGAGAGGGCATTTTAAAGAGCGGATAACGTTTGCACAAAAATAAGATCTCGTTCAGGTTACGAATCATTAAGTGTTTTATATTTTATAAGTTTCATTACTCAAAATTGTTAATTAGTGTATGTTTTCGAATAGATTTAAGCAATTAATGTATTATTTTTATATTCATTATAGAAAAAGTTGGGCTTTATATTGATGTTGTCATTCAGTTTGCAACACATTGAAATATTCTTCGCAGACCCACATAAGACGATCTGTATGTAGGTTGAAAACAAGATACGAAAGGAGCTAGCTGAAATTTTCCACAAATACTATTTGTTGATAAGGTTTTTTGGTGTTGATAATTGGCAATATCCGTCCATGATTTCACCTAATGCCCTCCGGAATACTGGTTGATCAGTCATAAACATCTTGATTATGCGGCAATTCTGATAAAATTTTGCACAAATTGTTTCTAAGTACTTTGAAAATATACTGTGGAGTATGGCGAAAATTGTGGCTAAAATTTGCAATATTAGAGCCTAGTCCTCATACAAGGTCTTCCTCAGAAAATGACCTGAACATTTAGTAATGTCTTACAATAATTAATATAGGGATAAAATTGGACATAAACAAGTTTTATGCGAACCTAAATCTTTCTACCAACTTTTGTGAGGATCGATTCATAATTGACCCTACCACCAATAACCCCTTCGAAACGCGAATCACGTCTTTATAAAAATATGAAAAGCGCATCTACGTCTAGAGACGTGGATACAGAAAGAAAACGCGAATCACGTCTTGAGGAAAATCGCGGAAGGGCATCTACGTCTAGAGAAGTGGAAACAGAAAGAGAACGCAAATAACGGCTTCAGCAAATAAGTCGCATTTCATCTTCATTGACAGCTGCTGATACAAGCCAATAGTATATCGAAAGACTAGAAGCCAATCGCTCCCGAATGGAACGATTAAGAGAAAGAATTGATTTGAAGTTGGCGGCATTTTACTACACTACGTACTGATTGGCGCAATGGTAAAACATTGTTTACATTGCTTACATTGCAGCGCTTTGAAGTTCCGTAAAAAATCCCTTGGAATGTGCTGTTCGAACGGTAAAGTTGTTCTGCCACTAATTATTTAGCCGCCTGTGCCGCTTCTAAGTTACATTTCCGGCGACACTCCGACTCCCAAGCACTACCTAAAATATATCTGAAAGTACAACTCATGCTTTCAAATGTCGTCCTTCGGAGCAACTAATATCGTAAACAACGTCTGCTTCATGCCCACCTTTAACGTTCATGGTCAATTGTCCACAGAATTGGATAATTGCTCCTGATTCCCAATGGTGATGCGAAATTCCTTCAAATTTATTTCACTTGAAATGAAGCTACACAAACCGAACGCTATCAACGAACTTGCGTGTGTATTTGACGAAATATTTTAAAACAATTGTTGAACATCGGAAATGGAAAAATTCCAATTGATTCCGCCTCAAATTAGATTTCGTTCCCGAATTTCTGCCAAATGCAAATGAATGTTCAAGCCGTTGTCGACGAGGTATTCGCAAGTCTTACAACCAACTACAAAAATTCGGATTGGCTGTGGGAACGTGCAATTTTTTCACTAAAAAATTATGATGTCAACAAGCTTAATGAGAAAACTCAATTAAAACTGCCTGGAGAAACAAAGATTGACAAATCGATTGACAAAGTAATGAACGAAGAAAAAGCCTTCAATTATCCTACTGAATTTATGAATTCATTGGAACCAACATTGATAGTTGGATCACCGATATTGCTTCTCCGCAAATTAGACTCGCCAAAATTAAGCAACGGAACAAGATTGACCACCAAAAACTAACAAGTAGAAACTACGCCATTACTAAAAATGGAACGATACACGCTTCAACAATGCATTTAAATTATTAAAACTCACTACAAAAATGGCCAAAATCTTGCAGTCACAGTACGAAAAACTAAAGCATTTTTGGGTTGTCATGAAGCACCTTGTCGGACCAAAATTGTCGCATCTGAAGCTCGGAAAATCCTAGAGTTATTGTTGAGAAGCCTCTCCATCCTCAATGACTGTTTGGTGCGGTTTATGGTCCGGCCGGGTCATTGGACCTTACTTTTTCAAAAATGAGGTTGGATCAACAGTTATAGTGAATGGATTGCGCTATCGAGAGATGATTAATAGTTTCTAATGGTCGGAGTTGGATGATATTGATCTGGACAACGTTTACTTTCAACAAGACAGCGCTACGTGCCACACAAGCAACGAAACCATTGCTCTTTTACGGGAAAAGTTTCCGGACCGTGTTATCTCTCGAAGAGGTGATCACAATTGGTGTTGCGTCATTTGATCTGAATTTTATTAAAGAATGAATTATTTTAACGTACTGATAATTACCCTTGCATTTTGGCAATTAACTATCTATGAATTACCTACTCTAATTGTCAAAATGCTTGGGTAATTTTTATATAAAACTGTTATATTGTATATTAAGAAACCATTTTTAAAAAACAAATAAAAAAAGCATTCTTGTATTACAATTGAAAGTCACCGGTGTTGTAATTTTTATAGAAAGATTTTTTTTATTATTCAAATTAAATTAAATTTAGAAACGGTCCTTAAAAAATATTAAGGAAAAACATTTTGGCGCCCGAGCAGGGACTGTTTTTTAAAATAAATAAATAAAATAAATCGCTTTTACCGAGACCGTACTTTAACAAGTTTCCGTGAGTTTGTTATTAAAACAAATACAAAAAACACAAAATAAACATTTATTTAACAAAATAAATAAACACACAAACCAACCCACAACAAATAAACCACACCAAAAGGAATCCATCCATAAGAAGGAAGACCAGATGCCTAATTGCAACTGCATTTTGTGCCAAAAGGAAAGTGCCGAACGTCAACAAAACCCTAACCAGGTATTTAAGAACAAATAATTGTGTGAGACTTTGCATTTTATTTATCTGAAAATTAAAAAATTAATTAATTTTAGTGCCAAAGTTATTTCCACACCTAAAATTATTTGCTCTTCTAATAAATTTCATAAATCTCTTAAGTAGTGAAACACACACACAAAAATAGTGATAAAGTGCTTTATTGTTGTTTTTATTTAAATTCAAAAATACAAAACTTAATTATTAAGTTAAAAAATTTAAAACACCACAATTAAAAAGAAAATCGCCTCCTCGCTGCAATTATTAACATCGCTTATCGGTCGTTCTCTTATTTTTTTAACACTCTCACAGTTTTCTTTGGAAAAATAATTAAAGTTTTGTTAAAGTGTAAAAATATTTACAATTTTCCAATTTACCTTTTTTGTACACTTGTTTCTTTTATTAACTCGTTTGTTTATTATATTAACACGCTTGTTAATTTATTTGACACTTGTTTTGATTTATTTTCTTATTATTCGTTACATTAGATAAAACCGTTTACCAACACTGTTGAGTTGTATTGATCGAAGTGGCAACAGCACTGATCATATGGTAAACAGACGGACAAATATAAGAACATAAACAAATCAAAACAATACAAATAAAAGTGACAAAAAATAAATAAAAGTATATAAGTGAAAATAAATACATAAAAAGAAAAATATACATATAAATAAAAGAAAATATAAAAAACAAATAAGAAACAAAAATTGAGAAATTTTATATAAAAAGTGAGAAAATAGTGAAAAATAAAATCATAAGAGGTAAAATTTTTATTATCGGACGGACATTTAATAAAGTGATCGCGAGTAAATTTAATAATAAAAGAGGCAGTGGTAATTAATTGAACAACAACAATAAAATTAAACCTTAAAATCAATTGTTGTTTCTGCAAGTGCATTGAAACCGTAAGTTGATCTCGGAAAGTTTATTTATTAATCCATTCTGTCTTTACGACAAATTTCCTTGAGATCCTTTTGAAAATTGATTTAAAATACAATTCTATAAGAATTTAGAACTAGGTTTCCTATTTTTCTTTGCAAGTTAGATATTTAAACCTCGACTACAAAATGGGAGGCAGTAAAAAGCAGAAAAGTTCTACTAGTCTTGAGAGTTTATACCAACAGAAAAATACAATTCTGACTAACGTTTCGAGAATTAGGCGATCTATCAAAGAAAAAACTATTTCGTTTAATCAAAATGAATTGCAATGTCGATTAGAAATTTTAAATTCTTATATTGAAGATGCAATGGAAATTCAAACAGAAATCGATATATTAGATCCCTCGAACAATGAAAGGTCCGATTTAGAAAATTTATGCGTTTCCACTAAAAGTATGCTTTTGGGTTATTTAACTCCCAGAGAACATAGTTTCGCTGAAAATACTCTTGGTTTCTCAGGACATCATAGCCGACTTCCAAGTATGAAGTTGCCTAAATTTAGCGGTAAATATGCCGAATATAAGAATTTTATTAGTTTATTCGAGAGTTTGGTAGATAGTGATCCAACTTTAACTGAAATTGAGAAATTTAATCATTTAATCTCGTGCCTATCAGATGAAGCTCTAGGAACTGTGAAAGCTTTTCAGATAAGCGAACAAAATTACTCCAAGGCTCTACAAAGTTTAAAAAGAGTTTATGACAATCCATGTTTAATATTCTTTGATAATATTACTAAATTGTTTAATTTACCGGAAATGTCTAAACCTTCTGCAACTTCCTTGAGGAGCATGATTGATACAGTGTCTGCCATTTATGGCTCACTTTTATCAATCGGAGATGATAAGGCAATTACTAATGCGATAATAATTCACTTAGTAATGTCAAAAGTAGATGCAATCACTAGATCCAAATGGGAAGAGCAACTTGATTATGAAAAGTTGCCCTTATGGAGTGATTGTGAGGTAGCTTTGAACAAGAGATACCAACATATTTCAGCTGAAGAAGCTTCAAGTTCGAGATCAAAACCGAATACCAATTTTACGAGGAAAAATGAAAGTTTTAGTAAAAAGAAGAAATCATCATTTTCATGCCAAACTGATACACAACAATCAGTAGCTAAATGCTTATTTTGTAAAGCAGGGCATTACTTATCGAACTGTCCTTCATTCTCTGCAGTGCCAGTGCAGCAGAGATTTGATTTTGTCAAGGGCGTTCCTGCCTGTATTAATTGTTTGAAAAAAGGACATACGGTCACGAAATGTAAATCATCAAAATGTAGAGTTTGTAGTGGTTCGCACCATACATTATTACATAAATATGCTGCAAATGATGCACAATCTGAGAATATTGCAAATTCTGATCCTAATGTGGCTTCAACTTCAAGAGCTTTTGTAAATCATTCATCTTCGGCGAAAGATAATGTAATTTTAGCTACAGCTTTAGTTCAGATCAAGAATAAATCTGGTCAGTATGTTTTAGCTAGAGCTCTTTTGGATTCGGGTTCACAAATAAATTTTGTAACCGAAGAACTATCCCAGCGATTACAATTACAAAAACAAGAAAGAAATCTCAGTCTTATTGGTATTGGCAGAACGAATTCGTCTGCAAAACATAAACTTCAGGCTACAGTGAAATCTCGAATGAATTCCCATGAATTTTCTGCGGAATTTTGGGTTCTTCGATCGATTTCCAACTATCAACCAGATCGTATAATTTCAACATCTGGTTGGAATTTGCCGAATAATATAGAATTCGCTGATCCATATTTTAATAAACCCCAAAGAATTGATATGTTGATCGGCGCTGAGATTTTCTTTGAATTACTATGCGTTGGTCAAATTAAACTAAATCCCAATATCCCAACACTCCAGAAAACACTTCTAGGATGGATAGTTTCGGGAAAATATAAAGAATTAAAACATTTTAATAAGAATGTATGCCATTTAAGTACACTAACTGAAAACGAAGATTCATTAGATTCAATAGTTCGTAGATTTTGGGAATTAGAAGAAATTCCTAGAGAGGTAAATGTTCTATCAATTGAGCATCAGGAATGTGAGAAAAGCTTTACGAAATCTGTTCAGCGATTGCCGTCGGGCAGATTTAAAGTGGCGCTACCTTTTAAAGCAGATCCAAATACACTGGGTCTATCTTTTGAAACAGCTAGAAGACGATTCTTATCGTTAGAACGCCGTCTGTCAAAAGAACCACAAACAAAAGAGATGTACAATTCTTTCATGAAAGAGTACATTAATTTGGGTCATATGTCTATTGCAGATAATAAAGTACCCGATGTTTCTCACTATTTTATACCACATCAATGCGTATTACGCCCCCAAAGTTCTACTACAAAACTTCGGGTAGTTTTCGACGCCTCTTGTAAAACATCTACACAACTTTCTCTTAACGATCTACTAATGATTGGTCCTACCATTCAAGAGGAGTTGTATTCAACACTTCTTCGTTTTCGAATGCATAAATACGCTATGACGGCTGACATTGAGAAAATGTACCGTCAGGTTATAATTGACGAGGCCGATAGAAATTATCAATTAATATTATGGCGTGAAAATCAGTCTCAAAATATTGAGATTTATAAATTAAATACAGTGACTTATGGCACATCATCAGCTCCATTCTTGGCAATACGTTGCCTTACTTATGTGAGCGAATTATTCGAAAAATCATTGTCAATTGGCTCAACAGTTATAAAGAGAGACTTTTATGTCGATGATCTTTTAACTGGTGCGGACTCAATAGAAGACCTAAATATAATAAGGTCCCAAGTCACACAAATATTGCAATCGGCAGGTTTTAATCTGACTAAATGGTTTTCAAATTGTTATGATCAAGATTCGATTACAATTCAAAAATCAATACAGACAAATCAGGATTTCACTAAAACTTTAGGCACTTATTGGATTCCGAAGAGTGACGTATTCAAATACCACTTGGATGATTTGTTTCAAAACTTAAAAGCAACAAAACGAAATATATTGTCAGTTTCGGCAAGACTATTCGATCCGCTCGGACTTTTGTGCCCTTTGATTATCAAAGCAAAAATTCTTCTTCAAGAATTATGGCTAATGCAGCTAGATTGGGATGAGTCTATTCCCTCGCGCCTTGATACTTCTTTTGCAAATTTTAAAGCCAATTTATTAAAAATTGACATGATAGAAATTCCTAGATTTGTTTTGACTTCATCAAATACTGAATGTCAAATTCATGGGTTTTCTGATGCCTCTATGCGAGCTTATGGCTGTTGCATTTATATCCGGAGTAGAGTTTCTGGTAAGACTTTTTGCCGATTACTAACGGCTAAATCGAAAGTTGCTCCTCTGAAGACCAAGTCTCTACCAAGACTTGAACTATGCGCAGCGCATCTACTAACCAAGTTATGGTCCAAAATAAAGCATACAATATTATTTAAAGTGGAAAACGTTACATTTTGGACTGATTCAGAAATTACGTTGCATTGGATTCAAACTCATCCTTCTACTCTGGCAACATTCGTATCAAATCGAGTATCAGAAATACAGGAACTATCAGGCCAGGCCACATGGCGTCATGTTCCAACTAAGGAAAATCCGGCCGATATTGTTTCTAGAGGATGTAATGTTGAAGAATTAGTTGACTCTATTTGGTTTAATGGCCCAAAGTTTCTACTCGAAGAGACTACTAAGTGGCCAGTAAATGAGCATTTCGAAATAACTCCCGAACAAGAGTCACTTGAAACAAGGAAAACTAATGTGTTTTTGGCTGTAGTAGAAAACGAAATTAATCCTATTGCGAAGATTATTGAAAGTTACTCATCATACAACAAAATGATTCGAGTATTTTCGTATGTTTTTCGCTTTCTCGATATTGCTCGAGGAAAGCAATGCCGCAATATAGGTATACCTACAGCGAAAGAGATTAATTGGACTTTTCTCCAGCTAATTGAATTTATTCAAAAACGAGAATACGCCGAAGAGCTGAAAAAGTTAAGCAAATCACAAGTTTTGCCTTCAAATTTGCAACGATTGAATCCTTTTGTCCACCAATACAAAGATGAATATCGCAATTTTTCACTACTTAGAGTAGGCGGGCGGTTGCTAAATGCACCAATTGCTCACGATGCAAAATTTCCCCTTTTAATGCCTAAAAATTCATATTTTATGGCCTTATATTTACGACACTTGCATTTGGAACACTGTCATGCTGGAGCGAAAGCCTTGGTAGCCATTTTACGTGATAAAATTTGGCTGATAAATGCCAGAGAAGCATGTTCAAGAGTAGTTCGCAAGTGTATTCATTGTTTTCGCTACAAACCTAAACTAATGAATCAAATAATGGGAAATTTGCCCGCCGATAGGGTGAGAGCTCTACGCCCATTTAAAGTATGTGGTGTAGATTTTTGCGGCCCAGTTAATGTAACACTTAAAATACGTGGCCGTCCACCTGTTAAAATGTACATCGCTATATTTGTGTGTTTTACGTCAAAAGCTGTACATATTGAACTTGTTACTGATTTGTCTTCAAATTCTTTCATTTTATGTCTTCAAAGGTTCGTCGGCAGGAGAGGGCTCCCAGAGCGCATGTACAGCGACAACGCAACGAATTTTGTCGGTGCCAGTCGAGAACTGCTCCAGCTCAGAGAAGCCATGGCCAACAATGCCGACGCCATGAAAATGTACGCTGCCAACAAGGGGATAGACTTTGTATTCATTCCGCCTCGAGCTCCACATTTCGGCGGTCTGTGGGAAGCGGCCGTCAAATCCGCCAAAACACTGCTCATCAAAACCGTGGGCAAGGTGCTGCTAACCGTCGAGGAACTTCAAACGGTTCTGGTCCAAATAGAGGCAGTTCTGAACTCCAGACCAATAGCCCCCGTCAGCAACGACCCGAACGACAGCGAAGCGTTAACTCCAGGGCATCTATTAATAGGAGAGAGCCTACTAGCGCTGCCGCCAGAATTGCCTCACGAAGAAGTGGACAGGCTGAGGTACTCCAAGAGATGGCGGCTTACCTGCACTCTCAAGCGGATGTTTTGGCAATCCTGGGAGAGAGACTACGTCCGCAGCCTCCAAGCCAAGACCAAGTGGGCGGAAGAAGAGCCAGATCTCGTCGTCGGCAAGCTCGTCGTCGTTCACGAGGACAACATGCCACCCCTGCAGTGGCTGACAGGCCGAGTGTTGGCGGTAACCCCAGGCGTGGACGGCAAAGTGAGAGTAGCGGAAGTGAAGACTAGGAATGCTGTGTTGAAGAGGCCAATCCAAAAACTTGCGTTACTACCAATGGATTGAAGACCGTAGGTCCTTTAATGGGGCCGGTGTTGCGTCATTTGATCTGAATTTTATTAAAGAATGAATTATTTTAACGTACTGATAATTACCCTTGCATTTTGGCAATTAACTATCTATGAATTACCTACTCTAATTGTCAAAATGCTTGGGTAATTTTTATATAAAACTGTTATATTGTATATTAAGAAACCATTTTTAAAAAACAAATAAAAAAAGCATTCTTGTATTACAATTGAAAGTCACCGGTGTTGTAATTTTTATAGAAAGATTTTTTTTATTATTCAAATTAAATTAAATTTAGAAACGGTCCTTAAAAAATATTAAGGAAAAACAATTGGCCACCGAGATCTTGTGATTTAACACCTTGCAACTTCTTTCTTTACGGTCACGTGAAAGATAAGGTCTACGCCAACAGCCCAGTGTCGATTTAAGACCTCAAAGATAAATTTCGTGAGGCTATCGAGGACATAGGGCAGCCACTTTGAGATTTGGTTATGGAAAATTTCATGCAAAGTTTATGGTCCTGTAAGCGTGGTCGTGGTGGCCATTTGGCTGATGTTGTTTATCATTATTAACGGCATACCTTCCTCTTTATTATGAAATAAACATCCGATCATTTATCTCAAAAAATTTTATTTTTCTTTGAATTCCAAAATAACACCTCTTGTTGGAAAACCCTGTATTACCACCTCAACCGCCTTCATCTGGTTATATATAATAAGCGAGGTCGGGTCGGGGGAATCCATGCTTTAGTTTTGTCCGAAATCGAGATGCAATATAAAAAACATAAACGTGTTCATATAAAATGTGGTATTTGTGTATTCAGCACTCTTTCAATCGAACAACAACATTCGATATACATACTATCATTCGCTTTGCTTTTCGTTCGGTATCGAGAAATTTTATACTATAAACACAAAATAATCTTATAACTAAAATTAAATGTAGAAAGGTCACAGGGACGAAATGGGACATAAATCTGGTATAGTGGAAATGGATATGCGCTATTTCACTGGTTATATTGATTACTGCACGTCTGTGATATTTTTCACGAGAATTTTTTAATGATCAATCTCAGATAATAAGCGAATTTCAGTACAATCCTGAAATCTATTACTGGAAACCAGATTAAATTTTTCAATATTTTTCTCAATTTAAGCGTCATAATGTCCATGGATGTAATATAACTCTTTTTAACAGTTTCTCGCATTCGCCTCTGTAACATGTACTATAAGTTTTTCTTAAACCAGTGATTCTACTGATGGATTTATATTTTTAATGCTGTTCTTAGAATAGCACCCTAATGTGTTATATAGTGTATGGTGCATTGTGGCAACAAGCATATTTTAAAGTAAACAAAGTATTACAAATATATACTTAAGGCTAAGTATCTTTCGGTTACAAAGCTCTGAGATAATAGATGTTTGTAAAATGACCTACACTAGATAAACCAGCAATGCATGATTTATTTTTAAAGATGCCAAAAGAGGACTTACGTACAGAAAGCAAAATTGATTGGAAAAAAATGATGAAAGAAAAAAGGCATATCAAAAAGTATTAAGAGTATATGAAATATTAGTTGAATTCTGGTTAACTAATTGCCTTAGAAGCACATATATTTTCTGTCTATTTGGCAGTAACTTTGGTAATTCGTTCTAAACTTACATTGTTAAAACTTCTCACATTTGTGGCCATATGGTAAATGCGTACAATCAAAGTGTTTGAGAAATATTATATGATGTAGTTTAAATAATATTCATTCGTTTCCTGTTATGATACATATTGATATTGCAAATATGCTTAATGTAACCACTAACCCGTAAAAATCCATAGCAAGTTATTTTATAACATGAAAAATATGAAATAAAATTAGCTATACAGTTTTCTATTTCTCAACATTTCCCAGTTTATATAGAATTCTGCTAAGATAAAGGAATCTTGCAAAACTTCTAAAAAAATTGGCTTAACAATTTTGTTTCACACTGAATTATAATATAATAAATACAGTTGGTCCCATCCCTCATCCAACCCACATTCCCAAAGAAATTTTTGTTGCAAAGTGTTGACACAATACTGTCATTATATGATTTTATGTCATACATTAAATGCCATAAAATTAAAACAATTGCGTTTTATTTCAACCACTTTAGTTGCACTACATGCCAAACGATTTAATATAACTATATGGCGCCCTTTAGTCTTTAAATGCACATTTAAATTTATTTATTTGCAACATCTACATATTTGTTTTTAATACAAATGCATATTAATATTATACCCACGATGACTTCGAGACAGAATTTCAAGTGGAATTTGCTATAGATTTTGGTTTATCAGAGATACTTGAATTAAATTAAGTGCAATATACATTTAGTGGTTATATAATATTCACAGGGATGAAACAAAAATTTTATTTTATCCATTTTAAATATAGGTTATTTATGGTCATAGAAAATTTGAGGTTGCTCAAAAATTTGAAACTTGCTTTGGCTTGGACTTGGCTTGGAGGTGTAAAATTGCTCTATGTCAGAAAAAATTTAATAAAATTCATTTTTATCCTTAATAAATCTAAAAAACATATATATTTACATTAAAATAGGATAAAGTCTAAAATTTTACTAACTAAAAAAATCACCATAGTGGGGAGGATATATTGGATTTGTGCAGATGTTTTTAAAGTGCAAAACTATTGCCCCAACCCTTTGAAGCTATTTCGATGAAATTGAGCACATACTTCGTAATTGAACAAGCATATTGAATTGGGATAGAATCCGTTCGTTATTTTTCATTTTTCCTACACAAATTTCCTCCTGAAATAGGACTTTATCATATTGTCATAAATATCTTATTTATATAGGTATCCATAGAAGGTTCATATACACAGTCTTACAAAAGTTTACATACGTTAAAAAATATATTTCCATCATATTTTATAATATTTTGTTGGTATTTTAAACACGTGTAATTGGTATCCTTTTAATGTTACATAAGTTTACATATTCTGCAAAAAAAAAATGTTGTACCGTTAAAATTTCCGCTACAATTTTTATGATGCTTTGTGTAAAATCAGTGTAGAAAGTTTGCTTTCACTAAAAGTGATCAGACGAGCAAAATAGAATCAAAATGTATTTTTAGTGGAAGAAAATGGGCAAAGGCAAAGAAATTTCTGAGCCAATTCGAAAAACCGTCATTAAGTTAAGAAATGATGGCAAATCTTTTAATGAAATAGGAATTGCATAAGGAAAAGCACAGACCAAACAATAATAAAAAATTTCAAAGAAAATGGAAATTATGAAAGCAAAGCTCGTAGTGGGCCTCCCCGCATTCTCGACAAACGAACAGAACGGCCTCTTCTACGTTCCATTCAAGAAAATCCTATGCTAAGTGCCGTCGAACTAAACCGGAAAATGAGAACAAATCTAAAAATTACCGTTTCTGATCAGACTGTTCGCCGATGTATCAAGAGAAATGGGTACAATAGTAGAGTTGCCAGAAAAAAAACATTACTTAGATCTGTGAGTATCCAGAAGTGCCCAAAAGTACGAAAATGCTCATGTAAATGACCCTACATTTTGGGAGAGGGTAATATTCACAGATGAATGTAAATTTATGGTTTCTGGAGGTGATGGACGAACAAAAGTTTGGCGAAAGCCTAATGCAGAGTTATTACCAACAAATTTTAATTGCACCGTAAAACATGGAGGCGGGTCAGTCATGATCTGGGGATGTATGGCTGCAAATGGTGTCGGTAAGCTCAGGTTCATTGATGTTACTATGGATGAGGCCATGTATATCGATATTTTAAAGGATAGCTACCTTCCCAGCATCCAACTTCTAGATCTGGAGGACAACGCAATATTTCTCCAGGACAACGATCCGAAGCATTCATCAAAGTTAGTTAAGGAATGTATTCTATATAACGTTAAAAACAAATTGGAACATCCCCCGCAGTCTCCCGATCAAAATGTTATTGAACATTTTTGGGATACTTAAAATCGAGGTCTAAAAAATCGACAAGTAACATCAGTTGCAGCACTCAAAGAAGCGTTGATGGAAGAATGGAGCAAAATTACTCCAGAAGTAACAAAAAAATTGGCTTTGTCCATGCCAAATAGATTATCTGCTGTAATTAAAGCCAAAGGAGGCCACACAAAATATTAATTTAATTTTTGTTAAGTTTCTTTTTATCCCCAATAAGTTTCTTAGTTCCCCAATAAGTTCCGTTTCCGAAAATCATTTTAGAAACCATAAATGTCTTCAAAATTTTATGATCCCAATAGAATTTAACACAAATAAGTTTCATATATAAAATCATGCCACAAAATTGAATGTCGATCGGTCCATAATTAGTCGTGGCTCTCATAAATGGTCACTTCCCAATTTTTTCTAATGATAGTAAATAGCCTAACAATTTTGGTATTCAAATAAAATACAACCCAAAAAATGTTATATATACACCAGTGTTGCCAATTCTTGGTGAACATAAAGGGCTAAATACTTAGAAAAAAAAGGCTAAAAAAGGGTTAAAATTTTTAAATTAAAGAACACATACATTTTAAAAACAACTTAAGGCTATTAAAAAATAACTTAGAGCCATTATTACAACTTGCTTTTATGTTCGTAATACTAAAAGGTAACTTGAAAGCTACCTTCTTCTATTACTTAACGTTACCTTTTAATATTACGAACAAGTTGTAATAATGGCGCTTAGAATGTTACATTAGGTTATGTCGAATAGACAAACAAAAATCTATGAATATAATAAACGTTCAAATGGAAGAAAATAAGAATATTTATTCTTATTCTTGGCCACACTTATATCATGTGCCGATGTTTTCAAAATCTCGTATATATCACCTGGCCTGCAAAAACTCCTAGGCAAATTTTTAATATGAAAGCCAAAACTTCGAAATCGATGGAGAATATATTGATAAGTGAATATATGGCTAATATGCCTCTTAAGTAATGCAGAACATTAGTTAGTAAACATATCAAAACTAAGGTAGCCAAAATATTTGGTCAAAATATTGGAAATTTCGGGTGTAGCATGCTGGTAATCATAAATATTTAATTTAATTTTAGAAAAAAATAAATTTTTAATATTTGATCAGATATAAATGATCATAGCTAAACTGTTATCGATAATGGAATGAATTTTTTTTCTGAACTGTTTGGATTGTAGTCTTTAAAAACATTATACAAGGCCTGTGTAAGGTGTTATAAAATATTTGTTAAAGTATTATATTTACGTCAAAATTTAATTTTAGATAAAGTAACTTTTAAGGCTCAAAAAATACATCGCCCAGATAAAGTTGAAAGTGTTCTCTTTAATCCTATATATAATTTTATAAACGCCCGGACTCGCCCGTACATATTTTTATACCCTTCACCTTCGTGAGAAGGGTGTATATAAATTTGTCATTCCGTTTGTAATTTCCTGAATTTCTGAATTCTTATAGATAGCGGAGTCGATTTAGCCATGTCCGTCCGTCTGTCTGTCTGTTCGTCTGTCTGTTCGTCTGTCTGTTAAAATAAATTTTCTGAAGACCCCGGATATCTTCGAAAAGTTTTCTATTTAAAATCAGCAAAATCCGTCAATAAATAACGGAGATATGAGCAAAAATCCGAGACAACCTCTATTTTTGGCCTATTTTTTTTATCTACATCTCGATTACTAAATATACATAAATATACACAATATGGATATCTAATGATAGCTATTTAAAAGTACATTGCAACGATGTATATAAGGCTGTACAAGGTTGGACCTACAATGGGCCAAAATCGGGAAAAATATTTTTTAACCCGAATTTTTTTCACAAAAAACATTCTTTTGTCATACATTTTTTTACTAAAAAATTAAAAAAAAAAATTAAAATTGAAAAAAACTTTTAAAAAACAATTTTGAAAAAACAAAATTTTTTAAAAAAATGTTGTTGAATTTTATTTTAAAGTATAATTTAATAAAGGGTATATAAAATTCGGCACAGCCAAATAAAGCTCTCTTACTTGTTTAATATTAACAATATTTCTTCAAATAACGCTAATATTCTCTATATTATTTATGGCATATTAATTTCAATTTTTATTCAAATCTTTGTAGTTGTTTTTATTTTATCTGCTTCTATTTATGAGTCCAATATACGCGAAGCCTTTACTATGGGAGTTCAAAAAGTTATCGGCAAATTAAAAAAATACTAAAATATCGTTTAAAAGTTACGGAGTTTTGGCCGATGAAAAACAATTCTGAGCAACTGTGCATCCCAGGCAAGAATTCAACATGTATTTGGATGCAAATAATAAAATACTCTAGCAAAAATTTAATGATATAATTTGAGAACTATATCAAGTTTGAAGAATATATGGAAGGTTCCAACAATTTGTATTGTTTACTGATTCAAAATTTTCAGTTAATTTTAGTCATAATTTTCCTGCCAATTTTTTGAACTGATTTTAGTAATTTTTAATAGCAAAAAATTTAAAATGATTAGAGTAAATATATAAGTTTTAATTTAGCCTTAAAAATGGCTAAATGAAAATAAAAAAGGCTCAAAAAAATGGCTAGAGGCTAAATTAATTTGTTTGAGGCTAAACAAGATTGAAAGGGCTCAATTTAGCCAAAAAAGGGCTAAATTGGCAACTCTGATACACAAAAAAATCATGCCACATGATCGGTTCGTCGATATTTTGCAAGTATCACTAAAATACGTTTTATACACACAGAAATCATGCTAAGTACAATATTGTTCGACGATCGGTCCATAATAAGGCATATGTAGTTCCCATATAGAAACTACACATAAATGGTAATAAATCTCTTAAAATTTCTAATAACAATACAAAATTGTGCACAAATTTTAAGAAAACCGGTACATATGAAGAACGTTGTTGTTCAAAGCTTCCATTTGCGAACACACTTCCCACTAAAAACTGTTACGATTGCTCGATAACAGACTGAAAGTTTATTTAATTGCTAAGGGTATAAGAGCCTTTATTAACAGATTTTCTTTTATATTGTTACAAAATTGTTCTTGAATTTAAATATAACTGGCTGATTTAAAGTTGTATAATGCCTCTCAACAGCAGTGCTTCTCAAACTTGAACAAATGTGTGTGTATTATTAACATTGCTATAGAACATAAAACATTGAATAAAAGTTTTGAGTTGAGCATTGTTTGTAAGTATGGCAACACTAAATGACTAACATCGAAAGCTCTAGAAATCAAATATTCTAGTTTTAAGATAATTTTAGAAATAAAACTTTCTAGAAGGTAATGCAGTGTATATAAATTGACCATGAGAACACCACAAGAGTCAGTCTAATTTGAAGCATCGTTAGCAAAGACATCAATTGCATTGCCAGTGTGTGTGTGTGTATTTCTGCGAATTTATAAACGTGTATAAAAACACTGAGTGAATATTTTAATTGTTGTTATTGTACATTTGAATAAATAAAGAGTTTTTACAATTTTAAACTACTAAACCTGCTTTTATTTGCAATCAAAAGTATCCGGTTTATTAAAAAGAAATAAACCAACGTTTTCAAAAGCTGATAACGAAACAATATGCCAGCAGCCCAAACATTTAGTGAAGTACATATATATATTATTGATTTTAATATATTTTATCCCTTTGACGGACACCAAAATTTTAGGAGGTCTTCCCGTGGGACACTTGCTGTATCTCCGTTATTTGGAAGCAAACAATTTATGACGTGTATACACGTCATGTCCCCCCAGAAACCCTTGTTATGACGTCTATAGACGTCAGTGTCCGTCAAAGGGTTATGTATTGAATAAAAAATAATACAAATTTATTAGAAAATGAGCTATGCAAATTGCAAAAATAGTTTTTATCTTATGACATCCTTAGCATACCATATCCAATTTTTGACATGTGTTTTCCCTCTGTATAAACTAATTACTAAACTACTTACCATGAAAACTGAATACAAAAATTAATGCCATGAATTTCGAAATATCCTTCTTTAAATGTCCCTAATCATACTAAACATCTTCTTTCTGATAAATATGTGAAATACTTAATAGAACGATTTCAGCCAGTTTCAGTAGGACTCGTCCTTGGGCAGAAAAACTTTATGTGCCAAACCTGATCTAAATATCTTCAAAATTGTGGCCTGTACTTAAGGTTTACATGAACAGCCCGCCAGACGTACGGAAGCATATCGTTTAATCGGGTCAAAATGTGATTTTGAGTCGAACGGTTTACCTTAATATGGGTGTTGGACTAATATTGTTGGACATTGTAAACATGAGCACAAATGATCCACTATGGTGTGGAACAACAAGAGCGGAAACTAGAAAAAAAACTCAAACAAAAATTTTTCACAAAATAATCACACATACGAGTGTTGTTTTTGTTTTCACGTAGTTATTTTTATTAATACATTCTCAGGTTTTTCACAACTGAGTTAGGTCTTTGACAGGAGAGTTTCCCCTCTATGTATATTTCTTTATGGTATGAACTTTAAAACTATATAAAAATTAAACTAAAGCGATTTTTTAAATTCTGTAGATTAATAAATGTTGTGTGGCCATTGAAAATATCGTTACGAATTTAACGACTGCCTGCACCATTCATCATGTTTGAAGGCACGTCCATCATTAACATTGTTTGTAAGTATGGCAACACTAAATGTTTGGGCTGCTGGCAATGACATCGAAAGCTCTAGAAATCGAACATACTAGTTGACCGTTAAGAACAATCTCGACTACTCGGATGAAGATGGCAGTGCGTGTATAAATATTGGCAGAGGCTGGAGTTGTGAGTTGAGTTGATCATTGTCACTGTTAGAGTTAACATCAACTGTCGTGTACATGCGTGTTTGTACATTATAAAGTTTGTGTGCATTTCTGCAAATTGATAAACGTGTATAAAGACACTGAGTGACTATTTAATTCTGTTTTTGTTGTACATTCAAAATAAATAAAGTGTTGTAACAATTTTTAACTACTAAAACTGCTTTTATTTGCGTTTTTAAAAGGTAAAAACGTAACAATATGGATAACAAAAATGAATTTTTTTATAGACATTTTTTGAAGAAGGAAACTGACCCAACTGTCGGGTTAAACTGACACCTGAGCTTTCTCTGTTACTGGGTAATAACAATGTTTCTATACAAAATTTAGGTTTAAAATTGTTAATAAATTAAATGTTTTTTTTTCAAATTTTCACTATTTTCGTCTGGGCTGTTGAAGTTTGATGAACTCGTAAATTTGATAGCTCTACTTTTTTACCCTAATAGACCTGCATTTATTGTAAAATGTAAACCTTACTAACCTTATATTTACATACAAAATATATTTGTATTCACCTGGTACATATTCATAAAATTGTGAATATTTGTTTTAAATCCTCTGGCATTAATCGAATTTGTTTACTATTTTCTTGTTTTATTTTTATTTATTTTTTTTGTAAAAATTTATGTGCAGACACATGAATTTTATGGTTTACCCAATATATAAATATTCAATTTTGCTTCTGCACCCATGTGGTAAGAATGGATGCTTGAAAGCACATTCGTACAAGATGAACACATAAAATTTAAATAATATAGATAAAATAAAATTTATGTTGGCTTTAGGTTATTCTCTATATTTTATTTGTTTATTTTTATGGTTTCTAATTTGTACATAATGTGAAGAAATGACAAATAATAAAATATGTCTTTTGTTATTTTACAAGAAAATGGTTTGAAATGTTAAATGAACTATAAAAAACTTAATTAAAATAGGGGCGTATAATTTATTTGGCATATTCTTTGGTAATTTAAATTTAAAGTAAGATGTCTCTGGTAGTTATTGACAACATTCTGATTTTAAATTAGATGATGCGTGGAGATAATTGCGCTGTCTGAATGTTATAAATTTTATTTTTATACATCGACTACTTGAGGAGTTTGTATGAAAATATTTATTAATCAACGTAAATACTTTCTTATGTGCCCCGGAAGACAATTTGATAGTGTTCTAGATTTTCGATTCACGCCAGATTTTTCGGTCACTACAACTGACTTACAATCTTCGTTCCTCTGCGTCGAGTTCACAATAATTCAACAGAATATATCATCACCATTTGGAATCAGTTGTAAAGATTATACATGAGAAATTGAATTCTGAACTTTTTTACTTATCTATTTTCAATATTTTTATACCCTTCAACATGGCAAGGGTATATATAAGTTTTTCATTCCGTTTGTATATATATTCTGGATAGATAACGAAGTCGATATAGCCATGTCCGTCTGTCCGTCTGTATTTTGAAATCAACTTTCCCTAGCCCCCAAATAAACAAACATAATTAATACATCAAGATATCGGGAATTCTCCCACAAATGAGGTATAAGGAAAAAACCGGGACAACCTCGATTTTTGGCCTATTTTTTATCTATATCTGGATTACTAAGTCAATAATATAGACAATATGAATATCTAATGATAGATATTTCAAAGTCCATTGCAATATAAGGCTATAGTAATTTGAACCTACAATGGGTCAAAATCGAGAAAAATATTTTATAACCCGAATTTTTTTTTACCAAAAAAATTTTTTTTTCTCATCAAATTTTTTTTAAAAAATTAAAAAAAAACAATTTGTAAAAAAATTTGTCTTAAAATATTGAGACAAATTTAAAAAAAATAAAAAAATTGAAATTTTGTTTACCTAATAATATTTAAAATTTGTATTTTAAAGTATAATTTGGTAAGGGTATATAAGATTCGACACAGCTGAATACAGCTCTCTTTCTTGTTAATCTTTCAGTTGACACCAACATTTCTCGTTCATGAGCTATAGACCCGGTCTATCGCAGAATTACGAATGGATTTAAAAAAAAAATACATAGTCCAACTTAGGATTTTTCGGAGAGAAAAATTGACCACGCCCACTTTTACGATCAACTTTTTTTGATTTATCTAAAATCGGAAAACGGTAGCACCTCTCAAATGTTCGCAGTAATCTAATTAAAGTTTTTACTGAAAGAAAAATTGATCACACCCACATTTACGCCCACTTTTTTCGATATATCTTAAATCGCAGAACTCCTGGACGGATTTGGGCAATTTTTTTTCAATGTTCGTAACAGTTTTTTGCATAAAGAAAACTGTCCACGCCCACTAATACGCCACTTATCAATTACATCTGCAAATATGTAAGCAAAGGCAGTGATATGGTTAAGTTAGTGCGGAGAATTCCAACGATGAAGTCACTCAATTTCAAATGGGCCGCTATGTGACGCATTTTTTCATTTGTCAGTCATGAAAGAGATCCAACTGTTGTTCATTAAGCCGTACATATGGAAAATTGTCAAAGAGTGTATTTTACTGAGGAGTATGTAATAGGAGTTGATCATCTGCCATCTACAACATTGACCAGATTTGTTGAAATTTGCCGGAATGAGAAATTTGCCTGACCATTGGTATACTCCGAAGTTCTGTACTCTGAAATACTCCAAATGCCAGAAAATAAGGAAATCAAGTTCCAGGTTTCCCCCATTTATTTTCTATTAGTCAACGTTCGTGGCCCAACATCATTCCAAGATTTGCGAACTATAAATGGTGAATTGTGTGACACTTATAGAGCCATTGGAAATACACCCTCGGTGTGCTTTCGTCAAATGCTCATCATACACGAGAATTGTTTTCGATAATTATCTCAACACACATGGCAGATACAAAGATGCCATATATTGCATTAGATGAAAATTCAGATTTGCAACTGAGCGAGGGAATTTACAGCGAGGTTTTGATATTAATTGAGGTCATGTGCTTGATTATATCGAACAAAGTATTATCCGATTTACGACGCATTTAATAAACAGTTGCGATGAGAAAAACAAAATCATAGCGATGTCAGGGAATCAGTTCGAACAAACGTTCCACTGTTGAATCGACAACAAAAATGTCCGTACGACGCTCTTATCAAAGTTGTGAAAGATGGAACTGGAGGACGCTCCCGGTGGAACTGGAAAAACTTTTTTGATCGCGTTGATTTTGGCAACGATACGCTCGCTACGTTCTTAGAACTGCTCATTCAGCACTTAAGTTGCCATTGAATATGCAAATCAAAGAAAATCTAACTTTCAATATTTCCAAGAACAGTGCGATGGCCAAAGTTTTGCAGCAAAGCAAACTGATTACTTGGGATGAGTGTACAATGGCGCATAAAAAGTCTTTGGAGGCATTATACAAAATGTTGAAAGATTTACAAAACAATCAAAGACGGTTTGGTGGTGCGTTGATTCTGTTGGCAGGTGATTTTCTGCAAAAGTTCCCCAGTAATTCCACGGTCAACGCCATCCGATGAACTTAATGCATGTTTGAAGTCGTCCGTTTAGTGGAAACACGTCAAGCAACACAAATTGACTATGAACATGAGTGCCGAGTTGCAGAACAATTGCTGGACATTGGCAATGAGAAAATCCTGGTTGACATTTCGACTGGCTGCATTAAAAAATCTGAACTCATCCGAAAGGTGTTTCCAAACATCGCAAAAAATTACAAAAATCGTGATTTATTGAGCTAGCGTGCTGTATTGAATTTTAAGCTTCAAAGTGAAATTGCTTCTTGTATGACTGCAGGAACCAATGTTTAAAATCTTATCAAAATTGGTTTTATATAAACTCGTATTAAATGTGTTTTCCCTTGTTTACCTCTTTTTGGTACTTTCTTGTCTCCATTGAAATTATACATACATTTCAGTAATTTCCAAAATGTATCAAACTTACATTTGCTATTTTTTAATAAGTGAAAAGAATACTATTTGAAATTTATTTCTGTGTTTCTTGGCTTAAAATATACATGGGGTAGCAAAAAGTACAGTTTTTACACGTTTTATTCTGCAATTTTTTTATGTAGATTTTATGCATTTTAAATTTAGTTTGTATATATTGTTACGATTTTGCAATAGAGATTTGAATTTAATGGTCTGTAACGACTGCCTGCAGCATTCATCATGTTTATAAACACGTCCATCGGTAGAAGCTTCTACTTATCAACAATGTTGATAGCATGCGGTTATTAGCATTGTTTGTAAGTATGGCAACACTGCATGTTTAAGCTGCTAACATTAACATGGAAAGCTCTAAAATTCGAATGTACTAGTTTGTCCGTTAAGATCATTGTAGAAGATTCCCGAGAGATGGCGTGTGTATAAACAGTGGCAGAGATTACAGTAGTGAGTTGAGTTGATCATAGGCGCTGTTAGAGTTAACATCAATTGTCGTGTACATGTGTGTTTGTACATTATAAAGTTTGTGTGCATTTCTGAGAATTGATAAACGTGTATAAAGACACTGGGTGACTATTTGAACTGTTGTTGTTGTACATTTTAAATAAATAGAGAGTTGTTACAATTTTAAACTACTAAAACTGCTTTTTATTTGCAATCAAAAGTATCCGGTTTATTTAAAGGAAATAAACCCAACGTTTTAAAAAGGTTAAAACGTAACAATATATTAGTTTAGAGGATATAAGGCTACCGAATTTATCCATTTGTAACCCATAGAACTTCAAATTTCCAAAAATCCTTCCTTAGTGAGGGGAAGCTTTATCCAAATTGCTTATCTCTACCGTTTGAAATCAGTCAGTCACTCAGTAACGTTTCTCCTATATATAGTAGATAGATATTTTGTATTATCATCTAATGAATGTTAAAAATTTTCACATCTTCAACAATTATCCCAAACAAATTTCTTAATTTTATAGCTGTATGTTTAGCATACCTCACCTTAAATCACAAACATTTATTTCAACTGATAACAGGAAGATTGGAAGGAAAGTTTAAACGAGTTTTTTCCAAAATCTCTTTTATTTATCTTTAAAAAATAACACAAACAATTTCCTTAACCGCAATTTCTCCAAAAACTTTTAGTAATTTGTGAAAGTGAAATTTCTTACACATAAAACAAATTAAAGAAAATTGAATATTTCCAAAACTGACATCGTTTCATCAGAAAAGTTACACTCTTTGGAGGAAACTACTTGCTGGTTGGTGTGTTAACGATAAATTTGATAAAATGTGTTGGCAGCCGACCACAACAGTTGTTAAAGTATATTTTACTGTACACCATTTTCAAAGGCAATAGGTTTAGTTTGTAGAAAGAAATCAAATCAATATTTCTAAAAAAATAGTTAAAATGTGATTTTCTTAAAAATGTTGTAAACAGTGTTCAAATACATTATTTACATACACAAAAGCACTTTAACTTGACACCACACACACATAAAATTTATCACATACACATTCCCAAATTTTAGATAAAAAAGGACTAAAAAAATGACAGCAATAACTATGTTTTGGCTTGTGTGTTTGTATAACTTTCGTATTCCAGCTATTTTTTAATACAATTCACATTTATTTGACACCATAAAACTGAATTAAATGTGTTGTTAAAGAAAATATTTAAGATATATATATATAAAAAAATACAAACTGTTTGGCATTAGCGCATTCAACATTTTGACAAGAGTTTTGATACAGTAGAAAGCAGAAAAATATTTAGAATAAATTAAAGGATTCTCAGAATATATAAATTAAAGGATATTCGAGAATTTATAGGTATCTAAATATATAAAGTCTTCTTTATTTTAAAAAAGATCTTCAAATTGCACATATTTTAGAAAACTGTTTAATATAAGTTTGCAGTTTAATTTATAACTTACAGTTTAGCTCATTACAGTTAATAGTTTGTTATCTAGAAACACACATGCAAATATAAAATAAAAACATGTAAGAAAGTATAGTCGGTCAAGCCCGACCATATAATACCCTACACTAAGTAAATGAGCAAAAACATTTTTCTTTCAAAATTTCAATATTTTATATTCGTGAACGATTTTCGGAAGTGGGCCTTATATGAGAGCTATGACCAATTATGGACCGATCACCATGAAATTAAGTGATGCAATTAATGTCAATATGAAAGTTATTTATGTTGCATTTTATGTGTATACCAACATTTTTAAGAGATTTATGCTCGTTAAAGTGATTATCGGAAGCAGGCCTTGTATGGGAGCTATGACTAATTATGGACCGATCATAATAAAATTTGGTGACATGAATTTCGTATATATAAAACTTATTTGGAGAAAAACTTGTGTAGATACCTATATAAATTAAACATTTATGACCGATAAAGTCCAATTTCGGGAGAACTTTTGTATGGGGGCTAGGTGAAATAATGAACCGATTTCAGCCAGTTTCAATAGGCTTGGTCGTTGAGCAGAAAAAATGATATGTACCAAATTTGATCGAAATATCTTCAATATTGCAACCTGTATTCTGCACACAAACTTTACATGGACAACCAGCCATCCAGCCAGACGGATGGACGGACGGACGGACATCGTTTAATCGACTCAGAAAGTGATTCTGAGTCGATCGGTATACTTTAAGGTGGGTGTTAGACTAATATTTTTGGGCGTTACAAACATCTGCACAAATCCAATATACCCTCCCCACTATGGTGGTGTAGGATATAATAATACATTATCCTAAACAAACCCAGCGGTAAAAATCACGAGGCCTTCTTTTAGCAGGCCTCTTTGAAGGCCAATTAAGACCTTCTTAGAATCCAATTCACATTCTACCATGCCAGCTCTGAAAAGTCTTCTAGTAGGCCTCTGCACTACCTTCTTTTAGGAAGATATTGTCTTGTCATTTCGTGTTCTTATCAACAATTATGAAACTATTTGGAAACCTTCTAGTAGCTCAGCAAGCGGGAGGGAGAATGTAACCCCTTGGTCTGCAATGTCAACATGTGTAAAACATATATGAGAATGCAATGGGATTAAGGCGCTGGTAACTGTTAAATAAGGCCCTTTGTAAGTGCTCTTTACTACTTCTTTTAACCGGTGGAAAGTAACGACCTATTCACACTGAAGATAAATGTAGGTTTAGTATAGTCAAACAAGTATTTTACTGTGGCATGAAATATAGTGAAATGAAACTTGCATGTGCTGACTTCTTAACCAGGAGTAGAAAATGATTTTGAGAAAAAGATTCGAATAACGAATATTGTCTATTACTAATAAGAGGAAAAAATATTACCAGAATAAAAAAATCAAACAAAATCGAAATGTTTTGAAAAGACCACATCACTCAATGATATTGAAGTACTTAATATAATGGGTCTTTCACTAGGGACTTCAGAACTTTGATGGCATATTGGCCATATTGTTCAAGCTACATAAGTCGAATTGGCTGTCATTTATTCAGTTTGTTTTGCCAAATCAACATGGGCGGATATATCATTCAAAAACCCGTGCAAATGATAAAACTGTTTTATCTAAATGGGTGTTCTGTTCGGCCAAAGTTCCTCTCATTTCGCTCATTTCCTCTCGTTTCGCTGGATGAATGGCTACGTAAACAAACAAAATTCTCGAATTTGGGACAATACCAATCCACATGAGATCCAAAAGGATTTTTTGCGAAACCCAAGGTCGTTCAATTAGATGAAATGGACACCAACGATACATGGTTTCAACAGGGCGGAGCGACTTGACACACAGCTCTTGCCTCACTGACATTCTGCACGAACGATTTGAGGGCATGGTCATCTCAAATTGTGCATGATATTTCTAATTACATCAAAGCGAAATTTTACCACTATAAGAACAGAGTTAACAAAGATCAGCCAAAACATTATCATAGTGAATTGACCACCGCTTCTCGGTATATTTCACATCCTAGCAAAATTTTTAGGTATACGTGTTTACTACTGGAAAGCCTTACGTGTGAGTAAATGAGTATATTCAAGTTTTGGATAAAGAACAATAATAAGTTCATAGCTCGGAAGTTTTTCGCATTCCGATGACTTTTCATTTCTTAAATCCAAAGACTAGAATTCTACTCCTCAGTCTAGTGTGTAAACAATGCTAAAGATATGCCTATATATTGACACAACAAATGTACTACTCTTAAGTCAGCTCTAACACTCAGCGAGACTGGAGGACAATAGCATGATACAGTTCGTCATGGCATACAGAGTCGGCCATAACTAATTTTTTTCATATTATATTTTTTTTTTATAAAAACTAAGTTTTAAATTTCTATTATGTATTATTTTCAATTGTTAATATATTTACTATTAATAAACAAATACTTTTAAAGTTATTCTTTCTATAAGAGATAACATTACGTCAAAAAATATTTGAAGCTAGAAAATAAAACGGACAAAACTAAATTTTGTTGCAAATCCTTTGTTTTGGATGATACAAGCACATCTCTGAGGCATAGAATATATAAAGTTTTTATGGGGTCTTGCGGTATTATTCTCAGGCTATAATAACGCTTTGAAATAAATCGTGAAAATTGCCGATCCTTATTTCGGCAATTTTCAAGATTTATTTTCATATTAAGAATTTCCCACAAATTCTCAATAGGATTGACATCGGCAGATTGAGTAGGCCAATGAAGAACTTGAAACTTATTGCTCTGTAGCCAAGTCTTACAAACTTTGGAGGTGTGCTTAGGATCGTTAACCTGTTGTAACCTCCCTCCCTCTTCACTTGGATAAGGCAACATTACATCTTTCAATATATGTATCACGGTATATGAACCGATCCAATAACCCCATTAGTTTTATGAATTGTCCCAATTCCTTGACCAGAAAAGCAACCCAGACCATTACATTGCCCCGTCCATGTTTAGTTGTTCTTTTGCAATACTTAGGATTCAGTCTTTCTTCTCTTCGTCTGCGTACACGCCTTATTTCATCGTAACTTTTTAATTTGTGTTTGGATTCGTCAGAGAACAGTACTTTCTTCCATTTTTGGGCACTCCAGTCGATGTGGGCTTTCGCAAACTCCAGTCGAGCTTTCTTGTTCTTAGCTGATAAAAACGGTGTTTTTGATGGTCATCGGTTGAATAATCCTGCATATGCTGCTCTTCAACGGATTGTTCTTTCTCTATCGCATAATCTTAAACTTGTTCTGACTGGACTAGCTAATGCTGTAGGATATTTTTCGATTGCTTCTTTGATCAAGGAATCATCATATCGCATGGTTTTACGCGGATGTCCACCAAAATACCCCGACGATATACGACCAGTCTGCAAAAACTTTGGAATCAGCCTGGATATAACTGATCTGTTAATTGAATATTTTTACTCAATTCATGCCGTGATAAGCCCGCCTTCCAGTCTGTATTCCTTTCCATCTATTGTTTTTTTTTACAATAAACTTTATTATACAGACTACGCCTTCCTTTATTTTTATCTTCTGAAATTTTTAAATGCATTCCTTTAACTGAAATTACAAATATGCAGAAGTATAGTAAAATTTTAAAAAATCGTATAAGAGGGTGCTTTTGTTTTGTCCGTCGCGTTTTGAGTTTTTATATGTTTTATCATTTTAAATTAAGTGTTCATAAAATTACTCACAAACTCTATTGCAATCTCAGTATTCGCTGACTAAGAAATGAAAACAGGGATTGACTCGAGAATTTCATAAACTGAACCTTAGGGCTGTATTGATAAATTCAAGAGTTTAATATCGACAATTGCTTTGACAGTCTTGCATTCATGAAGGACCTCAATTTCAACCCAGTAATGTTAAAATTATCTTTTGCTGCTTAAAAATCACCATGTCGAGTTAATAAAGTTGTCGATCTTGATCAGGGAATGATCCCTCAAAGAGCTAGAGCTCAGGTGATCCACGATTACGACTTGTAGAGTATCTAAACTGCTATGGCCCTTTCTAACATAAACAATTGCAAAGAATCTATTGGCTTATGATAGAAACTCGATTATACTTCTTATAGATATACTTACTCCGTATTGTATGATTGGATCTATGCCACGTAATAACTACTGTAACAGTTGTTTCGAACAAAGAGCAGGAAGGTCGTTCCTCTTCATCTAAGAGAAAGTAGACTAAAATATATCTGTGTGAACTTCTTTCCTGATCTGGAATGCCTCAAGGATTTGTCATTGACAGATCTGTCTAAATTTGTCAGGAGTGTAAGTGTTGGTTACATGAGAATCGCATGTTTCTTAAATTCTTCCTGATTAGGAAGGGGATGTCATCTAAAATCCACATTTATTTCACATAGATTATAGGTATGACTGAGGGTTTAAAAATAGACCAAATAGACTACAGCTTCAGTCAAAACCTATACTTACATACATAGTTTAATGAGTACATAGCTTAAAGTGAAGCAGATCTTAAATATTCTATGTAGTCTGAGGATGAGGTAGATCTTTACATTTTGCAGCTTTGGCAATCAGGTTCCGATATCCAGTCATATTATCATAATGTCCTACTATATCACGACTCGGCGGCTCTTCTAAACCGACTCTCAGGCATTCGGCGTTGGTCTCTGCTCGTACGTTACGATAACACAATAAACATAGCATAGAAAGTAGTATTATTTTAGGACATTTTTTGTTTGAAAAGCAATAAAAACCATTGTGAAATATTAGCACATTATGACAATATGACATGATAAGAGACCTTGCGAATTGACCATATATATTCATTAAAATATGACAAACTGTAGTTCATTACAATGCCAGTTTCATCTATGCAGTCGAGGAAGTAAGTAACGAATTAATAGATATTCATTATTCTTAGGTTACAAAAACATAATAATAAACACGTATACAAATTTATTAACTTTTTAAAATTTTTAAGTGAAATTACTACCCATTTCAGTTCAAAGTTTATAAAAATCAATAAAGTAGTATCTTCTATGTTTGGTGGGGGATTAGTATTTCATTTTTTGCACTGCAAACACATATGTCAGTGGTAGGGTATAAAAACCATCTACAGTGTAAACACATATCCAACATCCGTTGCTATAAAATCAAAGTAACTAGATTCCAACAAGAAAAAATTCGTGTATTTGTAAAACATATTTTGCGTATGTTTTCAGTTGTTGTTCTTATTAAAAATTTATACAAGTCTTTATGTATGTTGTATGTAAGTATGTATATGAAAACAGTATTGGCTGTGTGTCAGCCAGCCAGCCTTTTTCACATATCCCCAGGGAGGGTTGTGTAAAGGTAAGATGTCTTATACAACCATAATATCTTCCTAAGTATCAATGTAGTTTGCATACAACCTTCATAGGTACTCAAAATATAGCAACAACAGCAACAACAAAATCTGAAACTGTAAGATGCCATGACAAAACCGAAAAAAAAAAACACAAAAATCCCCAAATTTATGTACGTGACTAAATTTGTAAAGTATCAATTGAGTACTTCTCCACTTCTCATCAAAATGTATAATAATACAATAAACATACATACGTACACAGAGTTGCCAAAAATTGCACAAATATTAGGTCGTTTTGTGTTGTGCAAAATTATTTAAAAAATCTCTAAAGTTTGGGTGAAACAGTATTAAATTTTAACGGTCCAGATGGTACTAGAGACTTCTGGTAAGATTTTAAAAATTAACCCATGTATTATTCATAGAAAATTTTCGATGGCGGTTGCCAAATAGTCTGGTTTGGATTTAGCTAAAGTAGAACCATAAAGATATGATTTCCTTCAAGAATAAATAGTTTGGAGTTCTAAGAGTGCTCTCATATCACTTCGGAAGAAAACCGACAATCAATGTTTCCAGATCAACTAAAATCTGAATTATGCAACATGGATTGTCTGTTATGAAATCGCCGGCACGTACAGCACATCCTAATGCTATGGAGAACATTTTTATTTTTAATTTATTTATTCTTCATTGAAACTTTCTTTTAAGAAATTTACAATGAGTATTAATATCTTAACCTAAACTTAAGTTTTTATTGACACTGCAATGTCCAACATAAGTGCTCGTTAAAATGATCATCTGGCCAGAACAATTTTTTCCTATCGCCTCAGTCGTCTATGACCCTCAAATGACAGCAACTCCCTGGCAAAGGGATTTGGGTGATCCACTAACTTTGCAGGCAGTTTAAACTGGAGAGTTTGATTTCCTGAGATCCCTATAGATATTACTATTGCGAATACCATGGGGCACCTGTTGTTCTCTTTAACAGTGCTGATTGGTTTCTTTGTAATTTTTAACGTTAGGTGAGGAGGCTGTTCTTTTTGGATTAATGTCGTATAGCCAGATCGGTTTTATAACTGTTTTGTGCAAAAGCACTTTGTACTCCAAGTCAGAAGCAGACCGTAGGCCAATTAGCCAGTGCAATTAAACCCACTTAAATCCTATTTGTGTAACCTTTGCTTCAATATGGTGGGTCCATGTTAAAGGCCGATCAATATGGATACCGAGATATCTTACATGGCTGTGAGTTTTGATATTATTTATCTTTGAGTAAATGTAACGTGCGTAAATTTTGTTGCATTGACTTTTATTTCCTATTTGTCCAGCCATTTTTCTAAATCCGATGTAGCTGTTCGATAGTACTATGCTTCCTTCTGAAACCAAATTAATGGTAAGGAATAATGCTATTTTCGTCAAGGTGTACTATAAGGCTCTTAAGTAGCAATATTTGAAAAAGTTTTGAGAATATAAACAACATGCTAATGGGACGGTATGATGTCACTTGAGTGACATCTTTTCCCGGTTTTGGTAACATAATTATTTTTAGATATTTTCCATGATGATGGGAAAATTAAAATTGAGAAAATGTAGAATTTTCGTAAATTTTTGTTCGAAAAACTGCATTGGATTTTTTTTTTTACTTTTTGGGGATTGCAGGATTTTCTTTTCCTAAATCGTATTTTTAATTACGACTTTACATTTGGTACCAAAAGGTGTACGTAAGAAATTTCATTGCGATACGACATTTGTGTCGAAATTTCTTATTTAGCATATTTGTTCTAAAATCCCAAAGAAGGGAATACCCCACCGAATACAGTATAGACATTTCTTTGTGATATGCTAAAGCAATCATCTTATTACATATAATACATATTTGTAGTTTTTCAAAAAAAAATAATTATTTGTCCAAGCTGTGCCAACGAGTATGTCAGGCTTATGTTTGAATAATAGTTATTTTCTGCAAAATGTTACGTTTACAAAATTGTTTATTATTTAAGGTAATTCTTTAATGAATATTGTTAAATTAAACATAAAATATTCATTTAACGTTTGAACGTCATTGCAGATCGATGATGAGTCATTGAAAGTCGAAACAAAAAAATTATAAAATTAAAATATTTCCGACATCGGAATAGTTTAGAGCTGGGCGTAATCGTTCTTTTTTACTGAATGTTCATTTTTGTTCAGAACAAATAAGTGAATAAGTTTGTTATTTTTGTTCAGTTGTTAATTTTTAGTCTGCGGTGTGAATGTATTTACAGATAGATGACAACTGCTTTTGGAAACAAATTTTTTTTAATAATGATGAAAACATTTTTAATAATGCAATACAGAAATGTCAAAAGAATAAAAGAACAATAGACTGAACATCTTCACATTGTTCAATTGACTGAATTCTTCAATTGAACTTGTTCGTTCATGAACAACCCAACTCTAGAATAGTTATTTCTCTCAAAAATATTTATTTTACATTTTATTCATTAGCATCTAAATATTATTAAGAAGTTGCCAAAATATTAAAAGTTTTAAAAACTACAATTCATTACCTTTCCATTGATATATAAAACATTATATCTAATTCTTTATTATACTTCAAAATAATGCATGCAATTCACACACCTTGTAAAAAATGCTCTACTATTTGGTTCAAATTAAAGACTCCTTACTATGCACTTCTCATTTTTTCATGTACCCTGTATAATATATGTTTCTCTTTGGTTTATTGTTGTTTTGCATGTGTGAATATTTAAAGTGAGCTTAAGTAAACTTGTATTAACCTAACATTCACCTAATTTGATGACCGTATGCGCGTTCTTAAATAGCAATTGTTAGGTTCATAGACACCATGGCATAGAATTTTCACTTAAAAAAAAAATATTTTTTCACAATTTTTTTTTTAACAAAAATTTATTTTGTTACTAAAAAAATTTTTTTTACTAAAAAAGTAATTTTTTACTATAAAGTAATTTTTTACGAAAAAAGTAATTTTTTACTAAAACAGTAATTTTTTACTAAAAAGTAATTTTTTACTAAAAAAAGTAATTTTTTACTAAAAAAAAGTAATTTTTTACTAAAAAAGTAATTTTTTACTAAAAAAAGTAATTTTTTACTAAAAAAGTAATTTTTTACTGAAAAAGTAATTTTTTACTAAAAAAGTAATTTTTTACTAAAAAAGTAATTTTTTACTAAAGAAGTATTTTATTACTAAAAAAGTAATTTTTTACTAAAAAGTTATTTTTTACTAAAAAATTTTTTTTTTTACTAAAAAATTTATATTTCATTAGAAATCTATTTAAAATAGAAATTATTCGGTTAATCGAAGATTATTTACTAAAAAAAACAGATTTTTTACTAAAAAAAGATTTTTTAGTAAAAAAAAGATTTTTTAGTAAAAAAAAATATTTTTTAATAAAAAAAAAATTTTTACTAAAAAATTGATTTTTTACTAGAAAATATTTTTTTTTACTAAAAAATTGATTTTTCCAAAAAAAATTATTTTTCACTAAACAGTATAAAATTAACATTTCTTATTTACTAGAGTATTCAATTCGGTTTTAATCAATTAATAGATTAAATCGGTTAATAATTTTTTAAATTTAAATTGAAAATAGATTTCTAATGAAAAATAAATTTTTTAATAAAAAATAACTTTTTGAGTAAAAAATAAATTTTTAATAAAAAATAAATTTTTAATAAAAAATTACTTTTTTAGAAAAAATAACTTTTTTAGTAAAAAATTACTTTTTTAGTAAAAAATTACTTTTTTAGTAAAAAATTACTTTTTTAGTAAAAAATTATTTTTTTAGTAAAAAATTACTTTTTTAGTAAAAAATTACTTTTTTAGTAAAAAATTACTTTTTTAGTAAAAAATTACTTTTTTAGTAAAAAATTACTTTTTTAGTAAAAAAATACTTTTTTAGTAAAAAAAATTTTTTTAGTAACAAAATAAATTTTTGTTAAAAAAAAAAAATTTTTGTGAAAATTATTTTTTTTTTTTAAGTGAAAATTCTATGCTTTGGATTCTATGAACCTAACAATTACAATTTAAGAACGCGCATACGGTCATCAAATTAGGTGAATGTTAGGTTAATACAAGTTTACTTAAGCTCACTTTAAATATTCGTACATGCAAAACAACAATAAACCAAAGAGAAACATATACATTACAGGGTACATGGAAAAATGAGAAGTGCATAGTAAGGAGTCTTTGATTTGAACAAAATAGTAGAGAATTTTTTACAAGGTGTGTGAATTGCATGCATTATTTTAAAGTATAATAAAGAATTAGATGTAATGTTTTATATATCAGTGGAAAGGTAATGAAATGTAGTTTTTGAAACTTGTAATATTTTGGCAACTTCTTAATAATTTTTAGATGCTAATGAATAAAATGTAAAATAAATATATTTTTGAGAGAAATAACTATTCTAGAGTTGGGTTGTTCATGAACGAACAAGTTCAATTGAAGAATTCAGTCAATTGAACAATGTAAAGAGGATCAGTCTTATTGTTGTTTTGTTCTTCTTGTTTGTTTGATATTTCTGTATTGCATTATTAAAAATGTTTTCATCATTAGTAAAAAATTTGTTTCCAAAAGCAGTTGTCATCTATCTGTGAATACATTCACTGAGAAATTATTCAATAATTTAGTTCAGCCAAACACCGCAGACTAAAAATATACAACTGAATAAAAAGAACAAACTTATTCATTTATTTGTTCTGAATAAAAGTGAACAATCAGTAAAAAGAACGATTATGCCCAACTGTAAACTATTCCGATGTCGGAAACATTTTCATTTTATAATTTTTTAGTTTCGACTTTCAATGACTCATCATCGATCTGCAATGACGTTCAAACGTTAAATGAATATTTTATGTTTAATTTAACAATATTCATTAAAGAATTACTTTAAATAATAAAAATTTTTGTAAATGTAACATTTTGCAGAAAATAACTATTTTTCTTGGAAGAAAATATCTAAAAAGGTTGGTCCAAAATGTTATCTTATAATAATTTTGGAGAAACTATAAATATGTATTATATGTAATAAGATGATTGCTTTAGCATATCGCAAAGAAAGGTCTATACTGTATTGGGTGGGGTGTTCCCTTCTTTGGGATTTTAGAACAAATAGGCTAAATAAGATATTTCGACAAAAATGTCATATCGCAATGAAATTTCTTACGTACACCTTTTGGTACCAAATGTAAAGTCGTAAACAAAAATACGAATTAGTAAAAGAAAATCCTGCAATTTCCAAAAAGAAAATAAAAAATTCCAATGCAGTTTTTCGAACAAAAATTTACGAAAATTCTACATTTTCTCAATTTTAAAATTGAATAATTTTGTACTAGTAAAATAATGCTTTGATTTTTTATTGGTTAACTAGCAGAAAAAATTCAAATTATCATGCACAGGCATGCTTTTTATAGATCTCACAGAGGAATGTTATAAAATCTGTGAGTATCAACCAGAGCTGTAAATGAATCATTCATTCTTAAATTAATTCGCGAATTCAAACAAAAAAATAAATAGAATTAAATTTGAGTCAATTCAAATGAATTTGGTAAAAATGAGTTGCAATTCGTTTACAATTCATTTGAATTGAATTGATTTTGAATTAATTCCAATGAATTAGAAAACAGAATTAGCCATTCATTTCCAACTCATTTGAATTGATTTAAGTTTCAATTGATTTTGTAAGTAAATCTACAGTAAACGTCGATGTGGTTTTGTTATTCAACTAATTTTTTATGTAAAAGACAGCTAGCATTACAAATAATTCTTAGACTTAAACTTTAGCAATAATTTTTTGTTTAAATAATATCATATTTGTATATTGTGGAAAATTTCTTTTTTGAAAATTTTTCAATCGAATTTTAAGGATTCTAATGTATTTGAGTCGACAAAAATGGCTTTGATTAAAGTTTATTGTTTGTGATTGAGATTCAATATTTTGTTTAAAGTTTCTTGTGATTGATAAAAAAAACAATATTGTTTTGTCGTTCAGCGTATTTCAAAATAAAAATCAGTTCTTCTTGAAGAAATAAACTCCAAACATTATGTTTCTTTGATCAGGATCGAATCCTGGACAAGGCTTTTCAATTTTGGTACTGAATATTTTCATTTTGGTAGGATGAATTGTTCATTCTCTCTAGAGATCTGCTCTTAAATTTGATTGATTGCAACTCATTTTTGATTTCATTCATTTGAATTGCTAATTCTTTTTTCTAATTCATTTAAATTAAAGCTTTCCAGGGACTATACTCTGATTTCTTAATGGGGTCTAAGTTAATAATAATTTTTAAGTTAATGATAATTTCTCAGATTAGATGCCTTATTAATCTTGGCGACTTGAAATCTTCCTTGGCCTTTACGCTCGGATATCGTGATTGTTGCCATTGACGCCAGATTGTTCTCTTTTCGGTGATAAGAGACTGGTCTTGAGGTCTGTAGGCCAATAAGTAGGTTGGCCACTATATATGGCATCTAGTCTGTTAGACGATATTGCTTCTAACAGTTGCCTCTATCCAGACGTAATAAGGAGAGAGAGCCAAAATGTATGTAGTATCCAGCTGCTATAAATCTTGGACCTAGACTCTTAAAATTTTCGAGAAACTGCTCTCGATTAACTTTATAGCTAGGAAGACAATATATTGAATATATTGTAACTCTACCATCAGGTATATTTATAGATGTGGCCTGGATGTGTTCCTTATTATATTCTGGCATTGAGAAATTTCTAATATTTTTTTTCACTAACATGACTGTTCCGCGACATGCTCTACCACTTTAGTATCAGTTAATTCTGAATCAGTTCTTTAAGGTAAAATGTGTTTAAGAGACGAGTAGTTTATCAATTTCCCGAAGCTGGAGAAATTGATGTACTACATTCTTATGTTGGCTAAGACCGTTAGCATTCCGAAAACATATTTTTAGAGAATTAATGAACATGCTTTGATTCTGCATCAATAGTTGAATCATATTTTGCATATTCGCCATGAAACCGTTCATGTTTTGAATAAGATTCCCAATATAGCTTTGACAGTTAGTGTCGGGTACTGGAACACCCTCTTTTAATGCATATGAAAATAATAGGGCATTACTTCCCTTGTTTGTTTTTATTTGGGTAACTGAACCCTCTTTTGTCGTATGGGCATACGATTTGTTTTGATAATTGTCATGTATGATACTTCTTTATTGAGCACTAGAAACATCAGGTAGGCTTGGAAAATTAGAAGCCTTATATTGAGCATATAAAGGTCTTCTTGCCTTCGTTGATGCGTGAATGCGTAGGAATACTGGGAATCCCCGGTAGTTTGCGGTGTGATTTTGACCACAGTTACTACATTTTCTTATATTATTATCTGTTTTTGAGTGGAGACATTCTTCGCTTTTATGAAAATCTCCACATCTTACACAGAGAGAAGGTTATCTGCACAATGTTCTGGTGTGATCGAACTCTTGGCAATTAAGGCATTGAAATGAACCTTTGCGCTTAATATGTTCTTCTACAACTATTTTGCGATTGAGACGTATCTCAAACCATGAGTGTCACCGTTTTTCTTTAATTGAGAAGAGGTGAAAGTAATCTTAACTCTAAAAAGAGGTTGAGGAATTTTATCCTTATTAATTATGTTTTGAATGGACTTCACTTCATAGCCTTCAGACTCTAGCGCCTTTATAATATATCCTCAATTGGCTCCAAACTATCTATACCTTTGATGACTACTGGCAAACCTATTGCACTTTTCAGTTGATATGTATAGCAGTTTCTTTTCTCGGAATCGAAATTATCAACTATTATTTTGAAATTTTTTTCTGAGTAAGTTTGTAACTTTGTTCCGTGTATATTTCCTTTACGCAGAGAGAGTACGTGGAAACTCTCGTCACATGCAAGTTAAAACAATTTATTCACCAAAACATTGTAGAAAGTTCTCGCAAATATAGAGGAGGAGGCTTATAGTCTTTTGCAGGATTTGAAGGTACTTTTTTACACACATACATGATTTAAATTTATTTTGCACAAGGAACAGCATTTTTTGTAGTCAAATATGCTGTTTCTGCCAATAAAGTGTATTATATAATATAAAAATATGGAGAAGATAAACTAATTTGAAGACAAATAAATACAAAATATTACAATCAATTTGTAATTGATTTTGTTGCTAGTGTAAAATACGAGAAGATAACTGATGCCTGAAAAACAACACACGAGGGTAAACAACATAAGTTTTGTTTAAGGAAGAGATGAGGGTTAAATAATCTAAAGAATTCATGTTTACCTCTCAAATTTGAATTAACATTTAGCTGGCAACTCTAAAAACATACTTTACATATTCCAACATACCAACAACATTCAAGTACAATTACGGTCAGGTGGCTTAGTTTATGATGTACTTTAATTCCAAGAATACGAGACCACCAATATTTCTCTGTGTCAAAATACTCATTTTATGTGTGTGTGTGCGTATGTGTGTGTGTGCGGTCTGTGATTTCTGATTCTTTATGAGATGGGTTACTTTGGATTTCAATTTCATCTTCAATCTATGAAACTTTAATGCCTTTTACATGTGAAACATGGTATAAAATTGTTTTACTTAGAACACTTTGATGATTTGATTTTATTTCTTTAATTTTTTTCCATTTCTTTTGGGTTTCTCGATAAACATAAATAAAAAAAAAAATATTTGTATATTCCTATATATTTGTAAACAATTTAAAGTTTTTAAAAGAAGGAAAAGAAAAATTCTGCGGCTTTTGTTATAATTCCACTGAAGATTAAAGCAGATAAAATTGTTGATAAACAAATTTAAAACAATTCGAAAAATAACTTACTAACAAATTTGTTATGGTTTTTATTTGTTATGTTTAAAGTAACGTAATTAATAAGAATAAAATAAACTTTGTTTTAGAAAAGCCGACGAGATAAACCAAGAAAAGAAAAGTTTTGCAATTATAAACAATAATTTCAAAATAAAAATAAACAAAGAGGAAAAATAGTAGTAGTTGGGGAAGCAGTCAATAAAATTCCTTGGAAAACATTATTTGATGGATATGAGAATTTATTTCTGGTATTTCATAAGTACAGGGCATAATAAGTAAGAGTGCTATATTCGGCTATGCCGAATCTTATATACCCTTCACCTTTGTTGTGGATGCATTAATTGCCCACTTTCAGCGTATAAGAAGCATCCTAAATATATCAAGAAAACTTTTAAAAATTTTACATTTAATGCTGACGAACAGATTACATTGTAGAATTTACAAACGAAATGACAATCTTATATATACCCTTCTCGCGAAGGTGAAGGGTATCAAAACAACAACGCCAAACGAAACGAAACGAAACATCAAACAAACAAAAACCAATGAAGCCAACACACATCCAAACATACGTTTTGTTGCTTCTTTGTCAAAGCGTGCAATAAATTGTCTTTTTTTTATGAAATTTTCTGAGGTTGTCTCGGAATTTTGCATATCTCCGTTATTTATGGTCGGATTTTGCTGATTTTAAATAGAAAACTTCTCGAAAGCATATCCGAGAGAATTATTGAAGATTTGTATCCCGATGATATCTAAGGTCTTCTTTATTCCAATTGAGGTGGCGAAGCGCACCGGTCAGCTAGTACTCCATACTTTTATCGGATATTTGAAAATAACTAAGACTTTTTTACAAAAATTTTACATTATTTAGCATGCGAAAGGTAGCCTGATGATGTACATCTGAAGCAATTTTTGTAATACAATTTAAAAAATTTTAGCAAATCTTAAGATATTTTTACCGATCTGTGTTTAGAGATACTGGATGAATAATTGGATGAAAAAGTGTGTTTCTCATTTCCAAATTTTGAATTTTTCTAGTGAAAATAGATTAAAAGTGAAGACCGAAGAATAATTGTCGGTTTTGGTTTTAGGCCTTGAAAAACCGCGGTTTCGGTTTCGGCTAAAACCGAATTGGAAATTATACTCTTGGTAGTGATGGTTCAATTATAGTCTCTGCTATACCAAATACTGAAAAATGTAAAATGTGTCTTGCTTTTATTTAAAACTTTTTGTAGGAATTTCTGTGGATACCTAAATAAATAATACATTTATAACAAAAAAGTCCTATTTCGGGAGGAAATTTATATCGGAAATGGTGAATACAAATTTTATATAGATCAATAATAATAATTCAAAAATGATACTACTGGATTTGGTGGATTTTCTTTTTTAATCATAGACCCCATACTAATAAATCTCTTATAAATATAATTATCAGGTTTAAATTCAATATAAATAATACGCATATGTACAAAAATCGCCGTACCGTATGAAGATCGAACCATAATTGGTCATAGGTCCCATAGAAGGACCTATTTTGAAAACCATATTATTCCAAATTAATATCGAGTAAATGCCGACATCTAGATAAAATTCAACATAAATCATTTTGTGACTTAGTTCTTTATTGGCCATAGTTATATAAAGCCCTCTTCTGAGAATTACTTCAACGCCCATAAAACTCTAATAAATATTGACTGAGATGAAATTCCACCAATATTGTACAATATTTGGCTGAACTAAATTTTAAATACCCTACACCTAAATATAGTGTGAATTAAAGAAACTACATTGGTTTAAGGAGTAGAATATCCATATTCAGTGTTTTTTATTCATGCACTTATTATACGTAGTTATGTTAATTTATTCAATTCGATATTGGTATTATATATATTGTTAGAAACAACGTTATGAAAATTATCTATTTGTCAAATCTGGAAAGTAGAACGGTGCTTTCAATAACTACTTCCCCTGCTCCCAACATGCAACAAAGATGTGAAATTGGTACTTCAGTCATCAGTCTAATCTAGAGCTTCGTTAACTACCGAAACCGCATTCGAATGTTATAAATTTCTCAAAATAAATTTGTTACTTAATTTTAATTGAAATTTTACCAATTTCAAATTCGAATTCACAATCTCATTTGGATTTTTCACAGTTTCACATTGACTTCCTAATTTTATTTGAAATTTTCTTAATTGAAAATTTAAATTCTCAATTTCTTTTGGAATTTTTTCTGAAAAATATAACTTTTAAATAAAAGAATGGATTTCAAAATCAATTTCAAAACAGCATGCTTATGATTTGTAACATTATGAATATCGTTATTTCACACATTTGCTAATCAAAAAAGGAAAACTCTTAGTATTGCCGAACTCTATGTACTCCAAAAAATTGATAATTTTGATGTACTAGAGTTTCCAGTTCGGTTTTAACCGAAACCGCGTATTTTCAAGGCATAAAACCAAAACCGAAAATTATTCTTCTGTTTTTACTTTTAATCTACAGTATCGGCCATAACTGTTCTCTGATTTTTTCATATCATAATTTTTTTGATAATAAAAGGTTTCTTGGGATGTATTTTGTATATATTTTATAAACTCATATTGTTAATGATCGTATAATGTTCATTTAGTACAGAATAATTTTATGAACAATTGATTTAAAATGATAAAACATATAAAAATACAAAACCCGACGGACAAAACAAAAGCACCCCCTTATAAGATGTTTAAAAATTTTACTATTTTTCTGCATATTTGCAATGTCAGATAACGGGTTTCATAACGGATGCATTTAAAAACTTCAGAAGATAAAAATAAAGGAAGGTGTAGTCTGCGTAATTTAAGTTTTATACCGTTTATTGTGAAAAAACCATGGGTGGCAAGAAACAAGTACTCCAGTGAATTTAAAATTAAAGTTATTGAAGACTGGAAGGCGGGCTTATCACGGCATTAAGCAAAATATATTCAATTAACAGATCAGTTATTTCCAGGCTGATTCCAAAGCTTTTGCAGAATGGTCGTATTTCACCGGGTCATTCTGGAGGACGCCCGCGTAAATACTTGATTAAAGGAGCTATACAAAAAGATCGTATAGCATCAGCTTGTCAAGTAAGAACAAGCTCAAGATTATGTGTTAGCGAAAGAACAATCCGTAGAAGAGCACTAGAAGATTCAGCCGATGACCAGCAAAAATACCGTTTACATCAGCTAAGAACAAGAAAGATAGACTGGAGTTTGCCAAAGCCCACATTAAATGCAGTGTCCAAAAATGGAAGACAGTACTGTTCTCTGACGAATCCAAATACAAATTAAAAAGTTCCGATGGAATAATTCGTCTACGCAGACAAAAAGGAGAAAAACTTAATCCTAAGTATTGCAAAAGAACAATTAAACATGGAGGGGGCAAAGTAATGGCCTGGGGTTGCTTTTCTGGGCAAGGAATTGGGCCAATTCATAAAGTTAATGGGATTATGTATCGGTTCATGTACCGCGATATATTGAAAGATTTAATGTTGTCTTATGCCAGTGAAGAGATACCACTTATAGGGAGGTTCCAACAGGATAACGATCCTAAGCACACCTTCAAAGATTGTAAGACTTGGCTACAGAGAAATAAGATTCAAGTTCTTCATTGGCTTGCTCAATCTCCCGATTTCAATCCAATTGCGAAATGGTTGAATATTGTTAGTATGAAAATAAATCGTGAAAATTGTCGGAATAATGATCAGCAGTTTTCACGATTTATTTCAAACCGTTATTATAGCCTGGGAAGGAATATCGCAAGACACCATAAAAAACTTAATGTATTCTATGCTTAAGAGATGTGCTTGTGTCATCCAAAACAAAGGATTTACAACAAAATATAAATTACAAAAATGTTTGATATTATATCCATGAAGGGGTGCTTCAGTTTTGTCTGTTTTATTTTCTAGCTTTAAATATTTTTTGCTTTAAAGTTACCTCTTATAGAAAGATTAACTTTAAAAGTTTATCAATAGTAAATATATTAACAATTGAAAATAATACATAACAGAAATTTAAAACTTTGTTTTTATAAAAAAAATATAGTATGAAAAAAATTCTCTGAGGGGGTGCTTTAGTTATGGCCGATGAGAAACAGACTTTTTGTAACAAAGTCTTAGTTATTTTCAAATAGCATATTTTCAGAAGCATATCAGCCAACTATTATGTATATATATAAGTAAAATAATTTAATATATTAAAAAGTAACATTAGAAGAAAAAGTAAAAATTTTCCACACTTAAACCACTGTCAAGTTTGATTCTTGATTCAATATTATAGAAAATTTAAAGTTTGAGCATTAAATTTGTATAGCATTTCCTACATTATCAACTGATTTAATATTTAATAAATTATCACAAAATCAAACCGAAACCGATCGGTTTTCAATTTTTTAAAACCGAAACCGCGGTTTTGAAATTCTTCGGTTTTTTGGAAACTTTATGGTGTAGCACTGTGTTGTAGACCGTCCTTCACAAAATTTGGAACGCCGACTTATATGTATATGAGGATTATGCATATTTAAGTCTTATGGCCAATTTTGGATGGATCTTCAGTGTATATTTGGATTACTTGTGTTGCATTTCAAATTGGTAACGATGTTTTTATGAGATTTGTGCGTATTTAAGTGATTCTAGGACTACATATTTTGTGGGCTATTGCAAAAGAAACTTTTGTTTTGTTATTTCTTTCTAATGAGACTTCTTTTTTTTTCTAATGAGAGATGTCTGCTGAATTTTATATGGATGCTATTATACAGGCATTTGTATGGGAGCTGGGAGAAATCAAGGACCGATATTTGCCATTTTCAACAGAACTTATGTATTTATCAAAAAAAAAAAACAATTGGTCAATTCACAAGGTCTCCTATCATGTCATATTGTCACAATGGTTTGAAAATGTTGTTATTGCCTTTCAAGATAAAACAATGTCCTAAAATAATACTACTCTATTTTGTATTGTGTTATCGTAACCAACCAGCAGATACCTGCACCGAACGCCTAAGAGTCGTGAAATATTAGGACATTAAGACAATATGACCACATGATAAGAGACATTGTGAATTTGACCAAATGTGTTCTAAATTTCATGACATTATCTGGAATATATTTAAAGAAAATAAATAGCTAAATATTTTTGACTGATTTTGCCTATTTTCAATACCAAACATTTCTTATCAACAAGGAATATTCGGGGAGAATCCTACGTTCGTCAGGGCAGACAATCGGACGGACATAGCTAAAGCGTCTTACAATTATATAAGGACCCAGCATATAACGGGTTTCCCAACAAGAGGTGTTATTTTGGTATTCAAAGAAAAATTAAATTTTTTCAGATAAATGATCCGATGTTTATTTCGTAATAAAGAGGAACGTATGCCGTTAATAATAAAAAACAAAAAACAGCCAAATGGCCACCACGACCACACTTACAGAAAATTGTCCATAACCAAATAGCAAACTGGCTGCCCTATGTCCTCGATAGCCTCACGAATTCTATCTTTGAGGTCTTTAATCAACGATGGGCTGTTGGCGTAGATCTTATCTTTCACGTAGCCCCAAAGGAAGAGGTCGGAAGGTGTTAAATCACAAGATCTTGCTGGCCAATTGTGATCACCTCTTCGAGAGATAACACGGTCCAGAAACTTTTCCCGTAAAAGGGCAATGGTTTCGTTGCTTGTGCGACACGTAGCGCCGTCTTGTTGAAACTAAACGTTGTCCAGATTAATATCATCCAAAATACGGTGTTATGACGTTTATGGAATGCCCAATTCAAAAGAACGACGAGAAATGGACAACCCTGGGTTTTCTTCAACACTTTGAGATACAGCAGCAATATTCTCAGTTGTTCTTGAGCGTCGTGCACGGGTTTTATTCTTCACATCACTAACTTGTCCCAACAGCTCGAATTTTTCCACAAATTTCTGTATTGCGGTCCGACAAGGTGCTCCACGACGACTTCAAAATGCTTTTGTTTTTCGAACTGTGACTGCAAGATTTTCATGTTTTTTGTAGTGAATTTTAATAATTTCAATGCGTTGTTGAAGCATGTATCGTTTTATTTTTAGTAATGGCGTAGTTTCTACTTGTCAAATGTCAAAGAATAAAAACTTCAAAGGTGAAAGCTACCGAAATACCGTGTGATTCAAAATAACACCTTTTGTTGCAAAACCCTTTATATAATTTTTGGTTCTGCGACGATGTTACAAACAGAAAGATAAACTTTTTGATGGTGGTTTAAAAAAAACAGCAAAAAAGGTAAATAGTAAGCAATGTTTAATATAACCTAAGTTAGTACGGAATTTTTCAACAGGAATGGTATTTTTATATACCTTCACAGAGAAAACAGATTCGTGATAGCAACCGAATTTGTTGCCAATCGAATGATTCTACCTTAGTGAGCGAATTTTACAGTTGTGGCTACAACATTTTAGAAGGTGTAACAAATGTTAAGTTGCTTCAATCGAAATTCTTCTTTGTCAACTGACTTTCTGTTGATAGAACCGAAAAATTATTTGTATGCAACCGAATCATTCGATTGGCAACAAATTCGGTTTCTATCACGAATCTGTTTTCTCTGTGTATATATTAACAGTAATAAAATAATATAATATATATGACTAGAAAACCAAAGAAAGGAGTCTTGTTTTCGAAATTGTTAATAAATGTAATTCTTATTTAGGTGGAGGTTATTTAAGATTCGGGGCAACCGAAAATAGTACTCTAACTAGTTTTATAAGTGTATTCTTACAAAGAATAAATCATGTAACTACATGTTTATGACTTCCATCATAATTCTTCTCCTGCATGCTCTAGCAAACTATTTAACAACTTAAACTTTTAAAGAACTTTACTGAGAAGTAAAGTTTAATTCATTGAAACGAATGTAGAAAAGAAAAATTTGGATTTTTGCTATATTTGAACTTCCGGAACATTTAGGCATTTTTTTTTTTTTTGCTTGCTAACACTTTTTATATTGCTTAATATTTGTTAGCGATAAATTGACCATGAATTCGATTTCTTTTTCATTTATAAACTTATGTTGATCAGAAAAAAGTTGTTCGATAGTTGAAAACCAAAGTCAAATAAATGAGAGAAAGTCCTCTAACAACATGCATATACTTATGGATTTTTTTTTTTTTTATTATTATATCTCTACCAAAAATAAACAACTATCTTTAAACATAAGACTGAACGAACGTTTTGCTTGACATCATGCCTAAAGGAGTAAAGCAACTCTCGAGTAAAATTTAACATATAGTGACTGGATAATGTTATAGTTACCATTTACTTGCCTACATATATACCACTGGCCAGAAATAATGTTAACACTTCCTATTTTTGGCATACTTCCCTACAACTGTGTATATGTATAAAAGTTTGTTTTCAACTTTCCTTCTTTGGTTTTCCTAGAAGTGTAAATGCATTTTTTTTCGAATACTTGCTGCAGCAAGTCAATACAATACAATCGAATGCAGATTTGTTCATTTCAAATATCAGCAGACTTTTTTAAGGAAGACAACAAATAAATGTATATGCCAAAAATTGATTATGGATAAAATGAATGCTTAAAAATACAAAAATGTTATTAAACATTAACTTGCAAAATTATATAAAATAAAAAATTTTACTGGTGATATTATGGAATGATAGCATCGCACTCCTTAGAAAATATTGTCTTAAGGCAAGTCGTAAATATCATAGAGATAGATCACGATCCGACCACATCTTAAAAAGAGAAATCTATCAACATGTTAGAAAAAAACTTCAAATAGCCATAAACAAAAGTTTTAAAAAGTGATGGCGTGCCTTAAAGGGAAGAAATCAACATAAACTACATGCCCAGAGCTGATTAATAACATAATAAAAACTATGTTTCCAGAGGAAGAGCACTATGCTGAATGTAGTTTAGCCCCAGAAGGAGCGTTAACAAACGAAGCACAAGTCTCAGAAGCGGAAATCCCAGATCTATGTTCTAGGATCGGTGAAAATAAGGCGCCTAGATTAGACTCTATTCCAAACAAATCTCTAAAGCTTGCCCTCAGAACAAGGCCCCACGTGTTCGCTAAAATTTTTACAAAATGTTAAAAAAATGGAAACTTCTACAGTATATGGAAAATGCAGAAACTGATATTTATCCCAAAGCCAGGAAAACACCAGGCGAACCTAAATCCTACAGACCAATAAGTCTATTGGACACAAGAGGCAAATGCTTAGAGAGAATTATATACATACGTCTACAAACATCAGCGAAGGAGGACGGTAGCATATCTAATATACAGTTTGGTTTCCGCAAGGCGAAATCAAAGCTCGATGCTATCAATTTTGTGGTGAACACGGAGAAAACTGCTATTCAAGGCAAAGGTATTGCAAGAAAATATTGCTCTAATATTACCTTGGACATCAAAAATGCATTCAATTCAGCTGGGTGGAAATTTATATTATCAGTATTACGGAGAATAAATATCCCAAATTATCTAATTAGAATAACCATGGACTATTTCTCGAATAGGACCCTATGGTATGAAACTGATAATGGCCTAGAATCATATAACGTTACGGCGGGAGTTCCACAGGACTCAGTCTTTGGACCACTTTTATGGAACATCATGTATGATGGGGTATTCAGACTAAGACTACCTGAAGAGGCCACCATTGTAGGCTTTGCAGATGATATTGCAATACTTGTCCAAGCTAGACGACGTTCAATTTTTGGCAAACAAGGCTGTAAGAACAATCGAAGCTTGTTTGGAGACGGTAAACCTTAACCTCGCTGATCACAAAAGCGAGGCAGAAAACGGAAGAGTAGGAGATAGCACTATAGCGTCATCGCGAGCAATTACATATTTAGGAGTAATGACAGACGATCGCTTGAACTTCAAAACTCACATGGAATATGCATGTAAGAAGGCTTCCGGTATCGTAAATGCTTTGGTGAGGATGATACCGAATATTGGAGGTCCCCGACAAAGCCGGAGACTACTCCTCTCACGAGTTTCAAACTTAGTACTCCTTTATGAAGCGCCAGTATTGGAGAATACTACTAAAAACTCTGCCAAGAAAGGCATGATATCTCTCTTCAGGAGAACCTGTTTAAGAATATGCATTGGATATCGTACAATATCCTGTATACGGGTTGAATACATTTATGAAAATTCCACACCTCCAGCGTATCGAATAAAAAAAGACAGACAGGCAGAAAGACGGACATGGCTTAATCGACTCTGCTATCTATAAGGATCCAGAATAAATATACTTTATAGGGTCGGAAAATTATATTGTGCAAACTACAAATGGAATAACACACTTATATGTACACACAGAAAACAGATTGGTTGTAAAATGGTTCCAATTATAAAAATTTAATAATCTAAACTAACAGTTGATTGTATTTATTAAAAAATGATTACCTTAATATATTTTCTGTGTTAAGGATTATAAAAACATTATTGCAATTGAATTATGGTTCAGACTATTCCTATATAGGTTGATTTAACCGAATTGTCTATTTATAAATTTGTTGCTACTAATTCGATACACACAACCTACTTAAATTCTGTTATAATACGTTTAATTTCGGAATATTGGTGACTATAGCCAAATTTTTCGGCTGTGATATTAAAAGTTGAATTCGATAATCACAACCGAACGAAATTTTAAATTGGTAGATTATTTTTTGAAGTTTTTAAATAATAAAACAAACAATTTTAAATTACAGAATCAAATGAATTATGAAGAACAAGAAAGAAAAGGGTATTTTAGAAATTCTTGGTAAGAATAATATCTCTATAAATATGTATGTACGTATGTACTCTAACATGTGGCCAATAACCAAAAAGTGCCTGCATTTTTGTGTGGCTACATACGTACATTCACATGTATGTAAATTTAGTAGAAATATATTTTCTCATATTCTATATTCTATATAGGAATTTTGTCACAAATCTTTTGAGATGAAATTGTAATGACTGGTGCCAACACTACAAATCCATTTCTATCAACTTCTATACGTTTTTGATTACTACGACTTCGGCCAATATCGTGAGTCCCTGAAAAACTCTGCAGTCATCAGTTTGTGTACTACTTTAGTTGCTGATTCAACCACACGATTTATCTTAAAATCTGAAAATAGACCAGTACCACTGACCAAATTTAATTGCAGACGTGTGCAGTATATTATACAATTATTAATGTTAAGTTTATTTTCAAAATATAATTGTATTCTATGTTTTTATTTTTGAGAATTTATTTTGTATTTTTAATAAAAGGAATGGAAAAAAAATGTCAAATAATTCACAATAGTTAAATATATTTTATACCGAAAACAGTTGGGTGCACCAATATCATAGAATAAATTCAGTAATTACAATCGAATTTTGTGATAGTACACAGAACCTCATAAATTCGATTGGCGACAAATTCGGTTGTGATCACGAATCTGTTTTCTTTGTGTACCTTTCTCACGAAGGGTACATATCTTCCATTTATTCTCACTTAGTTATTGAACATTATAGTGTAAACAACAAAGTTTTTTTTGCGTCAAAAATTTCGAATTTTGCACCAACGAATCGTCATATGTGGGAAGTTTTACTTTACTTCTTTAATTTGAAAAAATGTGGCGCTGAAGCACACCGATTGCTTATGTTGAATATGCTCCATCGGTTTAAACGTGCGAGAGTTGGTTTTGTGCGTTTCAGAAGTGGTGATTTTGACATGGAAGACAAATATCGCCCAGGCCAGCCAAAAAAGATTGAAGACCAAGAATTAGAGGCATTACTTCATGATGATTGTTTTAAAACACAACAAGCGATTCTAAAATTATTGAGAGCTACTCAAGCAGCAAACGTTAGCGAGCAGCAGGATTCATCAAGAAGCAGGGAAATTGGGTACCATACGAATTGAAGCAGAGAGACCTTGAAAGAAGATTTTGCTTGGCCGAAATGATACTTGAACGCTATAAAAGAAATGTGTTTAAGATTTACGTGGGTACCTGCCGCATAGGCTTAAACCGCACGGTGGTCTCAACACCGGATAGAAACAATGCGTCTATCACCGCCATTGAGTGACTTGCAAGGAACACTAAATTGGCAACTTCTTGTACATTGATTGCACAATGCTCGAGCTATCTAATCCCTACCATCCATAGCTATCTAGTCAACTAACAAGCTCAGGACAATTATTATAGGTGCAACATCCGGCCTAGTAATCAAGTCCAATGTATGGCCTCTGTCTTCAAAAGTTCCCAGCCGATAAAAGTCAAAGTGAGTGTACTTTAACACACAACTTTGACCTCGACAAGAACCAAGTCCAACGACCAATACATCACGAATGCTACTACCACAATACATTTCCTGAGCACAAATGCCATTTGGTAACTGCTACTTTCAATGGCTCTGTTGAGTCAGGGACAGCACTTAGTAAGATACATTTGGTAGTCCGAAATTTAGCACTAGCCCAAATATCAGTCCTTTAACTAACGATCTTCTACCCGCTTTGGGTATTAACTACAGCCACCATGCGCTCACCGAAGTGACTTTACCAATTATCCTACAGAACCGAAATCCTGGGGCCAAAGGATCCCCATGGAACTAGATAAAACTCCAGTCAGCTGCGAATTTAGTAAATTAAATTCTTACCATGAATGAGGTCCGTGTACCTCAGTGCCCCGGTTTCGCCCCATATTTCCCCTTGAGGCATAACATCAAGGTATGGAGCTCACCAAGATGCTTATCCATGCCCCAAGGGGGGGGGGTTATAAAAGAAAATATTTTTTGCTACGAATCAATACTAGCGATGAAAAATGGATCCATCACGATAACCCGAAGCGTAAGAGATCGTATGTGAAACCCGGCCAACCAGCGCTAGGGTTTTTCTCTGTATTTGATGGGAGAATATGAGCTGCTGCAATCTGACCAGACCATCACAAGGAACCTATACCGAACGCAACTGATTCGTTTGAAGTGAGCAGAATATGCGGCCAGACGTGGAACTGTAATATTCCACCATGATAACGTTAGGCCACATATTTTAATATCTGTTCGGGAAGTTTTGCCTCACCTGCTTTATAGTCCAGACCGTGACTCGTCCGACTACTCTTCACTTTGGAACAGAGAATCCGATATTGGTTTGATTCGTTCTTGGCCTCAAAAGATGAGCAGTTCTTTTAGCTCGGAATCCATATGTTGCCAGAAAGACGTGAAAATGTCTAAGCTAACAATGGCCAATACTTTGAATAAATTTACATTGTGGAAATGTTTCAAAATAAAAGCTAAAATGTTGAACAAATCCCGCATTTTTAAGTCATACACACAATAATTTCATGACAATTGGTACATAATTAATCATAGCTCCCATATTAGACCATCTAGAAAATTTAAAAGAAAAACTATTTGCTTATAAACTAAGTACATTGCTTTTAAATTGCTTTGGTTTCTTTTTATTCTTTGCTCTCAGTCCCCATTTCTCTCATTTTCCCACCTTAAGGGTTAATATGAATCTATTGAATGTTTATAATACTTTTTCTTTAATTGTTATAAAACTTTTTTTCCTATTACTGTCTATTCTCTTTTTTATTGGTTTTGTAACAATTATTGAGATTTAATTAAAATTCAAAAAGTTTTAATTTTCAACAGAAACCGCCTTGCTGGTTCTACTCCGGTAACGGTATCTAAATGTAAAACAATGTATGAGTAAATGAGCTGTAAATTCTATTAATTCTAGAATAATTATACATATATTTTAAGTATTTGTTTACATCACCAATAAAAAGAAATCGGAAAGGAATATATAAAAAGTAAACATTTAAATAAAGGGTTTTTAAAGAGAAGACAAAGTTCTATGGTGTTTTTAATATTGTGTTTGAGTATTCTAATAAAATTTTGAAATGATTTTTCATACTTCTTTTAGTAGCACTATAAAACTACTAAATTAATTTCCTTTATACTTAGTTGAAAGCTCAATGATTTTTTATTCAATAAAAATGAGTTATTGACAAAGTTGCAGTTTACATTTTAAAATTTCTGTGCAAGCTATTTGTCACATTTCTATTTGTCTTAAAGGAAACAATTAATTGCTTTCCAATTAATAAATGTTGCTTATTTTATTACTTTTCCTTTTGTGTATTTTGCCATCCACACAAATCAATAAAGGAAGAATTTTCTAGGGAAAATAATTTTTTTCACTTTCAGTTAAAAAAAATATTATTCTTACAAAATATATGTTTAAGATAAAGAGAAAATGAAAAAAAAAAAATATTGTGTATCTTTTAGATATTTGAGCTTTTGTTTTATTTATTTGTTGACACAACCCAGTGACCACAAATTATGGTACGTAATAGATTGATAGTATTAGATAAATAGCCTTAAAGGCCATCATTCAAAAGATATTATATAAGTATTAATAGTTATCTTTTGCTTAAGTTAGAGAAATAAACAAATAGAAAACACTTAGTTTAGAGTGTTATGTTTAAGATAAGTAGTAGGAACATATCTGATATGAAACGAACAAAGCAAAATACAAATATTTTGCAAAAATATATATTTTTTGTTACAACGAAAGAAAAATGTCTTTTATTATAGGAATATTTTTGAATTCTTGAGATTTAGTGTCATAATATATAGAATTGGGAATGAAAGTAGTTATTATTCATACAAACATATTAAAATTACATTAAATATTGTCCTCAGTTATTTTTTTAATACTAATACTATTTCATAAATTAAAGTGTGCTTTTACACACCGCAAGTTTTCTTGCCGCAAGTCTGAGTAGGAGAGTGAGAAAAGAAGAGTGACGAGGGGTTCAAACTTGCTTGTACCGGCAAGTCTCTTCAATTCTCTTTTGTTGTTTCATTCTCACAACGGCGCACAGTGGCTGCTAATCGTTTTTCACCGGTCAAAACTCTGTAACTTTTGAACCGATAGATTTATTTTAGAAATTGATGGAGAGATAATTTCTTGAAATTTTCTACAGTTTTAACGTTATAAAAATCGGTTTTACTTATAAAAAAAGTTATAAGCAAATAAAAACAAGTAAGAAAGTATGGTGGGTCAAGCCCATACTTTCTTCAAATGGATAAAGTGTTCTACATACAGTTCCAAACAGTTATATATGGGATTAAAGAGGACAATTTTTCCTTTCTTCTGGTAGTAAAATTTGTCCACTAAAATCAATTCCAGTTCTTACATACTATTATCCTACCAACATAACAAATAAATCCATATAAACATGTAAAAGTCTTTGTAAGTTTGTTTGTTTGTATATTTGTTGGTTTGTTTGTTTGAGCACCACGCCTAAACGGCTGAATCGATTTGATTAAAATTTGGAACGTAGATAGATCCTTACTTGGAAGCCTCAATAGGTTATAAAAATACTTGGACCAGAAGGGGATAAAGAGGGGAAACCCGTCAAATTGGTACCTTTAGTTCTTAAACAATAAATACTAAGCGGCTCAACCGATTTTATTGAAATTTCGAACATATATAGATTGTTATTTAGAACCCTCAAAGGAAAACATGTTTAATTTAGCTCACTATAGTCACAAAAATATGTACTAAGAAAGTATATTTTCAAAAGTCTACCTTCAGGGAGTAAAAACGGGTAAAATTAGGAATTTTGTTTTTATCCATATTTATGTCTGTTTATTTGTTTGTTTGTACCTTATAGGAGGCTAACCCACTGGTCCTATCCTGTTAAAATTTACCGTATATTCCTGTATATTTGAAACGATCAATAGAATATTTTTTATTTTCAAATTTTAAGTGGGCGTGGCACGTCCTATACAAAGTTAATGGTGAACTATCATTGTGAAAGTAAATAGTTGTTTTCGAATATCAGCAGAACTATAATTGTGACAATATTCAAACTTTATAGGAATCGATATCTTATCACTGTATGATGTTTAACCGAAAACGGGACAGATCGGAACAGGAGGTGTGGCACCACCCATACAAAGTAAATAATTATTTTCAAATATCTGGAGAGCTATAATTGTGGAAGTCTTCAAGCTTTATCCGAAGAGCACTCCTAGCATTTAACATGAACGGTATTGCATTAGTGGGCGTGGCACCTCCCATACAATGTGAATTCTTTATTTCCAATATCTGAAGAACTATAATTGCAAAAGTATTTAAACTTTGAACACATTTATTTCTTAACACTATACGGAGTTTGGCTAAAATTGGGCGGGTTTGTATTAGTGGGCATGGTACCTATCAAACAATTTAAATAGTTATTTTCGAATATCTGGAGTACTATAAATGTGAAAGTCTTCAAATCACTGCATGATCAATTACTTATCACTGCATGAAGTTCAACGAAAAAGAAAATAGTTATTTCTAAATATTTTTAAAACTATAATTACGATATACTTCAAACTTTGTCCGAATATCTCTTTTATAATTTTACATAGTATGGCTGAAAATAAGTTTAGTGGCCGAAGCGCCCCGCATGGGAAATATTTTCGAATATCTGCAGAACTATGATTGTGAGTCTTCAGACTTTATATGAATCAATTTTGTATCATTGCATACGGTTTAACCAAACATGGGAGATATCGGAACAGGGGATGAGTCATCTACCACACAAAGTAAATAGTTATTTCTAAACAGCTCGAGACCCATAATTGCAATATTCATCAAACTTTGTCCGAATAGCTCACTTATCATTTTACATAAATTGTCTGAAAATGGACGGAATTCGACCATTTGAAAGTAAATAATAAATTTCGTATATTTGGAGAACTGTAGCCGTAAAAGTATTTTAACTTTGTATGAATTAATTTCTCATCACTGTACGGAGTTTAGCTAAAAATGGCTGGGATAGGGACAGTGGGTATGGGCCCTTCCATACAAAGTACTTAGTCAATTTTGAATATCTGGATAACTAAAATTGCAAGATTCATCAAACTTTGTCCGAAACATCTTTTTATAATTTTACGTAATGTGTATGTGACACAGAACTGGACATATTACCGAATATCTGATGAACTGTATTAGAGAAATTCGTAGAACTTTGAAGCATTTATTTCGTTACCACAGTTACATAGTTGGCTGAAAATATGCTGGATTGTATTGTGAATGTTAACAGTAATTAGTACCACTGTGCGAAGTTTAGCAAAAAAATGGGCGAGATTGAAACAGAGGGCGAAGTACCTACATTACAAAGAAAATTGTAATTTTATTTATTAGCTTTAGCTTTGTCTGAATCACATTCTTTTATTTTTAGGATGCTGGCAGAAACTTTTGTATAAACAAATAGTTATAATTGAATATGTGGAGAATTATAATAGTTAAAGTAATGCTTCAAGGGTCTTGCCCCATATTTACTATCGATTATCTGGAGAACTCTAATAATGCAATTCTCAATACTTTCAATAAGTTATTTTGGCACCTTGACGTATTGCAAATGGGTGGTATCTGATCATGTTAAGTAAGTAGTTATTTTCGAATATCTAAACAACTGTTATAGGTAGAGTCTTCTAACTTTTTATAAATAGCTTTCATATAATTTTTAGGAGTTTGACTTAGAAAAAGATGGCTCGAAGCCCACTATAAATTATAGCGAGTCCTAAGAAAAGTATGAAGATTTTCTAAAATTACATGATATTTTTTATACATTTAAAGGCATAGTATGCACTTATTCACAAACAAGAAATTCCGGTATTAATTTTTTTTTTTTATTACGACAGGGTTAGCGAAGCGCACCGGGTCAAGCTAGTTATCAATAATAGTTTGCGAGTAATGATAATTTCTTCTGATAAAATTTACAAAAATCACATTTCTTTGTAAAATAATATAAAATATTTTTTTCTAACAGCATGCCACACCCACAATTACTAATATTTTTAACTAATTTTTTGGCTACCTCAGTTTCAATATGTTTGCTATTAAATGGCATTGAAATTTTGGAAAACTATGTTAACAAAAAATTGGATTTTTGGAAGATGAAGTTATGTTCTGAGCCACCGTGTGTCATCTATTAGGTTTAGACATACAATATTTAACACAAACTTGCTATGTCTAAACAGACGATCAACTTTAAAAGAGAATTGAAGAGACTTGCTTCAAGTAAAATTGCTGTGTGTAAAAGCAGACAAACTAAGTATATCGAAAAACAGTTCAAAATCTTACAATGGACTGAACCTTCGCAAATATCCAATAACTTTTGATTGATTTTTTTTCTTTTTTAAAACAATATTTAACAAATTTTGTTAACTAGAATAAATGCTGTAAGTATAACAAAACTTTCAACAATTGCCTACTTATGCATATTTTCACTAGTAAAGAGAGTAATATAGATTTGCGCATCACTAGTATTTATACACGATGTAAAAAAAATATTTTCTAGAAAACAGGAAATTAAAATGTATCATCACGTAGTAAGTAAGTTTTATGCTACGTGTTTTGTTTTCCATTAATTAAAAGAAATATGCAAGTTTATGGAGTTTACGTGTCACGTAAGTAGTATAGGGAAACTCGGTCTAACGCAATAAAATAGTTAAACAATTAACAACGTTTTTTTTTTTTTTTTTCAATAACAAAAATTGATTGCTTAAAGCGAATAATATATTTCCTTAGTACTTACGTACAATTTAATTAATTGTTCTAAAAACTTTTCTTGATTCACATTTCAGTAGTTCACACTTATTGTAGTCTAAAAGTATTTCCAAATATTCCAATATTTCAGTAGTTCTTCCCCGTTTTTGCTGAAGCCTAAAAAACAATGTAGGTTGTTATTCTAGTCGATTAAGAACCTAGTTTCCTCAACATAATTTCTTCGTGATTTTCAATTAGAATTCTTAAGATGTTCACGGATTGGAATGGTATACATATACAAATTTTCATTTCTAATTCGACTAAAAACAGGACAGTGGCACAGGTAATGTTTCACTGTTTCATCCTTTTCATCACACACTCTGCAGATAGTATTGACGGAATATAGAAATAGAATATAGGAAATAGAAAATAGAAATACAGCCAGTTACTGGCTGACTAGATTTCTGTATAGAAATACAGCCAGTTACTGGCTAGATTTCTGTATAGAAATACAGCCAGTTACTGGCTAGATTTCGGTATAGAAATACAGGCAGTTACTGGCTAGATTTCTGTATAGAAGTACAGCCAGCTACAGGCGAGATTTCTGTATAGAAATACAGCCAGTAACTGGCTAGATTTCTGTATAGAAATACGGCCAGTTACTGGCTAGATTTCTGTATAGAAATACGGTCAGATACTGGCTAGATTTCTGTATAGAAATACAGCCAGTTACTGGCTAGATTTCTGTATAGAAATACAGCCAGTTACTGGCTAGATTTCTGTATAGAAATACAGCCAGTTACTGGCTAGATTTCTGTATAGAAATACAGCCAGTTACTGGCTAGATTTCTGTATAGAAATACAGCCAGTTACTGGCTAGATTTCTGTATAGAAATACAGCCAGTTACTGGCTAGATTTCTGTATAGAAATACAGCCAGTTACTGGCTAGATTTCTGTATAGAAATACAGCCAGTTACTGGCTAGATTTCTGTATAGAAATACAGCCAGTTACTGGCTAGATTTCTGTATAGAAATACAGCCAGTTACTGGCTAAATTTCTGTATAGAAATACAGCCAGTTACTGGCTAGATTTCTGTATAGAAATACAGCCAGTTACTGGCTAGATTTCTGTATAGAAATACAGCCAGTTACTGGCTAGATTTCTGTATAGAAATACAGCCAGTTACTGGCTAGATTTCTGTATAGAAATACAGCCAGTTACTGGCTAGATTTCTGTATGGAAAAACAGCCAGTTACTGGCTAGATTTCTGTATGGAAATACAGCCAGTTACTGGCTAGATTTCTGTATAGAAATACAGCCAGTTACTGGCTAGATTTCTGTATAGAAATACAGCCAGTTACTGGCTAGATTTCTGTATAGAAATACAGCCAGTTACTGGCTAGATTTCTGTATAGAAATACAGCCAGTTACTGGCTAGATTTCTGTATAGAAATACAGCCAGTTACTGGCTAGATTTCTGTATAGAAATACAGCCAGTTATGGCTAGATTTCTGTATAGAAATACAGCCAGTTACTGGCTAGATGTCTGTATAGAAATACAGCCAGTTGCTGGATAGATTTCTGTATAGAAATACAGCCAGTTACTGGCTAGATTTCTGTATAGAAATACAGCCAGTTACTGACTAGATTTCTGTATAGAAATACAGCCAGTTACTGGCTAGATTTCTGTACAGAAATACAGCCAGTTGCTGACTAGATTTCTGTACAGAAATACAGCCAGTTACTGACTAGATTTCTGTATAGAAATACAGCAAGTTACTGGCTATATCCTTTATAAAAATACAGCCAGTTACTGGCTAGATTTCAGTACAGAAATACAGCCAGTTACTGGCTAGATTTCTGTATAGAAATGCAGCCAGTTACTGACTAGATTTCTGTATAGAAATACAGCCAGTTACTGGCTAGATTTCTGTATAGAAATACAGCCAGTTACTGGCTATATTTCTGTATAGAAATACAGTCAGTTACTGGCTAGATTTCTGTATAGAAATAGAGCCAGTTACTGGCTAGATTTCTGTATAGAAATACAGCCAGTTACTGGCTAGATTTCTGTATAGAAATAGAGCCAGTTACTGGCTAGATTTCTGTATAGAAATACAGCCAGTTACTGGCTAGATTTCTGTATAGAAATACAGCCAGTTACTGGCTAGATTTCTGTATAGAAATACAGCCAGTTACTGGCTAGATTTCTGTATAGAAATACAGCCTGTTACTGGCTAGATTTCTGTATAGAAATACAGCCAGTTATTGGCTAGATTTCTGTATAAAAATACAGCCAGTTACTGGCTGGCTAGATTTCTGTATAGAAATACAGCCAGTTACTGGCTGGCTAGATGTCTATATAGAAATACAGCCAGTTACTGGCTGGCTAGATTTCTGTACAGAAATACAGCCAGTTACTGGCTAGATTTCTGTATAGAAATACAGCCAGTTACTGGCTAGATTTCTGTATAGAAATACAGCCAGTTACTGGCTAGATTTCTGTATAGAAATAAAGCCAGTTACTGGCTGGCTAGATGTTTATATAGAAATACAGCCAGTTACTGGCTGGCTAGATTTCTGTATAGAAATACAGCCAGTTACTGGCTGGCTAGATTTCTGTATAGAAATACAGCCAGTTACTGGCTGGCTAGATTTCTGTATAGAAATACAGCCAGTTACTAGCTGGCTAGATTTCTGTATAGAAATACAGCCAGTTACTGGCTAGATTTCAGTACAGAAATACAGCCAGTTACTGGCTAGATTTCTGTATAGAAATGCAGCCAGTTACTGACTAGATTTCTGTATAGAAATACAGCCAGTTACTGGCTAGATTTCTGTATAGAAATACAGCCAGTTACTGGCTAGATTTCCGTATAGAAATACAGCCCATTTCTGGCTATATCCTTTATAGAAACACAGCCAGTTACTGGCTAGATTTCTGTATAGAAATGCAGCCAGTTACTGACTAGATTTCTGTATAGAAATACAGCCAATTACTGGCTAGATTTCTGTATAGAAATACATCCAGTTACTGGCTAGATTTCTGTATAGAAATACAGCCAGTTACTGGCTAGATTTCTGTATAGAAATACAGCCAGTTACTGGCTAGATTTCTGTATAGAAATACAGCCAGTTACTGGCTAGATTTCTGTATAGAAATACAGCCAGTTACTGGCTAGATTTCTGTATAGAAATACATCCAGTTACTGGCTAGATTTCTGTATAGAAATACAGCCAGTTACTGGCTAGATTTCTGTATAGAAATACAGCCAGTTACTGGCTAGATTTCTGTATAGAAATACAGCCAGTTACTGGCTAGATTTCTGTATAGAAATACGGCCAGTTATTGGCTGGCTAGATTTCTGTTTAGAAATACAGCCAGTTACTGGCTAGATTTCTGTATAGAAATACAGCCAGTTACTGGCTAGATTTCTGTATAGAAATACAGCCAGTTACTGGCTAGATTTCTGTATAGAAATACAGCCAGTTACTGGCTAGATTTCTGTATAGAAATACAGCCAGTTACTGGCTAGATTTCTGTATAGAAATACAGCCAGTTACTGGCTAGATTTCTGTATAGAAATACAGCCAGTTACTGGCTAGATTTCTGTATAGAAATACACCCAGTTACTGGCTAGATTTCTGTACAGAAGTACACCCAGTTACTGGCTATATTTCTGTACAGAAATACAGCCAGTTACTGGCTAGATTTCTGTATAGAAATACAGCCAGTTACTGGCTAGATTTCTGTATTGAAATACAGCCAGTTACTGGCTAGACTTCTGTATAGAAATACAGCCAGTTACTGGCTAGATTTCTGTATAGAAATACAGCCAGTTACTGGCTAGATTTCTGTATAGAAATACAGCCAGTTACTGGCTAGATTTCTGTATAGAAATACAGCCAGTTACTGGCTAGATTTCTGTATAGAAATACAGCCAGTTACTGGCTAGATTTCTGTATAGAAATACAGCCAGTTACTGGCTGGCTAGATTTCTGTATAGAAATAAAGCCAGTTACTGGCTGGCTAGATTTCTGTATAGAAATACAGCCAGTTACTGGCTGGCTAGATTTCTGTATAGAAATACAGCCAGTTACTGGCTGGCTAGATTTCTGTATAGAAATACAGCCAGTTACTGGCTGGCTAGATGTCTATATAGAAATACAGCCAG